>CAWUFW010005986.1:0-545000 GCA_963921515.1 Calotriton arnoldi
GTGCTCAGTGGCCTGTGGTGGAACAAGGCCAACATGAGTGCAGTCAATGGCTCCCACGACGTGTGGGATTCTGCCAAGGGCATAGAATGCACCCTTCACTGCCGCCAATTCACGAGCCCTGGGGAATCTGATGTACCTGTTCCGGTACCGCATCATGGCTGCCAGTACATCCCTCAGCACCTTGCTGAACATGGGCTGGGACATCCCTCCTCCACTGCCCACTGTGTGCTGGAATGACCCAGTGGCGAAGAAATGCATGGCGGCCATCACCTTAGCCGTGGGGGTGACAGCAGTCGGATACACCCTGCGGGGACGGAGATGGGGCTCTAACATGGCACACAGTCGATGCAGAGTTGGCCTGTCCAGCCGAAACTTCCTGATTACCTCTGTATCGTCCATGTCCGCCAGCAATTGGTATGGGCGGTCAATGTTCGGTCTCCGCCTGGGTTAAATGGCAGAGGACACATGTCAAAGCAACACAGCACATAGCAATTTCGCATACACATCACTGACATGACTGAGCAAGCACATGAGCCACAGCCCAGCTGTCAAGCTGGGACGGCATGGCCACAATACACTTACACAGGTCTCCCAACAATGGCAATGGCAAGTGAGACATACCACTGCCATGTGCATGCACATGGGGATCTAGGCCCCAATGACTTGCGGGGCGTGCTGATGGGGACTGACTGCATATTCGTCAAGCGGCAACGCCACGGCAACATGAGTGTCTGCTGAGCATGGAACTGCTTCCGAGGCTGGATGAGTATGGCACACGACGACGACGATGTGGGCACGGGCTGAGCGGCCAATACAAGTGGGACCTGTGGCACGAGGGGATATGAGACAGTAGTAGGTGTCAGCACTGCACCCTATGTACAGCACTGTACGGATCACAGCTCCCGAAACATTGACTGGTGTCCACATTGACAGCCCCATGCCAAGACAGCTTTGTGCTTGCAGTCACACGTCACAGGTGAGAGGTTACATTGCACGTGCCAGGTGGCAGACGTACATAGTGGGAGCTGGCATGTGTGTGCATGTGTCTCCTGTTCAGGATCCACCAGATGGGCGCTGACTCTGTACTGACCATTGGACACAGCATGTTCCGTGGAAGGCTTGTGTGTGTGGGATGGTGGCACTGGATGTGCCTCCGTTGGGTGGGGGCCATGCACAGGGCGGGTACGTCGATGATTGCGCATTGTTGGTCACGGTGGGTGCACCAACTAAGATGTGTTGCCCTGTGTTCAATTCCTATGTCCGCATGATGATGGACTGTGGATGTGGGCAGACTACACATTGGTCGATGTGCTGTCTATATGCATGTGCCTTCACACCAGGCACAGCTGCCCCTGCACATGTGACCCCTGCTGGACTCGCTGCTGGGTCTGTGGAGCTGATGCACCTTCTGCGCGTGGGGCGGACAGCTCTCCTCACTTCCCTCATTGCGCATGTCATGTCTTTGCCGCAGGTGACATGGATAATGGAGGGCCCACATGTACGCGTGGGTAGGCTACACATCATTGTTCACTGGTCGCCACCCCCAGTCAGTGTTTCGAATGGGAAGGTTGTCGTGCTGGTGGTATGTTCGATGTGGCGGATGGGTGGGCCTAGGTGCGGGCTTACATTCCGGACATGGGGGGGTAGTTGGATTGGCGACTAGTTGCAGTACACACGGGACACGTCTCTTCCTTTCCACATCTGGGTCATCCCTTGTACTAACTGACAGTGATACAGTCATCTTCGCCCCAGCCCTCATGTCCTCCCCTCGCCCCCCCAATATGCATGCTCACCTGCGAGGCTAGCGCTTGCACAGGCAGCCCCAAGCTCGCACCAGAGAGGGCAAGGAGTGTATGTGTGGGTCCAGGGTATGATGTGTGGCGGGACGCCGTCCACCTGCGTGGTGCCCCAAATTGAGACCCGGCCTGCATGGACTATGCATCACAGTCTTCGCCTTCCGGATCCGCCACCTGCGACACCCAGTGGCTGTGGCTGCCCTTGCGGCCAGGCCGCATCCGTCTGTGGCTGTTGGCCCACACATTCACTCTTTGGCCTCTCTGGGGAGGGCTCGGGGGTGGTGGCGCACGCGCTTGCACTTAGTCGCAATGGCATGTGGCGTGGTTGGTATGATGGGCAATGGATGGGATGGTGCGAGCCACCTCCCGTGACGTCAGTGCTGCTCGTGCTGTGGTGCGTCCCCTACACTTCCATGTGACTTGTGCCATGCTAGACGTTGAGGTACTATTGCCTGCGTGATATGACCAGGAGGAGCGCGAGGAGACCTCTCACACACCATGCTCCACTGCCATCCCGTGCCCTGTATCGCCTGTGCGGATTTACTATGTTGGGGTTACACCTGGTCGACTGGGGCTGTGTGTGCCTTGTCAAGGGGCATGGCGGGCGCACAACAGGATCCAGCTTGTCCACAGAGGGTGGGCTGAGGTGCGCCTGGTACCGCTTTGTACGTGTGCCCGGCTGCTGTGCACACACGTGTTCACTCCCCCGACAGGTGTCCTCTCACAATGCCCAGGGAAGCGGTGGTGTACTGTTCATGACCCCTCCCAACACGGCGTGCTCCAACTTGGCATGTGCGCATCTACCCGTCGCACCCACCCACCTGAGCACTGCGTCCATACGACTTCACACGACACATGTGTGTCTTCCACAGTAGTGCTACTCATTTGCGTTGACATCCAATACCAGTGGACTACATGGTCATGTCACGACTGCCGTGTACTTCACATACTCTCATCCTCTCTCATTCGTACTTGTGAAATGAGTCAGCGGAGACAGTTCTGGTTTCAAACATTATATTGAGTCTTCTGTCCTCTGTGATGCAGTATAGTGGACACTACTGGCAGCGGAATACATGTTGAGGATATACTGAGCATGATAACAAATGGGATAGGGTGTGGGGTTACATCTGCTTGGCCAAGGCTGTGCTAATGTACATTTACGTATAGCTGCGGAGCTGCGGACTTTGACACAGACGGTATACATGTAGCCTACCAGACCGCTCGGCATCATGGGCACAGTCCATCTCAGTTCCATGTGACAGGTTTGCTGCGGTTGTTCCTCATGCACGCGTGCATGTGAGATGACATCAGGGCATGTGCTTGCGTGCATGCAGCGGCGTGCCACTTGTTGTTGCACTGTGGTGGTTACTGGACATGTCACAGTCACTGGGGTCGTGTTGTTGTTGTATGCACTTGTCGTCCATGCAAAGGTCCTGGTATGGGATTCCCGGGGCGGGGGTGGGAGGGGTGCAGCACCCACAGACTCCAGGCGACCTATTCATGTCCACTGAGCGGTGTGTGTGTCCATGTGCGCTGGATCCATGTCGTGTCCTGGTTGTTCGTGCAGTTCCGTCCATGTGGGTGCGATGCACAGAGCCCATGCCACTGCCTCCCACGATGCATGCGGTGTTCCTGGATGTGATGGGGAACAGTGTGCATGTCCCGGTCATATCCGATGTCATGGCGATGTCGTTGATGGTGTGGTTACAGTTGCCGGTCGTTTGGGATGGCTGTTGTGGTGGTGACTGGCCAGTCCGTGCGGAAGCTGAGCATGGGTGCGGGGTTGGACTTCATAGGTCACTCGGGGAACCTGCGTTGTGGTCCGACGTATTTACAGGTTGTCAGGTATGCGATGCCGTCCAGCAGGGCTTCCATGTCATTGGTGGTGTACATGTTTGCCAGCCAATGAAGCGGATGGTGGCTGTCAAGGTGTTGTTCGTAGGTTGTCCCTTGGAGGACCATGATGGGGCATGCTGGGTGACATTCGATGTAGCTGTTCTCGATGATCCGTCGTGTGGAGGCACAGTGGTTCCATTTCAGTGCGCGTGCGATGTTGGCCACATACGCCATGCCCCCATAGGCAGAGCAGGCCCTGTCGTGTGCGTCCAGAGGGAGGAGTAGTGGTAGCAGGTCCGCCTTCAGACATGCCGGGTTGGAGAGGCATATCTCGACGGGATGCTGGTAGGGACACCTCCGACAGTAGAAGACGGGCATGACGCAGCTGAACAATGTGATGCGGTAAGTCAGTCGGTAACTTACGTTCAGCAGGGACAGGAGATCGCATCCCAATGTATGTATCGTGTTGGTTTGGTACAGCTTGAGCTCTTCGGCGTAGTTGGGTAGGTGTGTTGCGGTTGCCATTTCACAGCGGTTCGTAGAGGTGGCGTGCTCCGGCTGTGTGTGCAGTCTGCAATGTGCACGCTCCGGGGTTGCTGTGAGCTCTGTGTAGTCGTGGGGAGACAGGACTTGTGTTCTGTTGGCTTGTTTGGAGGACACGGGCCCTCTTCCCACATGCTTCTCAGACAGTTCAAGGTCGGTGCTGTGTGACTCCTTCCAATTAACTTGCATGTGGCCGACATGGGGAGTGTTTTCTTCCTTCTTCCCCGTCCGTTGTGTGCTTCTGTGATATGCGCTATCTGCCCTGTGGTCGGTCTCCTCGGCATGCCTGTGTTGGTCTATTCTTGGACAATGGCTGTATTCACCGGCTTCTGTCGTAGGGCTGTGGTTTCGGTGTTGGAATGGAAGGTCATTCAGTGCTGTCTGCTCTCCCTTGTGTGGGCGGCAGGCTGCCTTTCCGCTCTGCGTTGGGCCTTGTGTGTGGATGTAATTCTTGGGCCACCTGTTGTCGGTCCCCGGGCTCTTTGGTGTTCCGTTTCATGTGTCTTGTTCATATGTGCAGGGTGGTATGGGTTTTTCAGTGTGGTACTGGCGTTCCTCTTCCCGAAGGGAGCCCTGCTTCTCCTAGTTGGTGTTGCCGCCGCTGTGTGCTACGCCATGTTTGTTACACTGGGGTGTGTCCTGCAGTTGCGTGTCTTCACTGACATGTGTGCGTCGTTTGTGTGGCGTTGGGTGTTGTCCGTGAATTGGGCGTTGGGGACATGTCTGTGGCCGGCCTGTCACGTGTCATGTGCGTTCGGGGTGGGGCTGATGTGTGTGCTGCTTGGTTGTGTCCCTGTGTCTGTGTGCGACGCATGCATGGCGCTGCGGTTGGCCTCTGCGTTATGCGCATGTGTGGCGGCGTCATCAGCGCTTTGGGGCCATGACGGGGTGGTTGGTTCCTAGTCCCAGGTGGTGTGTACACATGTGTTCTGCGATGTTAGGATTTGGCCTGTGTGTCATATGTGGATGCGATGGTGGATGTGTAGTGTGCACGCGCTGGTGGGGGTTGTCCGCTTTTTCCGCCCTTGCACTGTGTGCGCTGTTTGCGTGCACTTGTTGTGTGTGTGCCTACCTGCGTCTCCGCGGTACGTTGCGTCCTTGGTGGTGCATCAGCAGAAGCATGGGAAGGGCCTGCAGTGCTGGATTCATGCCCGGGTGCCGCTTCTTCGTTGTCCGTGCTCTGCGTCCATGTTTCCGCCTCTCTTTCACGTGCGGTGTCTCTTTGCCGTGGGAGCCGTTTGTTTGCGGCATCGTAATTTATGCGCCGGGCGGGACGTGTTTCGTCGGACGGTGTGTGTCAGTTGTGCTGCGCCGCTACGTGTGCGGGCGCACTTTGATGGCGGACGGTGTTGCTGGCTTGCCGGCGGTGTTTGGCCTGCTTTTCGCATCATAATTGGGCGGGCGTGTGGACTGCTGCGTGCCGGCGGTAACTGGTGGTTTTTGCATCCGCCAGCACGGCGGTTGTGCTTCCGCCCGCCATCGTAATGGGCCCCTTAGTTCGGGAAATTAATCTCTTCAGAGTGGGGATAGATGGCAGTTGTCCTGTAACATGCTCAGGTACCCTAGTTAACACATTTTTAAATATTTGGGTATTTGTTTGTTGTGAGCTGGTACTTGCTTCTCTTATTGTCTCGAGGGCATCTCTAACTTCAATTTCAGTTACATTTGGGAGGTGGTTATGTTCTTTGACATTTATCACATTGGTTTCTATTGTAGTGGCTCTACCATAACAAGATTTAGAATAATATTTACTGCATTTCCAAAGTGTTTTGTTTCCACTCATTTTCTCTTGGGTATAAGTGTACCCCATGTAGCAGAGAAGTAGTTTCCCTTTTTGTGAAGTATTGAATTTTGCTCCCTCTGCCATTTCTTGGTTAATCTGTGAATATATGTATATATATTTATTAATTATTTCATTTTGAACAATAAACATTGTGTATAATTAATATGTTTGAAAGACACTTACATGTATTTTGATTTGATTTTCTTGATGGATTTTCTTCCTGTTGTTGATGTTTATCCACTTGGGTTTTTTCTGCTGGTATAAGAGCAAAATGTTATTGTTATTAAAGTGTTAAATTTTATTGTGTTATTTTATTTATTTAGCTTCTATTTTTATTTTGTTGATAAAAAAATACTTACTATTTTTCATTGATGATGATGTTTTCCATGATTTTGTTGTAGGTTGTAATTTGTAGAAGCTGGCAAGAGAAAAATATTTGTTAGTTATATTAGCATTTTAATTTATTTAAATTTTGTTAATTAGTCTGTTGTAATTGTTGGTTAATTTATATACTTACTTAATTTTATCTTTTTCTGTAATGTTGCTTTTGTTTCTGTTTTTAAGTTAATTCTTGCTTTGTTGTTTTAAGGTGGACTTTTATTGAAATGTAATCTGTGAAATGTAAAATAGAAGGTTATAGTTTTAGTTTATTTGTTTGTTTACCTTTTTTAGTTTATTTAATTTATTGAAGAAATGAAAATACTTACTGAATGTAGTTGGTGAATTTTCTTTCGTTGATGAATTTTGTAGTAGTGATGAAGAGAAAAGTATTTGTTAGTAATAATTCGTTTTTGAATAAACATTTTTTTTTAATAGTTAGGTCTAATTGTTGGTTATTTTATATACTTAGGGGCCGATTACGATTGCGGAAGGCCCGTCACCGCCAGCCATGCGGTGGCGGTCCTTCCGCAATCGTACTGCGATATTCCCCCCGCCACATTACGATGGCGGAGGGAATTGCGCTGGTCCGCCGAAAGCAATCATACAGATTGCCTGGCGGACGGTCCAGAGAGCATAAAATGGTGGCGGTGCCTAGCAGGCACTGTCCACCAAATCATGATTCTGGCTACAGCCGGCCTTTCCATGGCGGCAATACCGCCATGGAAAGGCTGGTGGGGATTCATTACGGGGGCCCGTTGCGGGCCCCCCTTGTGTTGGGGGAGGTGTGGGTGCACTGGGGGGTACCCATGGTACCCCCCTGCAGTTCCATGCACCAAGTGGCAGGCACCGCGTGGTGGCTGCCACGTAGTGCAGTGAAATGCACATCCTGCCTTTTTGGCATCGCGGCGGATGCTGCAGTCAGCAGCACCTGCCGCAATGTTAAATGGCAGGATGCGACCGCCATGATGGGCGGTCGCATCCTGATTTTGTGTGTGGGACCGCCGCATGTATGGCGGACGGTCCCGGTCTCCACCAGGATGGTGGACGGACTCCAGTCCGTCCGCCATCCTAATGACCCCCTCACTTTGTATTATAAATTTGTATTATTTTGATTTTGTTTTTCTTTCAAATGTAATGTTTGTTTTATGGATTTTAGGTGGAGTTGTTGTGAATTATAATCAGTAAAAAACAAAACATTACGTTGTAATTTTAGTTAATTTCATTATTTATCTAATTAAGGGGCCTATTAGGATGACGGGCGGACTCTCGTCCGCCCGCCACCCTAGCGGTGCTGGGACCGGCCGCCAGTGGTGCGGCGGTCCCGCACAGGCGATTAGGATGCCACCGCCACTGTGGCGGTGGCATGCTCCATTCCCAGCATTGTGGCGGGCGGAGCGCACAGCACTGCCCGCCACAATGCTGGGAATGCACTGTGTGCATCGTCATGCACAAGGTGACAGGCACCGCGAGGTGCCTGCCACCATGTCCATGACAATGCAGGGGGGTACCATAGGTACCCCCCATGTGCACCCCCCCAACATCTTGGGGGCCCGCAACGGGCCCCCAAAATGGAATCCGCCTGGCTTTCCATGGCGGAGTCACCGCCATGGAAAGCCCTGCACCGCCGACCATCGTAATATGGATGGCGGTGCCTGCAAGGCACCGCCACCATATTGCAGGCCTTCCGCCCGGTAGGCAATCGGGCCGATTGCCTACCGGCGGAAAACCAGCGGACGGTCTTTCCGTCCGCCTGGGTCTCCACCGCCATCGTAATATGGCGGTGGGGAAATGTGAAGCGGGCGGTGGAAAATAGCGGGCGGATCGCCACCGCCATACGGGATCTGCCCGCTATCCTAATGAACATCTAAGTGGTTATTATCATTTATTTGTAATTAAATAAATATACTTACTCTTTTTAGTTGATGGAGTGACCTTAGTAGATGTTCTGGTTTTGTTGAATTTTGTAGAAGTTGTTAAAAATAAAAGAACATTTGCTAGCTATGTTTTGTTATTTTTTTTCAGTTTAGTTTTTTTAAATAATTTCCGTTAATTGTTGGTGAAGTCAAATACTTAGGGGGACATTAAGATGGCGGGCGGACAAAGTCCGGACAAAGTCCGCCCGCCACCGTAACGGAGAATGGGACCGTCCGCCATAGGAGCGGCGGTCCCGCCGGTCGGATTAGGATGCCACCGCCACGGTGGCGGTGGCATCCCGCATATATTGAATTGCGGCGGGCGGTGCTGTAAGCAGCACCCGCCACAATGCAATATATGCAAGTTGTGCATTTGCAAGCACACCGTGACAGGCACCGCACGGTGCCTTCCACCTTGTGCATGCAAATGCAGGGGGTACCATAGGTACCCCCCATGTGCACACCCCATCCCCCAACATCTGGGGGGCCCACAACGGGCCCCCAACAGCAAACACCGTATGCCTTTCCATGGCGGCAATGCCGCCATGGAAAGGCTGCTCTCCGCCGCCATCCTAATATGGATGGCGGTGTCTAGCAGACACCGCCACCATATTAGGCCCCTTTACTGCCCGGTCCGCTGTCGGACCGGCGAAATACCGGCGGACGGTCTTTCCATCCACCGGGGTCCCCCCGCCATCGTTATATGGCGGGGGAAATGGCATGCGGGCGGTGTGTAATGGCGGGCGGATCGCCACCGCCATACGGGCGGTGGCGATCCGCCCGTCATTATAATGACCCCCTTACTTTGGGCCTGATTCTGATGCAGTTAGGAGATCTTCCTGATCGAATCGGTTTGTAAATGCTTTCCGATCAACTCGGATCGGGAGAGACCGACCGACTGAGTATGATGCATCTAGATGCTTCCAAATACGATTTGGTTGGACTCCCATTGAGCCTATGTTCCTAACCGCATCGTAATCTGGCCATCGGTCGGGAAGACACGTTCCCGATCCGATTTGGAAAGAGCAAATGCCATTAGTAGGCCTTCCTAACCACATCGTAATCGGGCCCTAGGTGGGAATGCTTTCCTAACCGCATCGGAATCGGGCCCTTTGTGTTATATTTTATTGTTGTTGTGTCCTTAATCTTTGTGCAGAAATTTCCAGAGGCAATTTTAGTGATATTGAATCTGTTATATATTAAGGAAATTATATTATAATGTTTTACAAGTTATTTTAATTTATTTAGTTATCAAGTTTTGTGCTTACCTTTATTGCAGGATGTTTGGAATAGTTTTTTGTGTAGTTGATTTTCGTTTTGTCTTCTCTCTCTCAAACGTTCGTACTTCCTCCGTGGTCCTCCATTATGCGGTAAATTTGATGTTAATTATTTTATTGTTTTTATAGTGTTTGTTTAATTAGTTAGAGTTTTCTATTGGTTTGTGTTAGTGTGTTTTAAATTTATTGGTTGAGATAGCTTTTTAATTTTTTTTAGCTGCTACCTTGTAATTTATTTCATGTTTATTTTGTTTATTTATTGTTTTTTTAAATTTTGTTTACTGTTGTTATTTATTTTATATGTAGATAATTGGTTTATATTTTTTTCTTTATTATATATAATTATGTTTGTTTATGTTCATTACTTTTAATTTATTTTATATATAATATTGTTTGTTTATTAATTTGTTTTTGTATATTTTATTTATTTATTTAAATTAATGTGGTTAATTTGTTATTGATTGTATTGTTTATTTTCATTAATTGGCATGTGTTATTTTATTTTATTATCGTAAATAGTATTTTTTATGTTTAAATTTTATTTTGGATATAGTTAAAATGTATTTTATTGATGTTTGTGTTGTTGATATTGGTTGTATCGATATTTTTGATGTGTTTCATTTTATTTTAAAGTTATCGATATTTTTGT
Organism: Calotriton arnoldi; assembly: GCA_963921515.1. Classification (NCBI taxonomy): domain Eukaryota; kingdom Metazoa; phylum Chordata; class Amphibia; order Caudata; family Salamandridae; genus Calotriton; species Calotriton arnoldi. Next base: position 10,179 of record CAWUFW010005986.1, read on the forward strand.
GTTCTATATTTTTGTCATCGAGATTTATTTCAACGATATTTTCTATTCGATATTAGTGATATTTCTATTTTGTGTATTGTGTGTCGATATTTTTGTTTACGATATTGTTGGCTCGATAATTATGTAGTTCGATGTTATGAGAGTCGATATTGTATCAGTGATCCCATTTTACAGCCAGGTAGGTATTTCATTTGATAATGCTTTGCCTAAAGCCACTATTGGCAAAGTACATCTGCTGACTGACAAATGGAGAGTACAAACAACAGTAACTACGGGGCTTATTTCGGAGAGCCCTGTATCACTTTTGCACCACATTGGTACATGCATGACGCAGGGCTCTCATTTCGATTTCTGAAGCCAAGCAAAACCAACCTGTGTAACTTTGAGTGGCCTCATAATTCATGAATAAGGCGATGCTGCACAAATCACTGTGTCACCTTACTCTATGCCCGGAAAGCGGTTCATGGGTGTTGCGGTGGATTTTCTCACATATCACCCATTGAATTTGACACTACCACAGATTTACAAAGTGCTGTAAACCTGGGGAAGCGCCAAATCCATACGCCTCCTTAGGTGAGGCATAACAAGGAGAAATATGTTTATTTCTCCTCATTTTTTCCTCTTTCCATGTGCATTGTGTAGCACACATAAAAAGAGGAAAACTCGTCTAAGGATTGTTTCTGTGCACAAAGGTGTCCCTTCCTGCACAAAAACAATCCTGCATGCAACTGAGACACCCTTGCACCATGCTGCAAGGGTGCCAACATTGGCGCTAGGCTGCCAAAACAGCGCCAGCGCAAGGAGAAAGGACAGGAATGCACCATATTGTGGTGCATTCCTGACCTTTCACTTTGGCGTAGGGCAGCGCAGCAACTATGCCAAAAACCCATAAATGAGCCCCTATGGTTCCATCCATACTCGTTTCATAGGTTTGGCCAGAAGCAGGCTGTGCAGCGCCATCATCTGGTCAGCAAACAAAAAAAACACATTGTATAACAGTCAAAAACTTTGTGTATGCAAATGAATGATGGAAAGGCCATGTCTGTTAATGCTTGGGGCTATCTGTGTTTTCTTTTGGGACAAAGACAGAAAGTTTATGGAAATGATCTATAAACATAGGGGCCTATTAGGATGGCGGGCGGACTTTCGTAAGCCCGCCACCCTAACGGTGCTGGGACCGGCCGCCAGTGGTGCGGCGGTCCCCCACCGGCGATTAGGATGCCACCGCGGCGGTGGCATCCTCCATTCCCAGCATTGTGGTGGGCGGTGCTCACAGCCCGCCCGCCACAATGCTGGGAATGCACTGTGTGCATTGTCATGCACAAGGTGACAGGCACCGCGCGGTGCCTGCCACCTTGTCCATGACAATGTAGGGGGTACCATAGGTACCCCCCATGTGCACCCAACACTCCAGGGGCCTGCAACGGGCCCCCAACAGCAAACTCTGCATGCCTTTCCATGGCGGCATCGCCGCCACGGAAAGGCTGCTTCCCGCACCCATGCTAATATGGATGGCGGTGTCTAGCAGACACTGCCACCATATCTAGCCCCTTTTCCGCCAGGTCGACTGGTCGACCGGCGGAAAACCGGCGGACGGTCTTTCCGTCCGCCGGGGTCCCCCCGCCATACTAATATGGCGGGGGGGAAATGGGTGGCGGGCGGAGGGTAATGTAGGGCAGATCGCCACCGCCATGCGGGCGGTGGCGATCCGCCCTACATCATAATGACCCCCATAGTGTCAGAAGAAGAACTGAAGAATCAGCAAAATCTTGCACCATAAGATTAGGTGTAAGGAAATTAATAGTTGACAATTGAATATAAGTGTATAAACTCAAGAAACCTCTAATCAATTTAAAGAACTCTATAAGCTCTAGAGTATGTTTTCACCTATTGTAGTCATACTATTCGCGACTGAATCAGCACTCCACAATGAAACTTCTGAAATATGTTATTTATTTGTAACATTGTGGGGAATTATAAAAGGACAGAATTCTTGTGTGGCCTCGAGCGAGGTGCAAAAGAGGTCATGCTACATTGTCAGCAAATATCTGGAAATGAACAGCCATGTTTTCATTATGGATTTCCTGACTTGGAGGTGATTCTCTGTCTGATGGAGCACAGAGTGGGTGAGTAACAGAGGGCCTGTTTCACACTACTGTGATTACCAAGCATGTGTCACTGATGGCAATTCTAGACTCACAACTAAGGGCAGGAGTGAGACGAATTATGTATGAAATTACATAGATAACGGTCAATAGAACTTTAACTTCCGGAGGAGCAAGATGGCGGGTTGACGCCGCTTGGGAGAGCAGGCACACGGAGAGGCTCCCGAGCACCTACACCCGGTTATGTAAACTGATGTAAGGCGATGTAAGTGGTGAAAGGAAAGGAAACTGTGACAAGGAGATAAATATACTACGCGAGATTTGCTCAAACTGCAAAAAAAAACTTACAGAATTTGCTGTGTCAAATTGAAGACAAAGTGAATGCAGGCAGCGATCGCACATTTGGTAATTGGGTGCTGCTCGGCGATCTACTGGCTGAGACTACCCTTTAGATTACCCACTGCTCCAGACTCTGTCTCAAGGCAGAATATGGCTCCTCCAAAGACAGCGCCCAGAACCGCATGGGCAGGGCGGTTACCGGCGAGGCCAACGGGCACGGCCGGTACTGTGGGGGCTGAGGAGACGGAAGAGGTACTGGTGGCTCAGCGAGGAAACACTAACAAAGCCCTATCGAAGGTAGGTAAGCCGCTGCTGCGACTTTTACAATCAGGGAAAGCGGCGGATCTGCTTGCCGCAGGTGCAGTCTCCGAACAGTCCACTGGTAACAAAATAGCAGATGTCATCTTGCAAGCGATCCCAGTGCAACATAATAATTCTAGGAGTGTTTCTGGCAGTCTAGATATCCCCAGTCTCACACAAAGTATCATTTCTGAACAGTCTGAGAGGACTCCGTCTTCTTATAACGCTGCAATGCATTTAAGCGAATCAATAGAAGTGTTTACACTACCATCAGAATTGTCAGGGACTCTGACAGCGGTCCATCTTATGGAAGGTGGGGTAATTAGTAATGTACAAATTGAAGCTAAAGAATCTGGAAGTATACTTAGCACACACAGGAGAGAAAGTGCAACATCTAACAACCTGCTTGGTCTAGAGCAGAATCAGGGGGACATTGATTTTACCACTGCCATAACTCCTGCCCCAACCACTCCCAGAGTGGATTTGGATATGGATAATAATATACCATTTACACCGCAGATATTGATTGGAGATGGGGATAGTGAGCCAGGAGATGGGGGAACTATTTCAGAAGCACAAGATTCCCAGCAGGATTCTGGTAAATCTCTGGAAAGAAGGAGGGATTTCCCAGCACCCAATCTATCTGGTAAAAAGAAAAATGTAAAGCCTAAAATATTGAGAGACAGGAAGAAAATCCATAATGGGCATGACAACCAGCAACGTATTGTTCCCCCACGGGCTAAAGATACTTCAGGTGGCAGTCCCCTGCGTCGCTGGGTTCAAGCGAAGGGAGGGGTCAAGACAATAATACCACGGCTATTAGGTGCTAGCCCAACAGACGGCGGCGGTAGCATGGAAGCGGTGGAAATAGTGGCTGTTAATTCAGAGCCAGAATCAGCGACACCTACCGGCCAGTCACCTACTTTGCACTCTATTGGCTTGCCATCGACATCTGGTTCTTCTATAGTGCTGCAACAGACTGTGGGGAAATATCAATCTGAGAAGGCTCAAGACTACGATGAGCCAACACTTTCCTTGATCCTCCGGGCACTTAATGACCAGAGATCTGAAGCGCAGGAGCATTATGCTCAGGCTAGAGCTGATAATTACAGCATTCAGCAGTCACTAAAGGAGGTGACAGTTAAGGTCGGGACACTCATGAATGATATTTTGGAACTACAGCAGAGGGTCGAAAATACCGAGGAGATTACCACTCAAACAGCCAGCTCATTGCAGAAGCATGATGCTCACATCACAGCTATGCAGCTCAAGATAGAGGATCTTGAGAACTGCCAGCGGCGACATAATTTAAGGCTGTTTGGAGTCCCGGAGGGGAAGGAGGGATCAGACCCCAGAGCATTCGTAGTCCAGCTTTTTCAGAAGGCTTTTCCCGACTTGTGGGATTGGGTCTGGGATTGTCAGCTGCAAAGGGTTCATAGACTCCCACTTGTACAAAATAAACAGGGGGCTCGCTATCCAAGGCCATTTTTGATTTATTTTGGAAATTTTCTACTTTGGCAAGCTGTATCTCTGAAGGCTCGACCTAGCTCCCCCGTGACAGTTGACTCTTTCACTATCTTTGTGCGGTCAGATCTTTGTAAAGTGACAATGGATAGACGCTAGAAATTACGACAACTGATTGATCCATTAAAAGCTACTGGAGCACAAGTATTTTTACAGGAGCCAGCACGCCTAAAAGTCTTGCGGGGGGCCAATCGTATTTTTTCTCAGCTGAGCAGGAAGCGAAAGAAGCTGTTGGCAGATGGCAGACAGGAGTGTCAGACAAATCTTAAAAATCTAAGAGTGCTCGATTTGGATCTTTTAGTTCAGTAAAGCTAGCTAGTTAAAAAAAAAAAGGGAAAAAAAGAAGTGGAGAGGCAGGAGATGGTTTTTGATTTTCTATTTGAGTGTTGCTGTCTTCCTTCTTGTTGTTTCTCCTTGAGGTTCCTTCTTTTCTTTCTCACTTTGGTTTTTTCCAAAATGATAAATTGACAAATGGGTAATGGGTGTGGGCTCAGCTTGGGAGTCACTGTGGGGGCATTGTCTCCAAGAAGCTGCCAAATCAGTGGCAGCTGGTAAAAGGGGTTGATTCCTCCTTTATGATACAGGGTGGGGGGGTTGCTAGGGTTGAAGGGGGAGTGGGGTGGATTATGGAGGAGCTGGAAAAAGTCAACATGGGGGTGCATAGGAAATTAAGAGGCAAGTTTGTAAATAGAGCGTATGAATATGGAATAGGTACAAGAATAAAGACGTACATTGGGAAGGGTAGTAACAAGATGGAAGGGAATATTCTTTGTTATGGATTGGATTAAGTGTCTTGCTTGGAATGTTGCAGGTCTCAACAGCAGAATTAAGTGGCAACTTGTCTGTAAAGAGTTAAAAATGTATAGTCCCCGGATAGTTCTGTTAACAGAGACGCATCTCTCATGCAAAGACCACAATCTTCTTAAACAACTGGGGTATGAAACAGTTGTGTGTACGTCACAAGGTACTTCAACGAGGGGTACTGCCATATTAAGGCACAAACGTTTTACATGAACGATTCATAAGACACTGGCTGATCAGAGGGGTAGATGGGCAATTGCACAGCTAGAAATTAAAGGCAAGAAATATGTTTTTTGTTCATTATACGGCCCTAATATTGACGATCCTACTGTTATTGATGTATTGAATATCGAAATGTTAAATTGGGAGGGGGAGCGATAGGTAATGGGGGATTTTAATTGTTTAATGGATTATAGTATAGACTCAATTAGACGTGGAGCTACTCATAGAATGTGGAAGACTCGGGCAGCAATCTTAGAATTGGTGCGGCTCCAGTCTATCAGAGATGTATGGAGAAACTTAAATCCAACTACCCCAGGTTACACGTACTACTCTGCCCCACATAGGCTCTATTCTAGAATAGATATGGCATGGGGGTCGGAACTTATAATGTTGACATCAGACATGGAAGTATGCCCACGAGTTACTTCTGATCACAATCCTATACTATTATCGTTTAGGTCTACTGCCGAATGTAAGACACTCAGGGGCAGATTTACGAGCCCCCTGCGCCACCAGTACGTCACTTTTCGTGACGTACTGGTGGCGCAGGGGGCTGCTCCATATTTACAAGGAGAGGAAAAGCCACCCTGCGTGACTTTTCCTCTCCTTGTAAATACGGCCCCTTCACACGCAGCACTTTGCGGTGAAGGGGCATTCCATGGGTGTTGCTGTGGGTGTTCCCACGCAACACTCATGGAACAAGACACATCTCCAGAATTACGAGAAATCGTAACTCTGGAGATGCGTCTGAAAGCTACGCCACCCTAGAGGTGGCGTAGCGAGGCGCACCGAGGAGAAATGAAAACATTTCTCCTCGTTTTTTCCTCTTTCAATGCGTGCTGCATTCTGCAGCACGCATTGACAGAGGAAAATGGTTGTAGTGATTGTTTTTGTGCAGGAAGGTTCCCCTTCCTGCACAAAAACAATCTCCCCACGACGCAGGCATCCTTGCACCATGGTTCAAGGGTGCCTGCGCCGGCGCATGGCTGCAGTTTGTGCGCCAGCGCAGGGGGAAGCACAAGGATGCGACATATTCTTGTAAATATGTTGCATCCCTGTGCTTCAATACTAACGCAGCGCAGCAAAATGACTTGCTGCGCCGTGCTGCGTTAGTTCAACGTAAATCTGCCCCTTAGACCCTTCTCTTTTCCTAGATATCTACTCTCAGATAGTGTGTATTTGGCTAATATTAGGAAGCAGCTCGAAATTTTTTTTAAAGAGAATATGGGGTCAGCCTCCCCGCTTACGGTCCGGGACACCATGAAGGCAGTTATAAGAGGTACAACCCAACAATACGTATGGCAACAGAACAAAGTGCGCAAAGCCACAAGCAAGGAGGTCATTCAAGTTATACGTAAAGCTGAAGAACAACACGTGGAGGCAGTCGTGCGGGGCACTAATGATCAGGGACAGTTGATTCTCTCTCTTATAGATGCTAGACTAGCTACAAAGAAGACATTTAGGGAGAGAATTGCAGTTAGATATAATAAATACTGCTCTACGAATTACGAATTTGGCGAACACATAGGAAGGTTTCTGGCTTATAAGGTTGCAGAGGATAGAGCTAAAACTCAAATAAGAACTATAATAGGGGCAAATGGCACTCTGTATTCACATCCACAAGAGATTTTAGAACACTTTTCCACTTACTATCAAGAGCTATATACACCAACTATTGAACCAGACGAAGATGACATATAACGGTATCTTCAGGGTAGTCATCTTCCAGACGTGTGTGAAGAGACATCTGCTTTATTGGAGAATGACATATTGAGGGACGAAATAGACTTGGCAATATCTACTCTGCCATCTGGGAAGGCGGCGGGGGAAGATTCCATACCCATCGAATTTTATAGGCTCGTTAAAGATATTTTGATTTTACCGTTTAGTTTAGTTACACAATGCATAGGCTCAAGCGGAAAGATACCTGAGTCCTGGAATATGACGCAGATAGTCTTTTTTTTTTAAAAAGGACAAATCTCCTGATGAGTGCAGCTCTTACCGGCCAATCTCACTTATAAACGCTGACGCCAAAATTGTCGCAAAAATTCTGGCGAATAGTCTTGTTCCAATTATGCCTGGGTTAGTATCTCCTCATCAACATGGCTTTATTCAAGGTAGGGACACTACAGCTCATGTTAATATGGCGGTGGGAGCTTTCGATATGACTGGGAAGATGTCAATTCCTCTTGGTATGGTTCTTTTGGACGCCGAAAAGGCTTTCAATAGGGTGGAGTTGGATTTCTTGTGGGCTACACTTGCAGCATTTGGTGTTAAGGGACAATGTAATCAAGGGATACAAGCTTTGTACCATAAACCCCAAGCTAAATTACTATATTCAGGTTTGCAGTCACTAACATTTCCAATCTTCTGTGGTACTAGGCAGGGCTGCCCCCTTTCACCTCTGCTGTTTGCTTTATATATCGATCCATATATTCGTGCTCTGCAGTTTAACTCTCAAATCACTCCATCAGCGTCAGGTAAAACTTCGATTAAGGTCACTGCATATGCGGGTGACATTGCGGTCTTTACAACTGAGCCAACTAGAGCGATAAATGTCATTGAGGACGAAGCAGCCAAGTTTGGTTCTATCTCAGGCTATAAATTAAACGTTAAAAAAACACAAGTACTTCTTAACTTTAAACCCGAAAAATCAATTCTTGGTGCTAGCTCTGTAGCTACTTATTTAGGGGTCAGACTCTCTGCACAGATAGATCGGATTTTTGCCCTAAATTATGAATCTCTACTGAAAGATACAGTTAAACGGTTACAGAATTGGCATAAACACCCTATAGGTATTATAGGACGATCTAATATTATTAAAATGAAGATACTATCCAAATTCTTATATTTATTTGGATCTATCCCCCTCCGGGTTCCCATTTTTTTTTTAAAGAGATTAGAGGGCGTGTTAAGTAGTTTTATTTGGGGTTACAGAAAAGCCCGACGAGCAATTGATTTACTAAAGCTTCCATATAGTCAGGGAGGACTTGACTTTCCTGACTTTAAAATGTATTTCTGGGCAGCTTTTGCTGGGCGTTTTCGCAGCCTTCTAAACCCTGTTCATAAAATCTTCTTTCATCAATTTATATTGGAAGAGGATAGCAGTATGTACTTATATAGAATTAATGACCCGAACTACTTTAAAAGAGTCAAGTTCAAGACTATAAGAGATAGTATATATATATATATGGCGGGCTATATCTTCTAGATGTACTATATCATTATACTATGATAAACTTCCCCTATGGGGCAATCCGATATTCCCGGAGGTGTTTCAGGATGCTGTCAGTAAACGCTGGGCTAGCTATGGGATCACATGTCGTGGTCATCTCTATGATCATAATGGCTTTGTTTCTTTTGAGAATTTGCAGTTTCAGTGTAAATTACCTGATTACATGTTTTTCAAATATCTTCAGAATAGGGACTACCTTGTGAGACATCTAGCCCTGACAAAAATATCTTGTTCTGAGATTTGGGACTGCTTGCATGGGGAGAAGACAAAATCTTTGATAAGCCATATGTATAAGTGTCTTAATAACTACAGACAAAGTGATTGTGATAGACTGGCGGAAAGCTGGAGTAAGGCTCAGGGGACAGGGATTACGCCTATCGCTATTGAACAAGCATTAAGCACCATAGATGACTCAGTATATTCTGTTAGCCTGCGGCTACAGAAATTCCGTACTATATGCTTGCTGTACCATACGCCAGAAAAAATTGCAAAATGGACGCCGCTCGGTCTAGGTGGCGATCGGACGAAATGTCCCAGATGTGGTCTGTATGCGGCTAGTATAAGGCATTTGTTTGCAACTTGTCCGGAATTAGAGACATTTTGGCAAAAGGTAGGCCAGGTATTCTCTCAGAAACTTGGGATAGATTTACATGTTACTGTTACAGAAATTATGATGGGTTATAAGAATACGAATCATAGACTCCTGCAGCTATCTTCAATATTACTGGTCGCTGCTAGGCTGGTAATTGCCCGAGTATGGATTTTTCCAAAACCTCCCTCTATAAGCGATTGGTGGATGTTGGTCAGGGCAACGTATGAAATAGAAAAAGCTTTGGCTAAAGCAAGGGGTATCCGTTCCCTGACGAAATTAAATGCAATATGGGGGCATCTCACTTTAGAAACAATACTATTATTTGAGACATTGATAATAGTTATGTTTTCGCGATCCCTTATGCTAAATTGTGTACTTCGGTTTGTTCTAAGCTCTTGAGTCATGCTTTCTTTTCCTTTTTTTTTGTTTGATGTAATACTGTGTTAAGCTTGTTGCCCTCTTGTTGACAAATAAAGAAAAAATGTTTAAAAAAAGAAAAGAAAGAAATTCCATAGATAACAAATATATAACAAATATATAACAGACATGTGAGACACCAGCTCTAAATATTGTCCACAATGTGTTTAAAGACACATGGTCACCCTTGTTATTGCAACATTTTAGGACTCAGCACACATCCAGTGTCACCACCAGATGTTTTCTGCTCCAACCAAATCTCCATCGAGAAAAATGATAACATAAATATTGTGTGGCACAAATAACCCAATACTGTTTGCAAAAACAAATATGCACAACCCAAAGTGAGACACACTTACCGAAAAAGCATTGTCAACTGGGCCCAGGCAGGGGCTCAAAGCATCTTAAGAGCATGGCCTCCTCTTCTGCATTTCAGAAACCTGAAGCTGTAGGAGAGAGATATGAATGGAAAAGAATATTAATTACAAAGAATACATCATTAGCAATTGCTCCATAATTCCAATGTGAGCATGGCTACGCCATTTGTTTTATATAAGCATTATACCACTTTGCAAACAGAAATAGGGTTATTATGCTTTAGGCATGGTGGAAATTTAGAGCATTCATCTCGAAATGCATTGTTTGGGGGTAAGTGGATTCCAGTTGCATCACATTTTGCACTTCTAGAGTGAATCATATTACTTTGCCTGTGGGTGCAATCAGGGTGCAGTAAACCAGTTGAATGCGGAACAAAGCTGACTCCTGAGGTTGGTTAATTTTCTCAATAAATACTGCCACTCCTGCATGAGAAATGTTTAGCATTCTTGCAAGGAAGAAATCAGACATTCCAGGTGAGCTTAAAACATGAATAGTCCATCCTATAATCCATCCCATAATAAAATTTAGACTATTGCTTCAGGTAAAAATGTCTTACTAGTAGGCACCAGTAGCCTAACGATCAAGAAATGGGAAGCAGTCCTAAAGATGGATGCTCCAATGAGTGGGCAGTCAGCAGGTGCAGGTAAGAGTAAATTTATGCTAAGAAAACTCATTAATTATAGGGAGTTTGAGCAATTTGATTGGTACATTATTGCCATGCTTCCAGTGGAGGATGTAACAGGTGCAAGGCATTAAATAACAATAAAAAGAGCAAGGCTGTGCTTTGGGTTCCACCAATAGCAACTGTTGGTAAAGTGTTGACAGGGTAAGCTTCTGTGAAATCAAGAAGTGATGCACTAGTCTTGTGCAATAAGGCAAAGCTCGGATAGCAGTGAGGCAGTCTAAGATGTGTGACAGGAGGGTGAGTAAAATATAGGGAAAGGAGAAAGAAAATGTGAGCATAAAGAGGAGAGAGGTGATTTGACACCCGAAATAAGCAGATAACATAACTGAGGGAATTGGTGTGGAGCTAGAATATGAGAGTGTCTAGGGCAGAGCGCTCTAGAGAAAAACTGGAAGAGGGGCGAGTGTTGATTTTGGTGAGCCCCAATTGACTGAATAAATTCAGCCTGAGAAGTATGATGAGGTGGAATATGTATGTACTAGGCTTATGATACCTGGTTGGCTTACAATGGAGAGTAGAGAGTGATATTCAAACTTTTTCAAAGCAACATATAGACACTGGAAGATAATGTTTTAGCTTCCACTAATATGCTGTAAAAGCACATTCTAATATGCTTCTTCTATGCATCTAAATTGTGCACTCTGGTTCATCTTCCATGTGCTTCTGCTTCATGTTAGGCCTCACTGTTCTGAAGCCTGACCTTGTTATTAAACCTGACTGGCTTAAGCGGTACCTCGTTGTCTAGCTGAAACAAAGGCTTACTGCCCAATACTTTGAAACATTTCAAAGACACACAGCTAGGTTCTCACGAGAAATAGCTGCACTGAACCAGAGAGAACCATATTTGTATTGGTTTTGGTCACGTGTTTTGCTTCCATTTACTCCGGTGCGGTGAACACCTATAAAAGCAGTGTGAAAGCTATGCTTGTTAGCAGATATGCTCCAACAATTGCTTTTATTAGTGGAGCCCTCACCCGTCCAAGCCAGATATCTGAATTAGAATTTTGCTGCTGTGCTATTTTTGATTTTAACTTGTGTTCAGACTTTCGCTGTCTTCCCGACGTATTTCTATTTTCTTTTTCAGTTGGTGTAGTGGCTCCGGGAAGTAGCATCACCCTGGAAGCTACCAGTGGGATGGCGGACAGAATCCCACACCAGGATCCATTGCACATCAAAATCTCCTCTGGGATAATGGGGTGAAGGGGCTCGACCTGAAAACTGGAGAACCTTCTGGCCGGCTGACTTATAGAAGTAGAAACTGAATCCTGAGGGCTTTGTAAACTGTTTTTTTAATACGTTGATGTGATGGCCTGAAGAAATGCACCAAGGTTGCATCTGGGCAGAAGACAGCAGGATCGGTACTGGCTAGGCAGGTAGGTCTGAAGGAAGGCATCCCAGGTTGTGCATATGTTCTTGATGTTTAAGAGCAGTTTGGACTTTAGAGACAGTGATGAAGAAGATAGACTACAGCACCAGGAGCCTAGGTACAGTCCCTGGAAGGATGACTCTGATGATTTAAATAGGTTGAAGGATGTGTTTGAAGGTTATTCAGGTGCTTCTCTTCCTATGGAGCTCGCTCGAGAGGCTGTGGGTGCTTCTTTTGTACAGGGTCTGCTACTTAAAATCAAAAACCAATTCATGATGATTTGTATTGGGTGGCAGACCAAGCATTTAGCTGCACTTGTCAGAATTGCAAATTACAGTTTTTTCACACACAAACACAAGGAGGCAGCGGAGCAAAAGTTGATATCCTGAAGATATAGACAATGCAACAAAATGTAAATGAAAGGATATTAGGGAACCTACACCAAGGAGAGGGCAAAGGCAGCCAAGTGGGGGGCAAAGGTGACTACTCACTAATTAGAGAGAGGGGTGACTGGGTTGCCTCGCAGGGTTCGTGTTTTTCTTGTGAGCAGTTGGGGCACTGGAGGTGGAAGTGTCTGAACTTCATGGGGCCAACTCCCACAAGGCTTTACTGAGTTTCTTAAATTTTTAGCCAAGCCTTTAAAAGAGACTTAGGGGCTGATTACAATGGCGGGCGGAGGCACATCCGCGGTGCTGGCGGAAAATGTCCTTTTCCGCACTCCAGCAGCGGTCCTCGCTCCCGCCATATTACGATGGGCAAACATAGCCCATTTTCCGTCCGCTGCGGAGTTACGTGAACCGCCAGAAATTTCCGCCCGCTACCGCGGTGGAGGGAGCCACTAGAGACACACCGCCATGCGGAATGACGTCCCGTCCACTGTACAAATTGCGATGCCTCAAACAGTCCATCACACCGCAGCGGAGAATCCACCCACCCGGAGACGGCGGAAGCACTACAGTGGAGAGCGAAACTCGACTCCCGGTCCCCTCCACGCGGTCGTGACCGCTATGGATCCAGCTCTTCAAGACTTTCCGCTGCTGTACCTCATCCACCACCAGCAAATTATACACCGTCGCGGACAACGCAGCAGGTACGCAAATACACAACTCCGCATACAACCACAACACACAACTCCTGTGCTGACACACTGTTCCTGTCCACATCAGACACTCTGGTGGGGACAAGAACATATCCCCCAGTGTGCCCACACATATCCTACCTGTTAGAAACCCACACCTCCGCATCCGGGTCACTCATCAACCGCGAAATCACTGCAATGTCCCGGGAAAGTCACTGCAGCGGTGAAGACGCGGGGAAACCTGCGCACAATGTAGTAGGCAGGGCCGGCGCCAGGCATGGGCAGTCCAGCCAGATTCACAGGGCTCCACCTTCACCCCTCCCACAGTACGCATCACACACCCATTTGCGCACATGCTGTGTGCCCCTCCTGTGCCCCCCCTGCACAAATAATCAGCCAGGTGTAGCCAGACCTCGCACCTCACACATCAAAGGACAAGGGAGATGGACTGGGAAGGTGGGGGTGAAGAGGAACACCCTTCACAGAAGCTCAGGGGCTGGACAACCCTCTTCCTCACACCTACCTCCCACTCATGTGAATCAAACTGAGTATAATTACTGTTGTATTCCTCTTAGGGTATCCATAAACGGGCTTTCCAGTATCATGTCCTTATATAGGCACAATTCGCCCTGCCCTTATATAGGCATAAAATCCCAGCCCTTATTTAGGCATTAAACCATGCACTCCAAATACAGGCATGGTCTCTGACATCCGTCCACCCTAACGTCACAACGAGTTCATGAAGAACAGACCCTTAGGCTGCAGGAGTTTCCCTAGTCCAGGACTATTGATTTCTTCAAGGACTCATATATTATGCATGAACCATTATTCCTTAGGGGGTTCATTCATGACGTCTTTCGCTGTCCAACTCACGTCAATGCTAACATTCTTAGGTGCTCTCATGTATAAATATACCTTCCCTAGCCCTTGTAAACCAGAGGAGACCTCGACTTCAGAGGAGCCCGTTTCCCGGCCTGACGCACTGAGAAGACGCTGCCATTCCCTGCACGCAGAGAGCCCAGCTTCCAGCTTCCAGTGATCTGACTTCCCTTGCGGGGTGTTGGAGTTCGAGTCTGGCAAAGAGATTCCTACCTCTCTCATTCTTCAGGTATGGAGCTGAATAGAACCTAGAGGGACTCTTGGCATACTAGGCATACTAGACTTAACATACTCTTAGTATACCATAGTAAGGAATACTTCACCTACTTCTTCCTCTTCCTACACCTAGGTTAGGTTAGGTACATTGGGGTAGAACTAGATTAGAAACGCATCGTATGAGTACTCGCATTTTTAGTCTGTGTTATTTATGTAACAGCATATGTACTAAAAGATAATGCTATCGCAGTATTATTTATTTCTACTGCTCACCCTGTACATTATGTATCTCGCATAATGTCTTGTGATCGTAACAGCACATTTTACTTACACCAGAAACAAGACTGTTCAATAAATCCTTTATTGAAACGCCCGTCTATTTCTTTCTGTGTAACTTGGAGAAAACTAAGCATGCACGACTGAGCTGAGTGAAATAGTTATCTATTGTTTCCACGACTCTGGGACACGTTCTGATTCTAAAGGGAAACACAGTGGTCATGTTCTTGCGGCTGCCAGAAACTACTCCCTTCTTGTTGTCAAGGAGTTTCTAGTGGCCTCTGAGCTAGCTGGCACAAGTAATTAAGTTTAATATACTCGATAGGGACATACTGACCTTAGTCCTATGTCAAACCTATAGGATATATTATTCCAATGCGCAGAGCCTATTAGGGAAATAGGAGCTACACTACATTACAAAATGAAGACTCACACTGCATATGAACATCCACTGAACTGTTCACACTGCCTGTCAAGTCACTCAGAGACACCCCACACTGACACCCAGCCACATACTCATACCATAGGTCAGCAGCAATGGGGGACAATAAATAGGCCATCCAAAAGTGAAGTGGACAGTGCTGGAAAACCATGGAGCAAGCCACATAGCACGTGTACATCACATGCAAGAGAAGGAACATATCACACCACCCTTAGGCCATCAAATCAGACATGGGTGGCACAGTGAGTGAAATTAAATCAAAGTGACCTCTGTGCAACAACTCAGGGAGACATCAAGGCAAGCCATGCATAGGCAGAGGAATGATAGGAAGTGTCTGAAGTCATACAGTGACCAGCCACACATCTGTGTCAACTTACTTGACATGTGCATGCCATCAGCACAACACACATGGCTCATTGTCACACTCCCTGACTGTCAAACACAAGTAGGACCTTCACAAATGCCCCTCATCTACCCATCTCACACCTGCAACACTCAACACCTGTGAGAAACACACAGGCTGGTGAAAATGATGTCCCGTGAGGTCACTGACAACCAATCACACACCCTGTGGCGCATCCACAAATATCAGACCCAGACTCAGGGAAGCCTGAACCAATTTGACACAAAAACTATAGCCAAACACAAATCTCACAAACAACATCCACAGAAGTCCAACAAGCCCAGACATGTGCAGCCTAGACAGAACAGGAATACACAACATTGTCACTCCGGACCAATGCACAGACACCATACCCCAACACAAACAAGAATTGCATCATCAAAAGCCAATCATGAACACTAACTGGGATCAATGGGACACATCAGCTAACACACACATACACACCACACCAGACATCAAGTGAACATGGTGTCATAGTGTACCACAAGCATGCACATGCACAATCCTGACAAGTGACAGGTCAAAAATAGGAGGACAAACCACCATTGTGCACTCAAAACAAGCTCATGAACAAGAATCCACATTGCTGCATGTGATAGACACACAAGTAATGCACACTACACATGCAACACACATCTGAATGTATCACAATGCACAAACTACTCACACACAATGTCATGCAAATAGAACATCCCACACACATTTCATCTGTCAGTAGAAAGAGCCAACACAGGCCAAACACTGCATACATCTACAACAAAAACACAACAGATGCACATACCAATCCATCACATAGCAAACTCAGCTGGACATCAGGGGGATGCACACCAGGCAAGTACAAGGCAACATACACTGACAGCACTGCATGCACAACAAGCAGTGTGTGCACACCAACCAAACCAGTAGCACACATATCTGAGTGCCACACCATGAACTCACACAACACAAATCATCACAGCACAAACATAACATCACACCCAGGAAGGGTAGCAGTACCTTAGCAAACACACATACAGCTTACCCATCACGCACAGATGCACAACTCAGGGAAACCCAGATGCAAACAACATGACTAGAGAACTGTGCTGCTCAAAAATATGCACTGCACATGAGCAACCATGACTGCAAAATAGTAGAAGAAAACAACAAATAAATAATTGTGAAACTGTCCTGAGTGGCACATTGGTCCTGTACACAGATCATCCTCCCACAGTATAGTGTCAAACTATGAAGTGGTGGGGAGGCTCACACACTGGCAAGCCATGGGGTAGAAGACATGAGATTGAAGTGGTGTGTACTTCAGTAGTGGACAGGTGAGGAGTGTATAGTACACAAACACATAGAGGAGTTACTCACAATGTGTAGGCATCAGAAGCACATATAGGGATGGCATGACTCCACATACCACATACCATACTGGAGCCAAAAATGGGTCAAGTGTCAGCAATGCATGAGAAAACTCACAAATAATGTCAGTGTGGCTGAACAGGTCTGCACAGTGAGCACAAACAGTAACAAGTCACATGGCTGATCAACAAAACACAACCCAGACTTGGCAGTCACACACTCTGCATACTCACAACAGGCAGCGACAACAAGTAGGTGTCCCCCAGGAGTGCAAGGACATAACAACACACTACACAGTGCCCAACCTACAACTCCTACATGTGCCCACAAGCTGAAGCACATGGCTGACAATTGAAACAAACAGGCACTCATTACTTGGATAATACATGTGTGCAGTTGGCATTGCAGGGGCACACACACATCAACACTACTGACATTCACACTGTATGACCACTCAAGTTCACATATTCAAATGTACCCATGTGACTAGGAAGACAAGCCTACCCAAGATGACCACACATCAACACTGCTGTTCACACATCAAGAAAGATCACACAGATATGATGGACCCTGGCCAG
Source organism: Calotriton arnoldi (assembly GCA_963921515.1). Classification (NCBI taxonomy): domain Eukaryota; kingdom Metazoa; phylum Chordata; class Amphibia; order Caudata; family Salamandridae; genus Calotriton; species Calotriton arnoldi. Next base: position 27,362 of record CAWUFW010005986.1, read on the forward strand.
CCCGCAAGTAATCCTGTGGATAGAATTCACCTCTGTTGTGGTATTGCATCATAACATGACATGTGTACAATTTAGCAAACCTGACCATAGAATGATTAGGATAACAGTAGATCATCACAAACAACCATCATTGCACCCTCAAGCCTCAGAGTCAAGAAGAACTAAAGTGCCTGTCACCTCTGGCAAACTCTGAACAAGTAAAACAAGCAATTGGCAATGTTAAAGTGGCATACAGAGCATGTGTCACATGAAACCATACCCATACATAAAACCTTTTATTTAGCAAGGACATTGACAAAGCAGACAACAGGAGTAACTGTCTTTATTACATAATACACAGATAGGCATCAAAAGTAGAAAACAGCAAGGCCATTGGCCATTACAAAATCAAAGTATGTACATGTGTGCATGAGAAACTGCACAGGGAATGGGCATCCAAAGTGACAAACAGCAAGGCCATTGGCCAGTCCATAGTTCAAAGTATGTACAAGTGTGCATGAGAAACTGCACCGGGAATGGGCATCCAAAGTGACAAACAGCAAGGCCATTGGCCAGTCCATAGTTCAAAGTATGTACATGTGTGCATGAGAAACTGCACAGGGAATGGGCATCCAAAGTGAAAAACAGCAAGGCCATTGGCCAGTCCATAGTTTAAAGTACGTACATGTGTGCATGAGAAACTGCACAAGGAATGGGCATCCAAAGTGACAAACAGCAAGGCCATTGGCCAGTCCATAGTGCAAAGTATGTACATGTGTGCATGAGAAACTGCACAGGGAATGGGTAACACCGTACACTGCCATAGGAATCAACACAGCTCCGGGGATACAAATGGGCAGTCCAGGCACCGCTGTGGGAGAGATGGGTTTGGGAGGGGGACTTGGCCTCAGACTTGGCTGTCAGTTGAACTGGGAGGTGGCTGGTTGTCTGGGCCAGTTGGAGGACTGGACCTGGGAGAGAGAGGACCAGCTGAGGTAGAGGCATCAGTGGCTGTGGGAGGCTGAGGGCTGCTTGGACCGGGTGGCATGGTGGCACGGGGAGGTGGAGACATGCTGCCGTGAGACACAGTGTGTGAGGGTGAATGTGGAGGGCTGGGTCTCCACTTCTTGGGGATTCGATAAGCAAGAATTGTCTTGGCAGGAGTGGGAAGTGGGGTGGGCACAACAGCCTCACTCTCCACCAAAAGTGTATCAGGTGCAGGTGCCCCTCCCTGTGGGGATTTGCTGGATCTGGTGGTACGCTTGGGGTGGCCTTGCCTTTTCCCCTCCATCCCTTGTTGTCCAGGTCAACCCCCCACTATGCTCTCCTGTCCCAGCTTCACAGGGGTGTGGGTGGGAGTTGACGTAGTGAGTGAATCTACCTTAGAGAGCTGTTTGTGCTGACTCTTTGCAGGCACCAGCTTCACAGCAGACAGGGCAACTGTTTGTTTGTCTTTGGTAGCAGGTGTGGGGATGGGAGTGTCCTTGGATGGGGTGATTTGGATGAAAGTGAGCTTGAGGCCTGCTTCTTGGCCTGATGCCCCTGAGTGCCACGTGAAGGGCTTTTGCCTTTGCGCTCCTGTGTGTCTGTTTTTTGTTTTGGGGATGGTGTCTGTGCTCTTGGCCGCTTGGAGTGCTGCTGTTGTGTGCTGCGTGTGGAGTACTTGGCGCCTGAGGGCTGTGGTGTGTGGGCACTCTCGTCAGGTGGTGCCACTGGCAGGGTGGTTGCTGAAGGGACTGGAGCTGGACTCGGAGTCTGTGACAGCTGAATGGCTGCCGTCACTGTGGAGGACAAAGACTGGACAGTTCTGTGTAGCCCACCCACGTCAGAATGAATGCCCTCCATGAGGGCAACTATCTGTGCCAGCTTCTTGTCATGATCCTGGAAGGCATCCAGGAGAGTAGTCTGACCCACGCACAGCTGGCGCAAAAGGTCCACTGCCTCAACACTGAAGGCAGCAGGGGAGACAGGGGCAGGGGAAGCAGTGTCTGGGGGGGAAGGACACTCTACCCTTCCTAGGGCTGTGGGCATGGCCAGCACTAGTGGTAGTAGCCGGGAGTGTGGGCGCTGGACGATGTGTGGTGGAAGAAGAGGCAGATTTCAAACTCCCTGTGCCCGCCAACATCGAGGAGTCACCGCTGGAGTCAGATGATGCTGAGGTTGGTGTTTCCGGGCGTGATTCGCCCAGGGCAATCCTGTCCCCCCCGAGGCGCTGGTCACATCAGTGTCAGTGAGCTCATGTGTAGCAGTTGTGCCAGAAGCTTCACCACTGGTGTCAGTCCCCTGTCCTTCCGTGCCCTCGGTAGATGCTGCAATAGACAGAGACGTAGGTTCAGTATAGTGCCATACTCACAAACATCATATGCAAGCAAAGCACAAGACTAGAATATGATACCCCCATGTTACCCACCACCCTGTGCAGTCTGCATGTGCAACCCTAATGCAAAACTCAGAAGATGCATGGAAACATGCATAGTTGACATTAATGTCCCATGTGACGTTGACACAGCCAAATAGCTGGCCTGTGCCTCCTTGTAATCTAACATACTGATCTCTGTGAGCATACCTACGTGCCTGTGGGTGAGATAGATATACATCTCAAAATGTTGTCTCAGTCACATATGGAGTCACTTAAAGGGAAGAACACAGACACTGACTCCAAAATGTCCTTTTACAATGGCCATGAGCTACTGATATCCACCATGTTGTGCTTTGAAGCACAACGACCATTGCACATTGGTGTCAGATGTGTAGTTCTCACAATTTCCAAGTCAGGCACTGCACACATCTGCGAAAGCACACTAAGATGATGCACACTGCTGTTCACTGCCCGGTGGTGTCTATGACACCCATAATGCAGCAGATGTCATAAGGCCACATCTCATCTTGCAATGTCAAGGGCCATTGTATTGAACACATGAGAAAGTACATGTAGCGAAAATGCATGACAGCTGCACTCAACACAGAGGCCACTTAGAAGCCATTGCATCATACTAGAAACATCACAGAGCTCCGCACTGGCTCAGGGTTGGGATACATGCAGTCACTCACACCCAAAGTCACCCTTTGCAGAATACTCACCCCCAACCTGCTGCTGATGGGCCCTCAAACGTCCATCCAGCTCTGGCTGTGTCACTGCCAAGATGTGGGCCATTAGTGGTGTCATGCTCCTGCGCGCCAACCTTCCAGTCCAAGGGAGCATCCCCAGCGTCATCTCAGCCACGTTTTTGCTCAGCCGGCAGATGTCATCCCACCTCTTGTGACAGTGTGTGTGCCGTCGGTTGGAGACACCCAGAGCCCGCAACTTGCGTGCAATGGCCCTCCATAAGGCCTTACGCTGGCGGACTTTAAGCTGCAGGCATGGGAGACAAGAAGAGGAGGTTTCAGTGACACTGTGTTATGTATCACTGTGTGTCAGTACAGGAGCATGCAAAAACATAGCACACCAATACAGAAATGTCGAGCAGAGGCCATACAGCATGACACGTAGTACATTTGCAACTGATAATCTCATAGAAATGTATGCAGGTATGATGATGGACACAGTACATGGCCATCTCATACACATGCAGAATGCCAGCACAGAATGCAATGTGAAGAAGGCCCTCATCTGTGATGCAGTATGTGGGTGAGCAAGACATACAATACATTGGAAATGATGTGTCGGGGCAGACTCACTGTGTTCAACACTACACACCCCTCAATGTCCTTGGCCTGTGAATGGCTACCTGTGTCATGGAGGTCACATTTAGGGACATGATCTCACATTCTCACACTCTTCTCACAAGGTCTGTCTTGTGCAATCCTCAGGCCTAAGATAGCTCGTTGAGAAATAGGGTGGCAGACAACACATATGTTTCATTCTGTCCATTTACTGATGGGTCCTTGTCAAATTGGGCAGTATCTGTGTAGGCCAGGGGGACTCACACTGAGGTGAAACGTGGGCCATCTGAACATTCACATGCATGTACAATATGGGAGGGCAAACAGTGCCTTCACATGCGAGTCAGAACACATAATGAAAACAATGGAAGGATGATATCTCCGATGTACATTAATCTGATGTGTCATCGGTGAATTTACACCAAGAGTGTTACACTCAGTCATTTCAATCCTGTGCATAATGCATACATATCCATGGGGGCAATATGAAAATTGTACACACATCCTTCAGTACCCTCTGGACGAAACACATGTGTAATGTCACAAATGAGCATGTGAAAACATCATGGACTATGATATCCATTAGCACAGGCAATGTTTGTTCAGACTTCCACTGTCCAAACCAGCAGTGTTACTGTATGACTGCAAAAACACTGCATGCCCCTCCCATCCTTAAATGCAGCCATGGATCTGTGGAAATAAGGCTACACACCCCATTCACCAGAAGTCAGCATGCTAGGAAGTGCATCACACAATTACATTACCCAGGCTCAGACCAACGTTTGTATTGTTATTGCCGAAGAAGGGCTGTAGAAATGTCCATGTTGCCATCCTACCCAAATACCCAAGTGAAATATTTACTAGGCCATGTATGGAGCATGGTGTTTCAAAAATGAGGATGCATCCACATTAACTTGCACTCACAGGCACATACTACAGCAGAGCAACATCATGTGAGCACTCTTTGCACTCTCAAACTTTCACTCTGAAACACTTACCAGTACAGCAGGAGCACCATATAGCCTCCCATACTGTGAAAGCACCTCGTCCACCAGGACCTCCAGCTCCTCTGTGGTGAAGGGACGGGCCCTGATGTTCTCAGTCCTCGCCATCACTGGGTCCAGGAGACAGGAACAGCAGCAGTTGGGGATGAAGAATGGCAGGCAGCAGTGTCTGGATGCAGTGGAAATGTGTGGCTCTCACACAGACATATATAGCCCCCTGGGTTTGTTCCAGTGGTACTCAGCTGCTGCAATTGGTGTTCCAGGTCAGCTTTTTTCAAATGTAACCAATTACCCGGACCGCGGTAGAGGTGCACGCCTACCGCGCGTTTCAAATTTATAATTCTCTACCGCAATCGTGGTTCCCATTGGCTGAAAGGGCATGGGCATTGGCGGTGTCACACCACGGGGCCCAGGCGGTCGCGACCGCGAATTTGCATTTTTAGATTGGTGCCAATGACCGTGATTGCGGTGGTGGTGCACGCTTACGGCACCTATGGACACATCTTGCTGTAGCAATGGCAATGGCCAGTTCTCATCATTGAACAGTAGACACTTACTATGAATCATAACACCAGATAGTTATATTCAATGCTAGTGTGACATTCAGTGTTATATTCAATGCTAGTGTGACTACACATGCCATTACAGTGCACAGGATTACATGCATTGGCATGTACTCCCTCACATGTCACTTATGATGTTGTTGTGCATGTACACAGACCTGTTGTGTGATGGACTCTCAAATATGTAAACATGCCAATGTGTGAGATGGCTAAGCAACACACAGTAATGATGGACTGACTACATATTGTGCCTATTTCACTGTGTAGATTACTGAACTCATGTTGATACTTGATCTTCATGCACACACTGTGCTCATTGTGTTGTTAATGTGTGCCCTGTCCGACTCACGCAAGAAGGTGTGGCAGGTACAGCAGCTACATAGAAGCCAGCAGTGTTGCTGTTTCAGACATGTGCTGTGTCAATTACTCTCAGGGCTGGTGACACAAGATGTCGGAATGTATAATTTTACATTCACATAGTCTGAATCTGTTTGGGGGTACTCACTATGTACATACTGAACACGTGTACAACTACTTTAGATCAAGGTGTCTCTGCATGTGCCTTGTGCTGTAAGCTGTTGTTTCAGGCCAGTCATTGTTGGCGCTGCATCAGTCAAGACGTAAGATGTTGGACACATCTCATAGGGGACTTGAATTGACATGTGTCCCCTTTTATCTTATGTAAGAGGCAACCAAATGTGCATCGTCCATTCACATTGCTGGCGGACATGGAGGATGAGGACATCATACGTAAATTCCGTTTGGATCGACCTACCCTTCAGGAGCTATGTGGTCAGTTGGAGCCCCATCTGAGGCCTCGCAGGACCTATCCGACTGCTTTGACACCAACATGTAAGGTGATGGCGGCCCTGCATTTCTTTGCAACTGGTTCGTTCCAGTACACGGTATCCAGCGCAGGTGGGATGTCTCAACCAATGTTCAGCATGGTGCTACGTGATGTCCTGTCCGCTATGATGACATATAAGGACCGCTACATCCATTTTCCCAGGAGACATGAATTGGCAGCTGTGAAGGGTGATTTTTATGACCTTGCCCACATCCCTAATGTTGTTGGTGTCATTGACTGCACACATGTTGGCCTGGTTCCACCACAGGCACGTGAGCACATCTACAGGAACAGGAAGCATTTCCATTCCATTAATGTGCAAGTGGTATGCCAGGCGGATATGATAATCTCCCATGTCTGTGCCAGATTTCCAGGATCAGCACATGACTCCTACATACTGCGTAACAGCATCGTACCACAGCTGATGGCAAATCTGCTTCCGGAGCGTGCGTGGATTGTGGGTGAGTAGTCAAGTTGTGTGCTGTATGTGTGACATGCTGTCCTCAGCTACAGTTATATTACAAAATTGGTCTGTGTATCTCACACCTAGGTGACTCTGCATATCCCAACCGGCCTTGGTTGCTGAGCCCACTACGGAATCCCAGGACCCCGGGTGAAGTCCGCTACAATGAGGCCCATGGGAGGACACGTCGTGTGTGGAGCGTACTTTTGGTCTTCTTAAGTCTAGATTCCGGTGTCTGGACAAGAGCGGAGGTGCACTACTCTACTCTCCCCAAAAGGTGTGTCAGATCGTAGTTGTATGCTGCATGCTTCACAACCTGGCCTTGTGGAAGAAGATCCCCCAGCTCCTGGACGATGATGAGCAGCAGATGCCCCCCTCTGCAAATCCACACATGTCCAATGAAGAGGATAGTGGAGAGGAGGAAGTTGTCGACCTGCGTCAACAGCTCATCAACCACTACTTCTCTTGAGTGTGAGTGACATTGTACAACAGTGCCGTTGTCTGCTGTCTTTGATGGTAGTGTAAAGGCCTAGAGGAGCTTTTTGACTGCTGCCTGTTGTTGGCTCTGTGCTGATGGCTGATGTTTGTGGCACAGGGTAGTCATGGCCAGCCACATGATGTCTATGTTGATATTGTTTCTCATTGTAATGTGTGCTGGTTTGTGTACCTTGATAACTAGTGTTGTGTACTGGCTGTGATGCCATCACCTGACAAGTAAATGTCGTTCTCTTGTGTCTTTCTAGGTCCCTACGGCCTCTCACTGCCTCGTCACAATCAGAGCTTCTGGTACATTGGAATCAGAGTCAACATTGTACATACTGTGATAAACATGGAGCTGACACAAAGACATAGGTGTGTAAAGAGTGTTTATTTACTATGAGTGTTTGTGACAGACAAGTGATGTTTTCCAAAACAGGTGCTAAGTGAATTAATGAGTTGACAGTGACGGTAAATGAGACAATAGAGAAGTCACCACATTGATGTAGTGACCCAGTCCAACAGACACCTGCCATCGACATGGCAGTGTGGGTAAGGATAGTCAACAAAGTCAATGTGAAGGGGAACAGAGGTACCATCATGGCTGGCTGTGCGACTGGCGTTTGGATGGTGCTTTGCTACGTGTTCCTTCCGTGGTGTTTCTCGGATGCCCCCTTTTGTGTTTTTCAGGGGGGGCCACTACTGCGGGCTCAGCGGTGTCTGAGGAGTCATCCTGTTGCAGCTCACCCTTCTCTGTGGCCGCAGCTGAGGTGGTGGGAGTATCATCCTGCTGGCCACTGGAGGGGGGTTGAGCTGTCCTTTGGGCCGCATGATTGTCCCTCAGAGCACCCACGAGCTGGACCATGGACCTCACCAGCAGGTGGAGCTCACGCACTTCTTCCACAACCTGGCCCATCTGTCCCTGGCTTTGTTCATATGCCCCAAGGACTCTGGCGATGTTGGCCAGGGCTTCGGTCCCAGTGTCCTCTTGAATTTGGCGACCAGTTGCCCTCCCACCTGCCCTGCCGTCCCAGACCTGTGGCGTTGCCACTCGATGCACCCGCAGACTCGCCCTGCCCTCCTCTGATTGTGTGATGGTGTTGGTACCCGCTGAGGCAGGGAGAGTGTTGCAGGTAGCACTGGTGGTGGTGGTGGTTGAGGCCGCACAGGTCGTTGCAGCAGGGGTCAGCGCGTTGTTGTTGCTGAGGTGGTGGTGGTGGGGACAGTGGGGGCCTGGGGCGTGGTGCGTCCTGGCAGTCTGGATGGGCCAGATTCGTGCTCCTCATCCGAGAAACGTAGGGAGTCTGCATCTGAGAGTCCATGTTACGGGGAGGGAGACTGGCTCTGCAGGTTGGTGTTGTCTTCTGCAGCAGTCAAATGTTGATCTCCTGTTGAACAGAGGTGATATGGTCATTGAAGTGCACCCCACAAGCTTGGTGTTAGACGTTTGGATGTTACATGTGATACATCACACAGTTTACATTGATATCACTTTGTTTGGCTGCAAGGTACTGCGCATCATGACATGATGTGGAGGTACCTACATTACTTGTCCATGGTGTGACATGTAAATAGATACCATGTTCCACGTACAGATTGTGTGATTACAAGGACATGTCGTCGCCTAACGACTTGCAGCACATCAACTTTATGTGATGTGTCTTTTTGGTTTGCTCTGCATGGAAGACGTTAGATCTGAGCAAGAAGTGGCCATTGTAATCTTATGCATGCCCTTGTCATGTCATGTACTTTGCTTTCTTTTACCAACTAATGATGCATGTTTTGTGTTCATATGGGCCTTCATGCTCTGCCACCATGGCACTTACACATAGCATTCAGTGCTGTGCATGATTGTGCCCTGACTTTCTTCAACATGTGATTCGGTGGTTCAAACTTTAATTTCTGTGACAGTTACATACGCTTAGCTGTCTGCACACTGGAAGTGGCTATTGGATCTCTGCCAAGTTGGGTGACATGTGAGGGCTGGTGTGGTCATATGGCTCCATGCTTTTTGAGAGGAATGGCAGGGTGCATGCACTGTCTACCTACCTGTTCTGTGACACAGTTGAGTGGAATTGCTGCCACATGGTTGTGGGTGTGGGGTGTGTGCCATCCTGCAGAGCTGTGGGACAAGGGTGCCTGGTGGGAGTTGTAGTGCTGGCTTCCCACCCACACACACCACCTCCCTGTTAAGATGGCTACCTACCTGTAAGTTTGAAGAGAGCAATGCAATTGCTGCCACATGGTTCTGAGTGGGGGGGAGTGTTCCATCCTGCTGAGCTGTGGGACAAGGGTGCCTGGTGGGAGTTGTAGTGCTGGCTTCCCACCCACACACACCACCTCCCTGTTAAGATGGCTACCTACCTGTAAGTTTGGGGAGAGCAATGCAATGGCTGACACATGGTTGTGGGTGTGGGGAGTGTTCCATCCTGCTGAGCTGTGGGACAAGGGTGCCTGGTGGAGGTTGTAGTGCTGGCTTCCCACCCACAAACACCCCTCTCTATTAGGATGGCTACCTACCTGTTAGGTGAAGGTGAGCAATGCAATGGCTGCCACATGGTTGTGGGTGGGAGGAGTGCTCCATCCTGCTCAGGGGTGGGACTAGGGTGCCTGGTGGGAGTTGTAGTGCTGGCTTCCCACCCACACACACCGCCTCCCTGTTCAGATGGCTACCTACCTGTGAAGTGGAGCAGAGGAAGGGAATAGGCTACACATGGCTCTTGGATGGGGGAGTGTTCCACCCTGCTCAGGGGTGGGACAAGAGAGCATAAGATGGCTACTTACCTGTAAGTTTGAAGAGAGCAATGAAATGACTGACACATGGTTGTGGGTGTGGGGAGTGTTCCATCCTGCTGAGCTGTGGGACAAGGGTGCCTGGTGGGAGTTGTAGTGCTGGCTTCCCACACACACACACACCACCTCCCTGTTAAGATGGCTACCTACCTGTAAGTTTGGGGAGAGCAATGCAATGGCTGACACATGGTTGTGGGTGTGGGGAGTGTTCCATCCTGCTGAGCTGTGGGACAAGGGTGCCTGGTGGGAGTTGCAGTGCTGGCTTCCCACCCACAAACACCCCTCCCTGTTAAGATGGCTACCTACCTGTTAGGTGAAGGTGAGCAATGCAAAGGCTGCCACATGGTGGTGGGTGGGGGGAGTGCTCCATCCTGCTCAGGGGTGGGACTAGGGTGCCTGGTGGGAGTTGTAGTGCTGGCTTCCCACCCACACACACCACCTCCCTGTTCAGATGGCTACCTACCTGTGAAGAGGAGCAGAGGAAGGGAATAGGCTACACATGGCTCTTGGATGGGGGAGTGTTCCTTCCTGCTCAGGGGTGGGACAAGAGAGCATAAGATGGCTACCTACCTGTAAGTTTGAAGAGAGCAATGCAATGGCTGACACATGGTTGTGGGTGTGGGGAGTGTTCCATCCTCCTGAGCTGTGGGACAAGGGTGCCTGGTGGGAGTTGTAGTGATGGCTTCCTACCCACAAACACCCCTCCCTGTTAAGATGGCTACCTACCTGTAAGTTTGAAGAGAGCAATGCAATGGCTGACACATGGTTGTGGGTGTGGGGGGAGTGTTCCATCCTGCTGAGCTGTGGGACAAGGGTGCCTGGTGGGAGTTGTAGTGCTGGCTTCCCACCCACAAACACCCCTCCCTGTTAAGATGGCTACCTACCTGTTAGGTGAAGGTGAGCAATGCAATGGCTGCCACATGGTTGTGGGTGGGGGGAGTGCTCCATCCTGCTCAGGGGTGGGACTAGGGTTCCTGGTGGGAGTTGTAGTGCTGGCTGCCTGTACACATGCCCCCATGGAAATGTTGCTACCTACCTTTGGGGTGAATCAGAGGTAGTAAATGTTAGATCTGTGAGACATGTGTTGGGGAGAGTGTGGTGCACATGAGTGCATTTGGGCCTAGGAGGTGTTGCTTTGTAGTTGGGCAAGACAGTACATAGCAGTGTAATGATAGCCATTTGTTGGTACTTACCAGCCTCCATTCCCCCGGGTATTCCTGTGAGACTCTCTGGATGCAGTATGGCAAGCACCTTGTCCTACCATATGGTGAATGTTCGTAGGGGTATGGGAGGGCCACCGCCAGTCCTCTGAGCCAGCTTCCGGTTCTTGTTGTTACTCTCTTTCACCTTGGTCTTGAGGTCATTCCACCTCTTCCTGATCTCCTTCTGGGTGCCTGGGATGGGCCCTACTGCATTGACCTTGTTGACTATCCTTGCCCACATTTGATTTTTGGTGGCTAAGGGTGTCTGTTGGACCAGGTTTCCAAACAAATGTGGTTCTACTCTGATTACCTCATCTACCATCACTGACAACTCATTGTCAGTGAATTTGGGCATTTTCTTCTGTGAAATGGTGTGTGATGTACAAATGGGTTAAAGGTGCAGGAGTGAAAGTGGTGGTGGTGATGTGTGTGGTGTGTGTGTGGTTGTAATGGTATGATGTGTGCAGATTTGCCTCTCCTTTGTGCTTTGGGGTTGGGCCCTTCAGTTGTGGAGTATTGCAAAGGATTCTGGTCAGGGAAGGGGTTGGTTTTATACTCAGCTATGTGGGTGGGTCAAAATGGAGTATTCATGTCAGGTGTGTTGTGTGGGTTGACCTGGGATTTGTATTTTTTACTTGCCATGGGAATTTGTCATTGGGGTATGTTAGGTGTTATTTGAGGCTGAGCCAGATTACTGGCCATACTTGGTGGCCTTGTTGTGTGGTTGTTTTCGACCGCCATTACTCTTCCGGAGCGACCGCGGCGGTCGGAATGCAACAGCCCTTCCGCCAGCTCTCCCATTCATCAATGGTTGCGATCGCGGCGGTCAGAAACAACTGATCATTCCGCTGTCACCGCAGTCGTTTCCTAATTTCACGTGCGGTCAAACCGCTGGCCGTGCGGCGGTTTGGGGTCTTTCCACATCAAATCCGACTGCCGCGGACGGATTTTCACCCGCTCTGCACGCTCCCGGCGGACTTTAGTGGAATCCGCCCGCCGCGGTCGGATTCCACTAAATCCTAATCTGTTCATCCTAATCTGACTGCCGGTTTTCCCGCGGTACATGCGGATGGTTAATTTCCGCTACCACGGCGGTCGGAATGCTTTTCCGCCCGCCATCATAATCAGCCCCTTAGACACTTTGACCTTCCCTTGTGGGTCCACATTGGTTAAATATGTTGATGAACTTCTTCTTGCTTCTGTCTCCTTAGACGCCCGGAAAATTGACTCAGTGTACTTACTCAATCAGTTGGCATAGAAAGGGCACAAGGCCTTGTGAGAAAAACTCTAGTTTTTGCCCACTTTGTGTGTGGAACCTTCATCATAATATTTCCGTAAGTGAGCGTCATCTGCCTACAGAGTGGATTGAGGTTATCAGTAAGTTACCATAACCAAACACGTGTCTCAGGTATGCTCTTTCTAGGGTTGACAAGGTCCTTTGTACAATGGATACGGATGCATGCTGGCAATGTGTGGCCCTACCAGGATTATGCTTGCAGTTATCCAAGGAAGCAGAAACAGCCTTTGTAAAAATCTAAGAAGCGGTATCTAACACATCAGCTTCAGGGTTGCCTGATTACAGTAAGCCTTTTACACTGCATCGTCATGAAGGAAATAGGTTTGCTTTGGGTGTGCTTGTGCAAGATCACAAAGATCAGAAGTCTGGGCAAAATGTAAATTACACCACGTAATTTGCGTAATTTGGGGGATTTCACTTTTCATGACACGCTTGTCCTAAAATTAGGCCATTAGACCACTTCGCATTATTATGCGTCATTTGCTGTAAGAATTTGTAGTGAACAAGCAACTTGTGGTAAAAACTTACCTCAAATATATGGAAATAACAGAACACAAGTGGCTGTTGGTTGCCGTGCTTTTGCTATTTTGCATTTTACTTTTTTAAGTGAGAAATTTCAAGAGGATGCATTTGACGTACTTGCATTTCATGTCATTACGCATAATTTCAAGTTATTTTGGCAAACATTTGTGTGATTACAGAAAAGCAAACTATGTGAATTTTGCACACCCCTAATCAGAAGACCCCATTGCAGCAGGGCTTCCGCCTTGTTTTCATGTAGTTGTGGCTGCAACCTATTTGTCCTCTGAAAAAGTAGCGGTCTATTAACAAAGGTAAACTTATGCATGAGTAAAATACATTTTTGATCAACTTTACTACTTTGAGCTATTCACCATTTACAAGTGTAAGGTTACTCAAAAGTGTAGATTACAAGCCTTCACTCCCTGGAACAGGGGGTGAAGCCAAATTACAGAGTGTAAAGTTACTACAGCCAAAAGGTAGCCCATCATCACACATGGCCAACCACTGATACTGTAACACCTTCCCATATAAAATCAAGGCGGAAGGGACTCAAAATAGAACCTGTAGGAAGCAATGTTAAATTAAAATAATTTGTTTCAGCTTTTTAAAAATATATATACATTAAATTGAATATTTAGAAATTGTAATTATTTCAAAAATTAAACATTATTTAATGTTAAAATATATAAATATAGGGGGCATATTAGCAAGACCCACGTTAAAATTATCGCCATTTTAGCGGCAGGAAACTGCCGCTAAAAAAGCGATAATGGGCTTGCTAATATGCGTTATAGAATTCCAATAGAAGCCCAGGTTAGATGTGCAGGTCATCTAACCTGGGCTTCTATTGGAATTCCCATAACGCATATTAGCAAGCCCATTATCACCGTTTTAGCGGCAGTTTCCTGCCGCTAAAACGGCGATAATTTTAATGTGGGTCTTGCTAATATGCCCCATAGTTTTTTTTAATTTGAAAACAAATGGAAGGTTAATTTTTTTAGGAATAATTTAAATGATTTCAGGAGAAAGTGGATCGTTAGTTGGGGTGTATGGCAGGCAAAAAATGTTAAAGTACCTTTTGTAAAATATTTAGTACAAATCCGATTTTACCAATGAACTGGATTTAAAATAAACATTTTACACAGCCTAATAATTAAAGTTTTAGATGGTTCCCAGGCAGAGATAACATTATTTAATTTTGATATTAACTCCCAATGCTTGCCTAGGGAACAGCTCACCCTGCAACAGTGAAAATAGCTTTTGTGGCCTTGTCACTGTAAGCACAACAAGATGATGGACGGAGTGCTGAAACTTTTCAACCACTCACCCCCAGTCACAGATCTGGGTTTAATCCAGCATTATTTTGCTCACTATGCCACCCCAGTTTGGACCCAGCCATATGCAAATCAATCTCGACCCTCCTCCCCATGGGAACAGTCCAGCCCAAACTGCCAGGCCAGGTCCTCCCTCGATTGGAAGCAAGGATCCTGGAGCCAGTTTTGGAGTGCCTTAGCTGGCATAATGACAATAACCAAGTGGCTACTTCAGGATTTTATTAATAGGTTCGTAATACCCCTTCGCATTTCTAGTGATTGAGGAATACATTTATTTAAATATTAGTACAGGATATATGCAGTACTTTAGCGATCAGCCAAAACTTCCACTGTGCTGCCCGTCATCCCCTCCTAAATAACGTCCCTTATGCACAACAAAAGCATCAACAAAAAGCAATAAAAAATGCAGCACTACAGAAGTTGCCAAGCAAAACAAAAGGTGTGTAACATACACAGATAAATCAAGATGTCATGCGAGTGCTAGCCTTTCAGTGATCCGTGTTGTTTGCCTGTTGGCGCTTTCCAGTGAAGATTGGTTATTGCAACTTCTCATAGAGGCCTAAAGTGAAAGGATAAAAGACGTCTTTGCTCTCACATTGTGGTGATTCACACGAAGGTTGAAGTACAAAAGAGAAGCCCTGAGGCGCTTATGCAGTTTAAGAAGATTAGGTTTTTCGGTGACCTTCTGTCAGTAACAAAGAACCGAAGCTTCTGTTTGCTAACATTAAACAAACTTTGAAAAGCTTGATCCAGGAAACATTCACATGGTCTATTAAATCACTTGCTGTCATCTACGTCCGAGATGATCCCTTTACCCCTTAAGCTGAATTCATTGTCCTTCTGACATTCTTCTTGTCACTTTCAGTTATTCATGAAAGACAAATGAGAGCGCACAGACACAGTGCCCTCTGGTCAGACCCCAGACATCATTGGAGTGTGGGCAGAACGGATCAAAGGCAAGTGCCTCTTCTTGGTAAGTGTTATTGTCAATCTAATCCATTTCTTCCTAATGATAAAATGAAAGACATTTTTAAAAATAACCAAGTCAGGCGGAGAATTTTGCTAAAAACGCCACTGCAATCGCACAAAATAGTCTTTGTGAAATCTTTTGATAAAAATGAAAACTACTTATGCGTGAGCGAAGATCAGTATAACACCCACGCATTTACATCAACTTCCCCCTAAATTATGGTGTCAAACTTTGAAGCTGCTTTTTATCAAACATATTTTTTTGGTGGTGAGGGTTCTTCAATTTTTAATGCACTCTGAAAATGAAATTACTTGTTTTTGAATGTTTACATTTTTAAAAAAAGTTTGAAACTCTGTATTGAAAAAAGTATATATTATTCTGTGTTCATGTGTTTTGTATATGTGGATCTCATTAAAGTTCCAAATTAATTAAATAAATTGTTGCTGTTGGTACAGCCACACGCAATCAAAATATATCCAGAAATACAGGAAAAATGCACATGCAACACATTATGGGCAGTAGAGCATAAGCATCACAAGTTTCACCCCTAAGAAGGCTGTAGCAGTTGCGTAACGAATCTTGAGGGCCCCTCTGCAAAGTACATGCAGGGGGACCCCCACGCTCCAAACATAGGGGGTCATTATGATAGCGGGTGGATCACCACCGCCCGTATGGCGGTGGCGATCCGCCTGCTATTTTACACTGCCCGCAATCCATTTCCCCCCTGCCATATTACGATGGCGGGGGGGACCCCGGCGGACGGAAAGACCGTCTACCGCTTTTCCGCCGGTCGACTCATCGACCGGCGGAAAAGGGGCATAACATGGTGGCGGTGTCTGCAAGACACCGCCATCCATATTATGATGCATGCGGAGATGTGCCTTTCCATGGCGGCAACGCCGCCATGGAAAGGCATACGGTCTTTTGCAATGGGGGCCCGTTGCGGGCCCCCGGGGGAGGGGGATGGGGGGTGCACTTGGGGGGTACCTATGGTACCCCCCTACATTGCCATGCACAGGGTGGCAGGCACCACGCGGTGCCTGTCACGTTGTGCATGCCAATGCGCAACATGCTTTTTTCACATTGCGGTGGGTGCTGCTCATAGCACCGCCCGCCGCAATGTAAATGATGCAGGATGCCACCGCCACCATGGCGGTGGCATCCTAATAGTCATGGCGGGACCGCCGCACCTCTTGCGGGTGGTCCCGTTTGCCGTTGCGGTGGCGGTGGCGGGCGGACTTTGTCCGCCCGCCATCGTAATGATGCCCCTAGTTCGAAGCTCTCAGACCAGAGTCCTGCCAGTGCGGTAGGGGGCCCCAGCAGCTCAGGCCCCCCATGCTTACACCACGGGGGCTGCAGGGGCTTTTGTTATGCCACTGGGCTGTAATATAAAACAAACAGGATCAGAGACAGGAAAGGGCAGTTTAGGCTAAGCAATGGTCGCACTAGTATCTATCCATGTTATCAGTGGTGAAAAACACTCTACTCTTTGTGATCCTACTGCCCAAAAATCACTCCACTTAAGAATTCCTTTACACAAGCAAAAACAGGAGTATTTGTTATTCAGACCATATAATTTTCTTAGTAATTCCGGCAAAATGTGCCACAATCATCATGTGTTTCATCTACACTCATACAGAAGTTTGATAAAACAAAATATACATTTATCTATACATAGAATCCAACTTGCAAAAACAGAAGTGATTTTTATTAATGCTCGGAGTCACGTGGTCTTGATGAAAATTTCTTCATTTATTTTTATTCTTTCCAGAAGCAAACAATTAATCAGCCCAGCCAACGCGTTTCATCCTTGCGGACTTCATCAGGGTTGTAAGGTAACGCCATTATTATAATTTTTTTTTTTTGCAGAATATTAGGTAAGTCCCGTGCTGTATCACCAAAAAGATCTCCTTAGTGGTACTCAGGAAATGTCACATGAAAT
This sequence comes from Calotriton arnoldi, assembly GCA_963921515.1. Lineage (NCBI taxonomy): Eukaryota > Metazoa > Chordata > Amphibia > Caudata > Salamandridae > Calotriton > Calotriton arnoldi. Next base: position 44,418 of record CAWUFW010005986.1, read on the forward strand.
ATTATTCAGAACAATCTACTCTGGTGAAAATCCCCATGAGGGCCCTGGCCAGTTCAGGGTTCAGTTGCAGACCTCAGAGGTATGGCCTCTGGGTATCTTTTGGCATGGTCCACCAAGACAAGGATAAACCTCTTGCCAGATGCTGTCTGGGGATCCATGGGCCCTACAATATCAATACCCACCTTCTCAAATGGGGTTCCAACGGAATGCAAGGGATTCAGGGGAGCTTCCAGATTCTGCACTGTCATACCCCTGGCCTGGCAAGTCAAGCAACTCCTACAGAAGGTATCCAAGGAAATCTTCATCCAGGGCCAGTAAAGGTAGGGGTCAAGCCTGGCAAAGGTCTTTTTCTGTCTCAGATGTCCTTCCAGGGGTATCTCAGGAGCCAGCCCCAGTAGGAAGGCCCTGTAGCATTAGGGAATGACCAGTGCCCTTATTGACCTATGCTAGGTGCCTTAGGCTCACTATACAGGAGGCCATCCTCCCAATAGATGCAGTGACTTCTAGGAGCATCACCAGATGCCTGGGCTACAGCCTGTTGCCCTCCAGGGTTGGTTACTCCCACTGTGCCTTTGTGGGTCTCTCTTCTCCTTGTCATCCAACAAGCTCAGGTAGGTCACACAGGGAGGCAATGTCCTCCTCAGTGGGCTCTGGAGCGATCTCCTCTGGCGCCCCATCCACCTTATCTGTGGGACATTTATGGGCTGGTTTCAAAACACTTCCTGCCCTTCACTCTTTTGGAAGCTCTCTGGGCTATTATTCAGGGCTTAAGACCTCCTTGACTCCCTTCCTGGGCAGCCAAGGAACTGGTGGTTAAACAATCCCACTCAGGCAACCCCAACATTTCCAGCTGTGATTTGAGCTTACCTGCCTTCCAGGAAGTGTGCTCAAGATCATTTCCTAGCAAACAATCCACGGGCATGGCAGGGCTCATAGCAACTTTCAGAAGGCCTGAGACCTCCCACTCAAAGGGAAAAAGAGCCACAGGGTAGTGGCTTTCACTGTTGTCTGCTACGGCAACCTGGTGGAATGTTTTGGGTATCACTTGTTCTGAGGACACCAGATGACACCTTACCGTAGTAATACTGGCTCCTGTGTCCCTCAGAGCCTCCACCCTCTGCTGGTTGATGTTGACCCACTGCCTATACTTTGCAGTATTGGAAGACATGTGGGCTTTGGGCACCATCTCTGCATCAACCAGGGGTGCTAAAGTAACTTCACTGAATCCCCCCCACTAACTAGGCCCATCTTCTCCCCAAGCACTACTCTAGCCAACCTCTGGGAGGCTGTGCCCTCTTGGGGCACTTGGGATCACCCTTGTAATGCCCATACTCATAACACTCATAGCACTGGGCACTCTTGTTGTGATATTTTTTCTTCTGGTGGCCAGATTGGCATTGGGACACTTTCCCCTTAGAACAGTTTTGGGGCCTTGAGAGAACTCCTTGTTTTTATCTCCCCCCTCCTTCTTCTGGTGGGAACCCTGACCACCCTTTTGGGAGTCCCCCCAGCTGCCTTTTTGGGCACGCTGGTGCTGACCCAGAGGTCTGCCTCTTTAGCAAGCTTCATGGGGTCAGTCACTTTGCTAGCTAGCAGGTATAGCTTGTAAACTACAGGATCTTCACATTGACAATCTGGACATTATGGCCATTCGTCTTGTGGTTGATACTGCCACTAGCATTGACATATATAATGTCTATGCTAGAGGAGCTAGTGGGGAGTTAAAGTCCGACACCATCACATCCCTGGAAGAATACTTAGTGAATAATAATCGTTGCTCTTATTTGATAATAGCATCCAACTTTAATATAACATTCGAGCCCCTGGACCCTGAGGACATCAACCTAGCCAGAGAGGAGGATGAGACATTGGGTATACCGAGTCTAGAGCTGCCACCTATAAAAAAATGGACCCAGGCTGTCCTACAGCTTAAGGCACTTTCTAGATTTAGGACTCAGAGCAGTTAATGGCAGGACTGATTCTGACAGGAAAGGAGCCAATACTGCACGTTAGTGCGAGGTTGGAGAGTGATCACAATCCTCTCTGGCTCTCGTTGGATTCCTTCTGCTTTACAGTGGCGGTATCCATACTTTGGTCTTCACCAGTAATGTACAATCCTCTAACGATATGCAACACATCAAATGGTTCTAGATTGTGGGTTCCCCCAATATTTTGGCTGCTATCAGCGAGGAAGTATCATCCTGTTTTATGGAGTTGTCTATTATCTCATCATGCAAACGGGATTCAGCACCTTGAGACTCTAACGGGTGAGTAGTTGCACTATTCAAACTCCTGATCGATTGATCAGGGGATAGCCACTGACCTTCACAGTATGCTTTTCAAGAAAATCCTATCTTTTTTTCTTATCTCTACATCATCATCCCGCATATCCCCTTCCACACCTAAATGTTGATTCAATAAGGAATGCAGACAAATGAATTCTCTGCTGGTCAATGTAATAAAAGACAAGGACACGCATTGGGTCCACGCACCAAAGAAGCTCTATAAATCAACTTAGGCTTGAGCAAAAAGAGAGTGGGATGAAGGGAGATGGTAGGATCTCAAATCTGCCTGTTCTGCTAAGGACTGTGTTATTTTCTGGTCCGTAAGTAAAGTGGGATAGTGATGGGCAAGCCTCCTTCCCCAAAACTACATCACTCATGCTGCCTGAGTTGATCATTTCTCTCATCTATATTCAGAGGGGCTTCCCCCCTAAATATTGGGGATGCAGAATCAATCAACCTGACTGCCTTCTGTCCCGTCATCCCAACCAAGGGCCTATTCAATCAAGCAGATGTATTTAATGCTTTAGTTGCAGTTACAAGAGGCAGAGCCGCAGGACCTGATGGCATCCCTGCTGATATATTTCTGCAGGATAGATTAAAATGGTCCAGGTATGAATTAATTTGGGCAAATCCCATTGCCAGCGGTGCCCCCATCCCTGACTCCTGGAAGGGTGCCGAAGTATTCCCCATCTATAAAAAAGGAGACCAATTATTGCCTGGGAACTACCGGCCAATCAGTTTAATCGATTCCATCCAGAAAATCTTTGCCCGTCAAGTCCTGGCCAAAATCCAGGACTGGATAACTGACAACAACATCCTTTCACCCGTTCAAGCAGGATTCCGCAACGAAATCAGAACAATGGGTCAGGTATTCTGCTACTTGCTTTTATACTGGAGGGCAGTGGAAAATGTAGCCTTCGTCAACCTTAAGTCAGCTTTTGATTTAGTCCCCCACAATAAGCTTTTGCTGGTCCTCAGGATTTGGGCACTTTTTGAACTACTAGCTATAGTAATACACCTGCATCATGATAATTTAGCTCAGATTCGCTGGGGTGGACAGGGCGAACTCACCGACTGGTTTCCTATTGACAAGGGGGTTTGCCAGGATTGCGGTTTGGCCCCTACTTTTTTTTCCCTGTTCCTCAATGACATTGTACACTTTATTTCTTCCTTTCCTACTGATACCCCTGTTTCGTCTGGCATCAAACACCTATACTGTTGTTGGTTGATCTGACATTGCTGATCTCGAAAACTCCCAGTGGGCTGTATTACATCTCTTTGAGGAGTTTTGCAGAGCATGAGGTCACAAGATCAATGACGCAAAAAAAAAAGTATTTGTTGTTTAAGCAACATAGATCATACAAGGGTAGAGTGATGTTGGGGGATAAGCCACTTGAGAGGGCAGATTTGTTTAACTATCTTGGTGTCACCCTGTCTTCAAACATGTCATGGAAGACACAAGTGGATGCTATGTCCCTAAAACTCAGGCAGGTCACTGGGACCATAGTTAAGGAACATAGTCGCTGTTTTTCCAAACCAATTAGCCCAGCCCTACAGGTTTATAATGCTAAAGATCTGGGCTTAGATCTCCAAGGCTCAGAACTCTGGATGTTTTCTAATATTTCTGCTTTGACCCTCTCAGAGAACAAGTTTCTAAGAAGTTTGACCTGCCTTCCTCTCAGTACCCTGCTGAAACCCCTAATGCTTGATTTGGGTAGGAAAGCATTAGCCTCCAAAGCCAGATTATGCCCATTATTATTTAGGAGAAGGCTATGGTGGACACTTATACTAGCCGATTATGCCATGGCCCTAAGAGATGTTCTAGATGCAGACGGATTCTACAAAATAAAGGGGCATATTATCAAGGGCTTTATCGCCGCTTTAGCGGCACTTTTTGCAGCTAAAGCGGCGATATTTTTATCGCCCTATCAGCAAGCTGTCGCTAACAGGCGTTAGCGACAGCTTTCAGGCGATAGCGGCCGGTTTTCACATCGCCTTGCATGCCAGCGATAATTATCGCTAATGACATGCAAGGTAGGCGTTCCCTACTAAAAGCGACTGAAAACAGTCGCTAACACAACTTCCCCCTATTAGCAAGGCAGGCGAAGCGATAAAATAAATTGCGCTAAGCGCGTTTATCGCTAGATTTTAACACCTGCTACTGAGGATGACTTACCTGTTTGTAGTATAGGAGGTGGATTGTAAGGCTGAATCCACCATAGCGTTAATGCGAGAATATCGCTGGTTTTCCAGCGATATTCTCGCATTTCGCCGCTATCGCTGGAAATTTTATCGCAATGGAGATAAACCTTGCTAATAGGGTGTTATCTCAGCGATAATTTCCAGCGATAGGCGGCGTTAAAAAAATACGCGCTAAGCGCGGTTAGCGATAAATATCGCAACTCCTTGATAATATGCCCCAAAGTGGCTACAACAAATCAAAAAGCTACTAATTGACTTAGGTATGAGGGAGGGACCTTTGGGAAAATCCATTCCGTAATCCATCCCATCACCTGAATTAGTGAAAAAACATTTCTGGCTATGGATCTTTCAATGTGAGGCACGTGAGGTGGAGAGTTTGTCTTTGGTAGGTTCCTAGGGGCTTATTTATGAGCCCTTGCAACACTTTTGTGCTGCCTCTGCATCACTCTTTGTGAGGCAGCGGCGGCATAAACAATGCGCCACGTTGCTGCTCATTTACAATGTGGCACATCTAGGGAGATGCGACACGTTGTAAAGCCCTGCGCCACATTATACCTGCATCAGGTATAATGTATGCAGGGTGGGCGTTCCCACGCAAAAAGCCATGTAGAACTGACGCAGTGAAATTTACATTTCACTGCATCACTTTACGCCTTTACTGCGTCAAAATCCCTACACCAACTAAGACCAGGCATAGGGAATGACGCAGGGCTTTTTGAATGGGATTCACCTCTCTGTTGTGGTGCAGTGCTGGAGTTGCATCACTTTCATGAGCAACTTCAGCAATGCGTCACTTTCGTGGCAACAGATGCGTCAGAATTTCTGACACATCTCTGAATCCTTGCACCATGGAGCACTATATTGTAAATACAGCGCATCCATGTTGGCGCAAGGACATTTGGCACTGGCGCAAGGAAACTGACGCATCTATGCAGATGCATCAGTTCCTTGTAAATGAGGACCCTAGATTTTAAATGTCACAGTTTCTTGGAACCTTACTGGGACACTATTATGGTGCCGTTAGACAGAAAGCTTTATTTCCATTTTAGGTTTAACACCTTGCCTTCTAACTCCTTTACCAACAAATGGGCTCCAGTTGCAGGTGAGTTGTGCCCTGCTTGTAATGGCTCTGCAGAAACCGTTGCCCATGTCTTATTCTCTTGCCCTGGCTACATAGGTCCTCGCTCAAAATGCATTAAACCCCTTTGTAAGACATTGGGGACCAGAAGTAGCATAATTGCACTCACAATCCTAAGATTAGATCCCCAGCTATTGTTTCAAGTTATATTGCTAATTTTCTGGGCCGGATGTGGGCATTACGATTGACGATGCCCTCCCTAAGTCTGTAACTCTGGCTCCTCTAATGCGCCCTACTCAGTCCGGTGATTTACCTATTGTCTCGTACAATGATTGACATCCAAAAAGGGGGAAAAAAACCCTGTTGTGGTGACTAAGATGTGATGTTAGTACCTACCTAATAAAAGCATTTGCGCCATGTTGCTTGATGTGTTGTCCAGGCCCCTATCTTCAAGGAACTCGTGAGCGCATTGGTAATAATTTTTCTTCGGCCTCCCATCAATCTGAACTTACACTCTAGCTCCATTTTAAGTAAACGAAGAGGGGTATATTCACAAGAACGTGTGATAACTACCGCAATAGTAGCGTAACGCAACTTTCAATATCGCAGCCTAGCACGGGAAATAACACCGTGTCAACGTGGAATTCACAACAAGGCAGTAGCATGGGATAGTCTGCCTAAACCGCGGACAATGTCCGCAATACAACCACCACGATGGAGATAAAAACACAAACCACAACACCAAAAAACACGCGATGGGCCAAAGCGCGATGAGGAAATCAGCGACAAGCAGCACCAGGCCTGCAACACACACCTGGCAGGCGTCAAAAATCACCATAAAAGTAGAAAATACACCCACACACAAACTGACCAACACCCAAGCACCATGGAGGCATCTGGAGCAGGCGCAGAGGACGAACGCAACCCCACAAGCACCCCGGACGACCAGCCTGGGACCTCGGGGACAGTGAAGGGCAAGGACAAGAAGACCAGGAAGACCAAGTTCAGTCCGCAGGCGAACAGGATCATAGTCACGGAGGTGTTGGAATACCATCAACAACTCTTCGTCACCTCCAACGTGTCACTGGGCACCAAAAATGGAATATGGCGGGACATCGTCGACAAGGTGAATGCCGTCGGAGAGCACAAGCGGACAATGGACGAGGTCAAGAGGCGACGGAATGACATCAAGCGGAAGACCAAGGAGAAACTCAGCGCCAACCAGAAGGCAGCAACGCAGACCGGAGGTGGGGGCCCAGCGCCACAGCTGGAGCTGGATGACATGGAGGAGCTGGTGTCGACAGTCATCAGTATGGATACTGTGGCCGGAGTCGGGGGACCGGACACTGCTCGACAGGACACAACACACCCGCAACAGGGTGAGTGACCACCAGGTACTGTGGGGACGGGGGGAGATGGCCACAATGGCACACATGCACAAGCAAGCAGGGCACAGTGCACACCCACAATGACCCTGGGTCCTCGCCCAGACCCACAGACTGTCACAATTTACAATGCCATGCTGTCTGAATGTCAACCTGTACCATGCGGCTACATACATGTGGACACATTGTAATACACCATCTCCCCTTCACATCGCAGGGGCACCATCAACACCTCCTGCAGAGCAGTCACAGCCACTCTTCACTGATGACGAGGAGGAGGACAACACCAGCATCGACACCCAAACCATCCAAGACATCATTGACCTCATCCGCCAGCAACCTCCGGGATCAGGGCAGCCCAGCTACATTGATGAGACCCCACCCACCACCCAAACCACCCAGCAGGAGGCACCCACAGCCCCGGCCCTCTCCCAAGACCCCCAGGAACAACAAATGGCCTTCCAACGCCGTGTGCTGGAGGGCCAGAGGGAGACGGCCGAGCAGGTACGGGTGGGGTTCGACCTCATGGCTACCAAACTGGACGCCATCCTTGGGTGTCTATGTCTGCCCCATGGTCTCCAACGAGCCCTAACTGACATTGCTGGAGTCATGACGCAGAGGGAGGAATACCTGTCCGCTCAGAGTGGCCCCAGCGATGCCAGCCGTGAGCTGGCACACATGCGGAGGCTCATGGAGTACATGGTGTGGATGGAGGCGGAAAGGATGGCAGCCACCGCTGCACATCAGCGAAATGTAGCCGGGATCTACCAGACCCTGCATGTTTTCATCATGGCATTGCTGCCACAAGGCGTGGCGATGATGAATGCTGCTGCCCCCACACCATCCACATCTCCGCCCCCTGGTGTGTCAGTGCCTCCCAGTGCAGCAGGCGTAACCACTCAGGCAACTGATGTGTCACTGCCGCACAGTGCGGCCGACAATCCTCCTCCAGCCCCTGATTAATCAGTGGCTCACAGTGCCGCAGCAGGTACTGCAACACCCACAGGTGGGGCAGAGCACACATCCGAGGATGTGGATGGGATTGAGATCAGAAGGAGGTACTAGCATTCATGTCCGCCACCTTGCCTGTTTCTGCTTGGTGCCGGACATGGCCTCAAGACCTACCACTGACCCCCGATAACCTCCGATGCACTCACCTTGGACAGCGACATGGACTGCCACATCCTGTTTGACGACCATTGACACAGCGGACAGACTGCGGACCTTAACCCTTCCCCTTCCGCAGTACAGGCCATCCCCGGATGTACACTGGCTGGCACTCCCTGGGCCCATATTGTGTAGTGTGCTCAGCATTGCCCTGTGCTGGTCCAGCTGCATGACAGCACTGGATGTGCAAATAAACATCCAGTGACGCACTGCTGTGTAATGTCTTACGTCATTCATGTATGGATGTGTGGATGAATGTGGGGACAGTGCCTTCCCTTGCGTCAATGATGTTCATCCTGTGGGATGCCAGTCAGAGGGTGCGACATTGCATTTTGTGTACCGGATCCCGTGAACACTACAACAGGGACACACGCATCAGTCACTTTCTTGTCCGGACATGGACTGGACCACGCCCAGATCCCACGAGTCATTGTTGCAAGCCCTGCGCTGGTCCGGCGTACGGCAGGCCAGACCACACCGCTTACGCCCCGAGGGGGGGCCCTCATTGCTAGCCATCGCAGCCGTACTCGCTGGTGGTGTGCAGGTCACTGGTCTAGTTGTCAGGATGTCACAGCCACTCCCTGAGGGCAGGTTTTCACACACACCACACTCATCCGGCACAGGCGTCACAGGCCATGTGACTCCGCCAATATAAGGGGCCGACGACGTCACATTCCCCTCTTCCGGTGGTGACTGGATGACGGACGGTCCACGGTTCGCACTCATATAGGGCCCATGAGTTGTTACGCACAGGGTTAGTGGCATCCGAGGCCTTGAGTACGGCACGGGCCTACCATCACGTGGCGCAGACTGGGGTTGCACAGGGTTAGTGGCATCCGAGGCCTTGAGTACGGCACGGGCCTACCACCACGTGGCACAGACTGGGGTTGCACAGGGTTAGTGGCATCCGAGGCCTTGCGGACGGCACAGGCAGCCCGCCACGGGACGGTGACTTTGGGTGCACTGAGTCAGTGGCACCTTGAGCTGCTGAGCGGGTGTGCAGTCTGCAATGATGCCCCGTCCCGGCGGTCCGGACAGCTCAGGTTTTGTGTGCTCTGCTGGACCGCAGTGTAGGCCAGAGTCAACGGGCAGCACAGGCCTAACGCCCCATGGCGTCGCTTCCGGGATCCCAGAGTTGGTGGCACCCATTGGGCTGAGCGGGTGTGCAGCCTGCGATGGTGCCGGGTGCACTGGTATGTCCTCTGCCATGGAGTAATTAAGACCCAGCACCAAACATGAGACCTGGTGGCCTGCGGAGCGGGGCTGCATGATGTGGAGGGTGCCATGTCCGCGGGCCCCGGGCTTGTGGCTTGCAGCGGCATGTGGTGGGACCTCCTGTCTACGTGCCGGTGGCGGAAGGTGAGCATTGAGGCCTGGGTGTGCTTGGGCGGGCATGCTCTGATGGGCGGCGGGAGGGGTTGGGGTGCCTCCGCCTGGGTGTGCATGGGCGGGCAGGAGATGTTGTCTTGTGCAAGTGTGTGTACTATGCCAGTCATGTATCTGTGCTCTGTTTCAGCTGACGGCTCAGACTCTGATGTGTGACCTGGTGTCCTGCTATGCATACCGGCACATGTTTGGGGACACACCGGTGGCAGCAGGTGAGCAGTTTGGCCTGGGTGCGCAGGGGTGGCACGTTCTCTCTCTCTCCCTCTCTTCCTCTCTCTCTCCTCTTCTCCCTCTCTTCCTCTCTTCCTCTGTCTCTCTCTCCTTCTCTTCCTCTCTCTCTCCTCCGATCTCTCTCTGTCCTCTGATGTGCGCAGGACACACCTTCTCATCATGTTGTTTGTCTTACAGGCTGTGACCTACGTATTGTCCCGAGGGAAGCAGCCATGTGTCTTCATTTCATTTCGTTGATCATTTTAATAAAGTTTTATTTGTTGCTTTGAAAGTGAATGTGTGCTGCTCATTTCTGTGACGACACATGCATGTCACCAGTTGTGATTGTGCGGCATCAAGCGGAATATTTTGTACGTGTTTAGGTGTGGCTGATGTGGCATGTCTTTGGTCGGGGTGCCAGGGAGGGGTGGTCCTGGGGGTGGTGGCGGTGGGTGTTGTGGCCCTCTTGGGTGTCCGGGCCGTATGATGGGTGGCTCCATGGCATCTGTTGCCCTTCCGATGTTGCCCTGGGCTGTGCTCCCTTTTGGTTTGCAGGCTGCCGTCCGACTTTACACCAGGTCAGAGCAGGTGTAGATTTCCTGGTGCTAACGCGCCTTATCGCCTGTTTTCTGTTTTTATCGCCGATGTGGCTGGTCGTTGTGAATGTTGAGGTGTGATGTTGTCGCGCATTTTGGCACGGGAACGCCCACTCTGCATCTCATTAGAGATAGTTGCGCGGGTCATCTGTGGCAATGTTTTTTGCGGCTGCTATCGCGGGTAAACTGGTGCTGTGGGCTGTTAACACTGGCTTGTGAATGGGGGGGTAAATTTATCACGACTTTGGCTGCGATAAAGTGCCGTTAATTCGACGATAGCTCCTTGTGAATATGCCCCATAATGTAGTTATTTTAACACTGGCTTTGAGTTTCTTGTGCGGAAATTGGGTGACAGACTGTGTGCCCAGTTAACCTTTTAATTGATTGTACGCTGCCAGGCTTTTGCTCTTGTACAAGGATGAACTTGTGTGCATTTTATGGAATGTTTTATACTTTTATTCATATTATATGTATATTTTAATCATAGTGTATGTTTTTTCTTGGTAAATTCGCTTTTATGACACAATTTGTCGAAATAAAGCTTATTGATTGATTGATGTGTTTCTTAACTGCATCTCTTATACAGCATGCTATACGTACAAAGGCTTCACACACGTGATTCAAGAATTTTCTTTTAATGCTTATTTTATGTGTTTTTTAAGGCAAACTTTGTAATGCTTCATGTGATGTTTTATGCAAGTTTGTACTGTGTTTCTTTTATGGTCACTTGATCGAATCAAGATTAATGATAATGATAAAGTAAAAACAAAAGTAAGCTCTTCTTTTACTTGGTTCTCCTAGCAAGGAGAGAAATTTGCAAAAAGTAGTTGCTCAGAGGACCTCCGTTCGGAGCGGAATGGGTGGCCTCAGTGAAGTATGTACTAGAGATGGACTCTAATAATTGTTCAGATGGGAGACAAAATATGTGGCAAACAGTGTCTACCTGGATCAATAATGATAAAGGCCCACACTAGTCAATTCTTATGTATTTCATCTTGTTCATGTTTTTTTTCTTTTTTGGGCCACCACTAGGTCCCATGAATACACCTGACTCCCAAGTCCGATATGTAACCATGGCTGGGTTACTTAATTTGGAAATGGCAAGTAGGCTTGGTTTGAGAGGTCATGATACCACACTCTCAGAGTGGGATTAAGGGACCATGCGAGAGAGGGGTATTGTTGTGACGTATGACAAGTAGCATGCATTCAGGGATGCGATACTGTTGCATCCCTGATAAGGCAGTTTACTTCCAAAGGTAAAAAAACAATAAAAAATAACTGTATAGCATCGCTGCTTGTCATCAGGATACAGCTCACCCAACTCTGTGAGCCCCTCCAAAGTGCTGGTGCTCTCTACACCTTCCAACTTAGTAATAGCCAAACTGCCAAAAGATCCATAGGGCAACCACACAGGCGCTGGCTGAATCCAGATAAGCGTTATCCAGATATAAGTTGTTGTTTGAAGCGTACAGCGCCTTTGAGTAGGTTGATTAAAAGGTACGAAGCACAACAATGTAGACTACTGAAAGCCCTTGTCTGGTGCCGTCCGTAGGAACAGGACTCTGGTGGGGCTGCAGGGTGTTCTTTGTTGCTGTCTTGACTTGTCTGGAATCTTGAGTCCTTAGTAATTAACTTATGTTCCCTCATGTTTCATAGTCTCTGTAAGTTTCTTCAGTTGCACAAGCTGCTTTTCCGTATTATCTTCATCTCTAGTAAGATCAGTTGTACGCGTGGGTCTGTCTCAAAATCGTTGCCAAAATTATGTTGTGACGTATGACAAGTAGCCGAAGAGCAGCTATGAGGTTTCTTTATTAAGTCTTAGTTATAGGTTAGCATCCATGTAAAGCAGCCCCACCAGGAGCAGCCTGCCTACTGCTCAGCCCATCTTCAACTGTCACACCTCACCACACAGGCACCCAAACATTCCAATCATCTCCATCACACCAACATTCCACTCAAAACACTCACACTGGCTGAGCAGCTAGGAGCCAGGTAACATAGGAGAATCATTAATACATAGGCAAGATATAACAGGTATCATGGCAAGAGGTTAATGAGGACAAAAATGTTGGTTTAACAATTCAGTTGGAGGTAACTATGTCGTTTTGGGCTACAAGCAAAGCATAATTCAAAAAAAGTGCACAGTTTGGATGAAAGTACTCTTGTAAACATTCAGCTGCTGAAGCTCTGCAGGGATTGCAGAGATATCTAAGTTATTATGAATGCCTCTCGCAGGCATTTCATTATCATCCTGTTTACTAACGCAGTATTTGTAGATAAGGTTGTTGATACATAGATTGAACGTTTCTCAGCTCCTAAGTATAAAACAACATTAAACCACTGTACCAGATCTCTGTCTTCACTTTTTTCATTAATGTTTACCTTTTTGTTTGTGCCCTATAAACTGTATGATGGCAACAAACACATAATTTATTTGGAGTTTCTGCTGATGTTGCTGTAAATTCAGCGATTTCATTCCTACAACAGTCTGGCAAATTCTCTCCAGTGAATCTCTCATTGGTAACCTCCACTACTACTTAATGTTTTTCACTCTCTCTTTCTGGCCCAAAGTATGTCATTTGAATTTCCTCTGAACATCTCATTACATCACAGTGAGTTCCATGTAACAGTGCACAATTCATTAGTTCTATATGAAAAGAAGGACATTTAATAAAGCACAACTTTCTATGTAGATTGCACATCTTAGTATGATGAACTGACAGCATACAAATATGTGGAAAAGTAGTTTCTCACACCTGCTGTGGTAAGCAAGCCAAAGAGTGTCCTTGCAAGTTTGAAAGTTTCCTAACTCTGCAAGCTTAACAGTTTCTCTGCTATACTTGTTTATGAAAAATCTGGATTTCTTAAGCAATTCTCGTCTCATGTTACAAATAGTACCTCACTGCTACTCATATACAGGAGCTGGAGTACGTCTTTGTAACACTTGATCCCTAACTATATGATCTTTGTTTCCTGGCACTAACTTCTCCTTTGCTACTGGTATCAATCTCTGTCAACAGCAAATACTTAAGTATGCTGCTGAAAATTGATCTCCTTATTAAAAAATCTTCTGTACTTGAAGTATGTTGAAGTATATTGAAGTTCGCAGCTGGTCACACCAGTCCGGTCTGGACATCTGTGACCAGCAGACCCAGAGGATGGGCCAGCTGGTAGTTCCACCTTCGGGCGTCCTGGCACAGGTTTAAAGTCTCCTGTGGCTCCCGTGCTTGTCAGAGCCCAGAGGAGGCTGGGCTGGGCCACCCCTCTTTCCTTGTCTCCCAGCTGAAGGTACTGTACCCCCTGCCTCTAGCACCACCTGCTGTCCCTGCACCTCCTGCTGTCCCTGCCCTTGCACCATGTGTGGTCCCTGCTCTGCCTGGTGCCTTGTGACACCTGCTGCCCTTACACCACCTGCTGCCCCTGCGCCCCTGCTTCCCCTGTGCCACCTGCTGCCCCTGTGCTGACGTCTGTCCCTAACCCTGCCCCTGTGCCACCTGCTGCCCCTGCGCTGCCTGCTGTCCCTGCGCTGCCTGCTGTCCCTGCCCATGTGCTGCTGACTGCCCCTGCACCACCAGCTGCCCCTGCACTGCCTGCTGTCCCTGCCCTGTGCACCACCTGCTGTCCCTGCGCTACCTGCTATCCCAGCACTACCTGCACTTGGACCACCTATCAGGATCACTAATGGAGGCTGCTGCATGACAATGCAGCGGACGCAGGCAATGGGCATGCGGCCAACGCAATGCCGGTTGGACAATGCACAGCGCCAGGACCCCTGACCCTTCTGCCACCTGACGGTACACTGCCAAGGAACTCCTGGACCCCGGATGTCAAAACAACAGCTGCATCTCCTCCTTCCCATGATCCAGCAAAGGACCTTTCACATTCTGACACTGTCTCTTTCCCTGCGACACAACCTACGAATGATCCCACCCCACTCCTTCCCATAAGACCAAGAACATCCAGCAACCACTCCTTTGTATCCTGCTCAACACCCGCTCACTCTGCAAACACGCCACGGAATTCTGGGACACCATCACCACCATCTCCACGGACGTTACCTTCATCACCCAAATGTGTCTTAACCCCTCCTTGAGCCCCGACATCACCACCATCACTCCCAAAGGGTACAAGATGAAACACCATGACCACGCAAACAAACAAGGTGGAGGCATCGTCATCATCTTCAAAGAAGCTATCAGTAGAACCATCACCAACTACAACCCCACACCTCTCATGGAACACCTCAACTTCCTACTACAAACTGACGAGAAGACCACACTAAGAGGCACCCTCGTCTACAGACCCCCCGGGACCCTGAGCAAAATTCAGCGACACCATCCCCAACCTCATCGCACCCCTCACCACTACATCCTACTTGGCGACCTTAACTTAGACATTAACGACCCCAATGACACCAACTCCATTGCCCTACTGGAGAACATGAGCAACATTGGCCTCACCAAACTTGTCACCAAACCCACGCACAAAGCTGGACACTCACTTGCCCCCACCACCTCTAAAACCTCCCAATGAACCCAATCAGCATGCAACTGACCAGCATCTCCACACCTCCATCTCCACAGCAACCTTCCCGGACAGATGGAAACACGCAGACCCCTCCTAAAGAAAGCCTCCGCTAACCCCAACAATCTCAGAAATTACTGTCCGATCTCCCTGCTCCTCTGCCCAGCCAAAGTTTTTGAGAAAGCCATCAATCAGCAGCTCACCAAATTACTGGAACGAAACCACCTACTGGACGCCTCTCAGTCAGGATTCTGTGCCAAACACAGCACTGAGTCTGCACTGATTGCCGCCACAGACGACATCAGAGCACTCCTTGACCATGGAGAAATTATGGCTCTGATCCTCTTCGACCTCTCCGCGGCGTTCAACACAGTCTCCCACAACACCCTCATCAACAGACTCCACAACATAGGCGTACAGCAAGACACCCTCAAGTGGATCGCCTCCCTCCTCACAGGACGCACACAGATCATCCGACTGCCTCCCTTCACCTCCACACCCAAAGATATTATATGTAGCATACCACAATGATTATCCCTCAGCCCCACCCTATCCAAAATCTACATGACCCCCACTCACAGGCGTCGTCAGATCCCACAGAGTCAATATGATCTCCTTTGCAGATGACACTCAGCTGATTCTCTCACTCACCGACGACCCCTCCAACGCCAAAACCAACTTCTGCAACACCATGACCAAAGTAACTGAATGGATGAGAGACTACTGCCTCCAACTCAACTCCGACAAATCTGAAGTACTAATCTTCAGGAAGAACACCTCTGTATGGGAAAACAGCTTGTGGACTGCAGAACTCGAGCCCACATCGACCGACCATGCACGCAACCTTAGCTTCATCCTCATTAGCCAACTGACTGTGAAACAGCAAGTCAACGTAGTTGCCTTCTCCTGCTATTCTAAAAACTCTTTCTGCCAGCGCCTGGTAAGTCTCCTCTTCCTGCTTCACTGACTTCATAAGGTTGATTATTTTCTCTCCGTGAAAGAATTTATCATGAAGCTTTTTGAGATTTTTGCTTCTTAAAGACGTTTCTTAATTTTTATGTTTAGACATATTCTTGCAGACATATTCTTGCATTTTCCTATTATACTTGAACCATTCTTGGTTTTGCTCCTGTGTTTCACTAACACCTTCTTTCCTATTTGTGTTTCTCCTGCTAACGTTCTAAAAAAGGGTCAAGTTCTCTTATGTACATTTTGGTTCGTTTGCACCCTTCTGCATTAGTTGTTTTATGCTCTAGTTTGAATACTACCCACATAAGCTTTGTAGTGTGTTTTTCCCTTTTTTTCTGCACTTTTTTTGGCATAATCTCTCCTAAATTTGTAAACCAACAGCAACAAGGACGAGATAATAAAAAGGTTTCAACCTCTTTACTCCAGAGGCTGATAATATCATTGCACACCTGGAATTTGTCCATCAAGCATGATGGCTGTCACTTTTACCCACTTTCACAGCTCTTGCTCTATATGTACGCACTGCTAGCTGACATCATACACCCAAGCTAAAATAGTAAAACTTAATAAAGTATTGGAGGCGTGAGAATTTGTGAACCCCTTTGAGTCTCCCAGAACGCTGGTTTATTCAATAAGGACCTTTCACCCTGACCAGGACTATATTGTAATACCCTAGTTTACTACTGTTACAGGTTCTACCAATCATTACAGGCAAGCTCCCTTGTTATAGGTGCTAACCTTCAAATTGGGTCTATAACGATGGAGCAGACCTTTAAAGACCAGTATTGTCTGCTATGGTGTTATATGTCCAAGGAAACCAGCACAAGAAGAACTTAGTGCCAGTGCCCACCATTGCAGCCACTGATACAAATTCATACTCCTCCAAATACATAAAGATGTCAATATAATGATGTCTTGTAAATTCTGACGTGTTCATCTATAATGAAAGTGGAGCCCAAATCCAGCAAGTTTAAACAAAATATATTACCATTATCTAACAAAAAACACAGATCATTGGAAATAGCTGTGTACCACTGATTAATTTTGTAATGGGTGGAACATTTTATTGAGCTCAATGGAAATTTGAATTTCCACCACCCTTTTCAAAATTGTTACTTAGTAGTGAAATTTGATAATAAGGTGGCACTTTGTGAAGTCTTTTGTGTCTGGTTGTGTTAATTTCATAGAGGTTAGGAAAGATTAACATCAGGCCTGCTCGATTTTCTGCGGTCAATATTCAAGAAACAGTATAGTGGTTTGATAGATTGTTGGTGTAGATCAGCTGTGAAAAGTCTAACAAGATCAGGCACTAATACCCCACTATCCACCCTTTACATGATGAGATCCACCATTGACGCAGCTAGGCTCCAAAAGGTAATGTGACTGCAGAGTAGTGCAGTTGAAATGTCACTTATTTCACTACAAACGTCTCATGATATGGCATGTTAGAAATATGGCAAAGGTGATCTAACCACTATTTTTAAAGAACAAGTGCCAATAATGCCTGTCCCAGTACACAAAGTACTACATTGTTAGATGAAGAAGAGTTCAATGATCCATGAAGATAGAATTTGCAAGATAACTGAAAAAAACTTTCTTTGAAGCTAACTTTGAAATGTTATTCAAAAGAAAGGCCCTAAATCATTTGCTTTATTTAATAGCTTACTACTATTTGCTTGCAGCTGTTATTAGACCACTTTTGCATTTTCATGAGAAGCCTGGACCTGGTGGTTAATTAAGCAACTATAATAATATAAAAATTACCAAGGTTTGTTTGTATCCCTATTTAGGAATACCTTTCAATGACAGATCCACCTGGGGCTCTCTGAAAGCTGGTATAGTAGCCGCTTTAGCAAGAAGTGCAGAGTGGAAGACTGGGAAGTAAACCAGTCAAAGATATAATAACAATTTATAAGGCCAAGTATTGTCCAGGCACCACATACAGGGCTGGTGTATGGGGCATGTGTGACCAACACGGGTTGAAGAGGGTGGAAAACGGCTTCATAAAAAGATTGCTAGCTGTATCCAAATCCACTTGCAACTTTATATGTCACACTGAAGTTGGGCTACGATACATAAACAATGTAGTGAAGTTACAACTCTTAAGCTGGAAAAGGGCCTAAAAATAGCCTGGATTTCATACTTTTATAATAACTTCAAGTGCTTGGACTTAAGTGACTTCTGAAAATCACTGAGCAAACTGTTTTAAGCCAAATGTACAGAAGAGAGAATGCACAAAAATGCTGACAAAATCACAGTTTTTGCCTATGTCCAAATTTACCTTGAGTTAATATTACACACCACAGGTTTCTGATAATTAATCTAGGGCTGAATACCATACATTTCCTTGTTGCCTTCCCCATGCAGGTCATGCTTGCTGCTAACTTAGGGGCATATTATCAAGAACGGCGTTAAAATTATCGCCGGTTTAGCGGCAGAAAACTGCCGCTAAAGCGGCGATAATGGGCTTGATAATATGCCCTGAGAATTCCAATAGAAGCCCATGTTCACACCAGAACATGGACTTCTATTGAATTCTCCAGGGCATATTATCAAGCCCATTATCGCCGCTTTAGCGGCAGTTTTCTGCCGCTAAACCGGCGATAATTTTAACGCCGTTCTTGATAATATGCCCCAAACCTCCTTGCATATGCAATGGTTGTTCTCCATAAAGCACGCTGCACTTTATTCTCTTTTGCAAGTTTTATTCTGTACTAAGAAAAATGCTCATTCTACCCATTTTTAAAACAGGCAAATTTTAGGTAATGCAGTGCTGTGATGGAGTTCTTACAGCCACTGCCAACAGTAGGGATATGCTTTTTAACTGTAACTTTTGTACCGCTTGCTATACCCTGAAGGTCTGCAATTGGTCTGTGAACTGATATTTTAACCTATGCTTGTTCTATGACCTAAACACATTTAACACTTTTTATATACGCTGTGTTATGTAATATGTATTGTTTTAATTTGTTCCTATTATGGTCATTGGATGACTGAATAAAGAAAGAATTGATTGAATAGGAAACTACGTTCCTCATTGGAGAATGAAATACAAGAATACAACTGTGGTCCTGGATCTTGACTGCAGGTCATCTTCTAGCACGTGATCTGCTTGTTAGCTGTCACAGTGATAACCTCTTGCTTTTCCATAACTTGTTGACAATTAACTTGCATCCCATTAGAAAAAAATATACCATATTGTCATGTTCAATTTTCTGAGGTCAGAATATGTAGTACCATGAATTGGCTCACACTAACATCTGATATTTATCCTGCTTAAAACTGACAGAAGTATGGTATGAAGAAATATATGAAAACACTTTATTAGTATTATAATACATGGTATTTCACAATACCTGTACAAAAGCTCATCTCTAATTTCCTTCTTACAGTTGAGTTGTGACATCCCTAGTCCTCTGTATTAGCATATGACATAGCTGCTTAACTGTAACTACTTATTGCAGTTGAGTTGTGCACCTTTTTTGAGCCAGCAGCCAAGATGAAGTTCAGGTCACAGAGCATAAAAACGATTGCAGTTTAGACAACAAAAACATAAACTGGTCATTACATGAACGATATGCTTGTTTCTACACATTCCGAGCCACAGCATGTATTTTAATCTTACTTTTATTAAAACTGATTTTAATATATTTCTGCAATAAATTACTAACTGAATTTTAGCGTGTTTCATATAACACTATAGATATTGCTTTTATTTTTCATGTCTGTAGAAATACTATCTCTTTCAATTCAATTCAATATTAACTTTATTCAATCTAGATAAATTAGACCATAAAAGTTCAATAAAAATACATAAAAGTAGAATTTAAATCACACATAATTAAAAAAAATACATTTTAAAATAATTTCAGGTGTATGATCGCTAAACCCTATTATTCTGCAATTATAACAATCATACATTGATTTTACCTAGTTACTTTAACACAGATGAAAAGTTAGTGGAAGTAAATGGAAAAGCCTCAGTTAAGGGTCCGCTATGTAATACTACCTAACTTTTTTCAGATAATCCTCTGTTCCATTTCGTAATAGTAGTTTTAAAATTCACTAAGGGCCAGATGTACAACCGTTTTTTGCGGTCCCAGAGGGGTTTCAGTCCCCTTTGCGACCGCAAAAAACGAGTTGGCCATGTACTATTCCTATTTTGCGAGTCGCAAATTATTTGCGACTCGCGCTATTAGGAACGGCCCTTCCTAATAGCGAGTCCTCCAGCTATGTATGACTCTTTTGCGACCGCAATTGCGGTCGCAAAACAGTCGCAGTTTACCACCCTTCTCAGAAGGGTGGTAAAGCACTGCAGAACGGGAAGGGGTCCCCAGGGGACCCCTTCCCCTTGGTGAATGCAGGGGAAAATATTTTTTAAGGCAGGCAGTGGTCCCAGGGACCACTACCTGCCCTAAAAAATGAAACGAAAACGTTTCATTTTTTCTTTTTTAAATGCATCCCGTTTTCCTTTAAGGAAAATGGGCTGCATTTAAAAAAAAAAACTGCTTTATTGAAAAGCAGTCACAGACATGGTGGTCTGCTGACCCAGCAGGCCACCATCCCTGTGAGGCTGGCCAATCCCAATGGGGTCGCAAATTGCGAGTGGCTCATGAATATTGATGAGCCTCGCATTTTGCGACCCCATTGGGAATCGCTAACAGTGTCTCTGACACTGTTGTGCATTGGATTTAGCGCCTCGCAATTTGCGACTCGCAATTTGTCGCAAATTGCGAGGCGCTAAATCCAATGGTCGTACATCTGGCCCTAAATTCCATAATTTTTAATGTGTTTCTCAACAATAATTATAAATCCGTATTAATAATACTTTTTCCAAGTAGTCCTCTGCTCTATTTCATAATCTCAATTTAAAGTTTGCTAACATCCATTGTTTGTAATATATTTCTGAGCAACGATTATACATCCATGTTAATAAGACGTCATATGTTAATTAATCATTTATAATTGTTCAGCAAGGTTAATCATATTATCTATGTAATGTTCTTTCTAGCATAAAACACGGCCCATAGAAAACTTGAGATTCTACAACATAGTTCAACAGTAGATAGTAATTGCAAGAAAATATATGCAAGTCGACATTGTGTAAACTTTAAAGATCTTAAAAACGGTAAAACATAACGTTTTCTCCAAAAAGTATAAAATTTACAGAAAAGTACAACGTGCATAGTGCTCTGGGGCATCTTGCCATCACAAGGACAATTACTTACATTTGATGTCCAATCGTTAAGTTTAGGGAAGCTGATCAGCCGATGGAAAATATCCATTCTAGAGCGAGTTAGGACAAATCTATGTCTTGAATTAGATACAGCTTTCAAATATTACTGCATATCATAACTGGTTAAAATAAGTTGATTATTTAAAACAGAAGATTTTGGTAATTCGGCGGTCAGCCTGAGATCCCCTAAGAGCACAGTGCATTAATTTTTTAATGCTGTTCTACTTGTAGCTGCCAAAGAATTGAGGGGCATATTAGCAAGGGCACTATCGCCGCTTTAGCGGCACTTTTTGCCGCTAAAGCGGCGATATTTTTATCGCCCTATCAGCAAACTGTCTCTAACAGCAGTTAGCGACAGTTTTCGAGCATTAGCGCCCGTTTTTACCGCTTTGCATGTCAGCGATATTTATCGCTAATGACATGCAAAGTGGGCGTTCCTCACTAAAAATACACGCAGACAGTCGCAAACACAACTTCACACTATTAGCAAGGCCCGCGAAGCGATAAAAAAATGTGCGTTAACCCCGATTAGCGCTGGATTTTAACACCTGCTAGAAACCTGACTTAGCCATTATAGTCTATGGGAGGTGGATTCTACGGTTAAGTCCCCACCTGCCTATTAGCGAGTTTTTCCTTAGCGATGGGAATTTATCGCAAGGAATTCTCGCGCTAATGCTGGGAATCGCCGCTATCGCTGGATTTGTTTCGCATTGGAGATAAAACGTTGCTAATAACGCGTTATCTCCGCAAACGAATCCAGCGATAAAAAAAACGACGCTAACTGTGGTTTGCGTTAATTAACGCACGCTGTTGGTAATAGGCCCCTAAGATTCTCAAAATAGTCTGGGTGCCCCAAGTCTCCGCAGAAACGTTGAATATATGCCAGCCACGGTATGCGGGTAGACAGAGTTGATGTTAAACAGTCCTTGATAATAGCATGGTTTAAGGCAGTGTATTCAGAAGTCCAGACTTTATGCCATAGTAATATAGGTTGCATTCTATTGAGTCTGTAAGAAACGGAACCCCCAGCTCAGCATGACAGACATATGAAGAGGCACTTTTGGGGGCTGCAAGCAAATACCTCAAAAACTCATTCTCCGCCACTTGCAGTGCTGTACATTTTGTATGCCCCCAAATCCCAGCACCGTATGGTGCTACACTGATGCATTTAACCTTATAAATCTTAATCATTCCCACTGGAGGGTTTGTACCCAACCTGCCAGCAAAATTTCATAGGACCATACTAGTATTTCTAAATAATAAGGCCCTTGTAGATGTAGCACAGTACCATGTGCCTTCCTTGTCAAACAGGACACCTAAATATGAGAAACTGTTTGTAAAATCTATCTTGGTGTCCCTAATTTTTAAGTCACGACAAATCGTGGTTCTCCTGCTACACTTCATTATGAATGTTTTTGATCGATTGACTAATAAGTCGTGATCCTGCATGAATTCGACAAAGGTGTTAAATAGAGACTGCAAGGCAAGGGGGGTGCGGGCCATAAGGATGGCATCGTCTGTGTAGAGTAGGGCCGGTACTGGGCGATGACCCACCTATGGGAGGTCTTTACATTGCAAAGTCAGCGCTTCACCTACATTATTTATATATAAGGAGAAAAGAAAGGGGGCTAAAACTCAACACTGTCTTACCCCTCTCTCCACACTGAAAGGCTGGGTACATTCGCCCCTAATACCGTATCTTACCCTGGCTTTAGATCCTGTATAAAGATCTCTGAAAAAGTTAATGATCGATGTCTCCACTCCCATATCGGACGTAATTGTCCATAACTTCGAGTGGATGACAAAATCAAATGCAGAGGAAAGATCGACAAACTCCGGGACCAAGTTCCCACCCTTGATCTTAGTATATTTTCCTATTAACATGCTCAAATTCAGGCCCTGTTCAATTGTCCCAACTCCGCTGCGAAACCCATATTGAAGGTCTGTCAAAATTTCCTTTGATTCTGCCCACTCCTGTAGCCTGTTCAAAAAAACACAGCCCGCTATCTTCACTAAAGAGTCAAGCAAAGAAATCGGCCTACAGCACGCAGGATTGTGTCGGTCACCCTTTTTGTAAATGGGTACGATTATTGATTCCGACCATGTCGGGAGAAAGCCTGTATTGCAACAGGCCCTTAATATAGCAGTTAATAAAGGTCCCATCCAGCAATATTAGATTTATACAGGTCCACTGGGATAGCATCAGGACCGGGTGCTTTTCCACCTTTACTGGCAATAATTGCCCTATTGACTTCCTCCAAACTAAACAGCGGAATTGAAGAAGTTTGGGTTACTACTAGGATGTCGTTGTGTTTATGGGCCTGGTCATGTTCCAATGTAGGAATTGTCAATGAATAAATACCAGAGAAGTGTTTTGTCCATTCATCGTCCGGTATAGCGACCACAATCTCAGGGGCCTCATCTGCTCTCAGAGGTGCAGAATTGGCTACCCTCCAGAATGCATTATTATATTTAATTGTGCTTGCTTGATGTAGAGCTTCCCCTGCTTCTTGCCTCAGCCATAGTTTTCTGTGTTTAACTGCCTGTTTATACACTAATCTGCAGGCCTGAACCTGAGATCTGCATCTATGTGTTGTTATTTTCCATATAGGTACCCTATATAGGCGCAGGTAACATTGCAACCTTTCACCTATATTCTTCCTTACATTACATACATAATGGTTCTTAGGCACTGACCTTTTACATAGATATGACACTGCATTCAGAACGCTGGTTTTTCCCTGGTTCGATTCTCATACATTATGCATGAGACTTCTTGGAAGCCCAGCAGGACTAACAGTAGGATTACTGTTGGAAGCCGGAGTCCCCGTCCCGCGCCACTGTCACAAATGCGAGACCCGGGACTCCTCACTCAATGTTAGGCCAAGAAAGGACACCGTTTGAGATAGCCCTGCTCACCCCCTTAGTAGCTTGGCACGAGCAGCCAGGCCTATCTCCAAGGCACGAGTGTACAGTATGTGCAACCACACTCACAACAATCCACTGGTGATACCACAAATGGACTCCACACAAGTTTGATAAAACGAGTATAAACTTTATATAAAAAGATATACGATCAGACCACACGGTACATAAGCCAACATATAATAAAGGGTAATATTCGTTCAGGCTGGTTGGTAGGTTCAAATCCCAACAACCGCTTTCAAAATGCTATTCTGGTCGTAATGCAAGAATCACACACGTTGCAATGGACAAACAATAATGCACTGCGTAACGATACAATCCTGTGCTGGGCAAAGGAATAATAATACAATGCGTAACGATACACCCCGGTACCTGCAATGGGAGAAATAATGCAACGCGTACCGCTACAATCATGTACTGCGCAATGAAGGAATAATGCAATGCGTCACACCCCAATCACGTACTTTGCAATGAAGAAATAATGCAATGCGCCCCGCTACAATCATGACTTTGCAATTAAGGAATAATGCAATGCGTAGCTACAATCATGTACTTTGCAATGAAGAAATAATGCAATGCGGGGCGCTACAATCTTGTACTTTGCAAGGGAGAAATAATGCAATGCGTAGCGCTACAATCGTGTACTTCGTTATGCAGAAATAATGTCAGGCGTCATAAGACAGTCCGGCAGTTCGTTAGCAGCAATATTGGCAATGTGTATTACGACAGTCAGCCTCTTCGATAACAGATGCCCCCCACACATATCAACAATGACATAAAGTACAGCTTCTCACTCGGGCCCCAGCACTGCCACTCCAGACCGCAGTACGGGCCCCAATCTAAGCCGAAGCAAAGGCTCACACCGCCAGAAGGTCTGAGAGGCCGAGTGAGTGTCCCTCCGAGCCTGCACTCGCCCAGGCAGTGATCCACGTTACCTGGGGGCGCGACCCCACTCTCCTCTCCTCCTTCAGCGAACTGGGCCTTCCATGTAGAACTTTCTCAATGGGTCTCAGCAGCTCGGCCTGGCAGCTCAGCTCCTCCGGGCTGCCGGTCCGGGCTGCGACTGTTAGGAAGGTCTCAGGCAGCCGCAGGGCACACGTACCCCACGCCCCTGAGATTACGTTACTCCGGGTGCACGTTCACCACAGCACCCTCCGGGTCTCCTCTGGCACGAAGCCACACACACAACTCTGATGGGACTTCACGTCGACTCAGAGTGCACGTTCACCAGGCACTCCTTTCTGCGGTCTTAGTTGGCACCAAGACCCGCACACCACATTGCAGAGACTCACTTTCTTCCGGTGCACACGATGATCAGCCGATCACCTCCACAGTCCCAGGTTGCACCAAAGCATGCACACTGCTTCACTGAGACTTACTCCAACTCCGGTGCCCCGATATCCAGGCGCTCTTCACCAACGCCTTCGGCCGCACCCTGACACGCTCACCGTGTCCGAGCCTCACTTCTCCTCCGGTGCACTCGATGACCAGGCGCTCTTCACCAGCACCTCCGGTGCACTCCGACACGCACCCTGCGCGTCTCAGACTCACTCCACTTCCGATGCACACGTTGACCAGGCGCTCCTCACCGACGCCTCCTGTGCACCACGACACGCACCCTGCGCGTCCGAGACTCACTTCACCTCCGATGCACCCGCTGACCAGGCGCTCTTCACCAATGCCTGCGGTGCACCACGACATGCACCCTGCATGTCCGAGTCTCACGTCACCTCCGATGCACACGCTGACCAGGCGCTCTTCACCAACGCCTGCTGTGCACCACGACACGAACCCAGCGCGTCCGAGACTCTCTTCTCCTCCGCGTGTCCAAGATCACAGGGCACACCTTCCGAGGGTCTCAAGCTGCCACAACACGCGCCCACCGCGTCGCTTGAAACTTCTCCGGAAACTTTTATGTTCATGTGTTTCCAAACAGGGAGCCAGCTCACCTCGGGCCCTTGGGGTAACAAGACACAGCACAAAGCACAGTCTTCTTCAAGCAGGGGGACCCAGCGCACACAGCACAGTCCCAACAGCCTCTTCCTTGGTTAAAACAGCAAACTGCAGACCAGCCCCAGATCACGAAGCAAGAGTTGGTCCTTCCCAGCAGTCTCTTCAGTTGTTCCTTCCTTAGCAGAGGTTCCTCTTGACCACGAAATGGGTCCAAGCCTTTTCAGTCTCAATCCATTTCTATTCCAACGTTCAGGGGTCTCAGCTCTCATATTTATACCCCTGAATCTCTTTGAAGTTCGTTGTGCTCAGGGGTCCCTGACCCCTGCCTAAATCAGTTCTGGGTGTCTCCCTCCCAGTGTCATCTTTCTCCCTTTGATACTGGGGGTCTGGATCCTTAATCACTCAGCAGGAGATGGGTCAATTGTTTTATAGCTGCAACCCAGGCCTCTTCACCTCCCGGTGCTTTTCCTCGCCTACTCTCCAGATGCAGGTCAGCCTGGTGCCATCTCAACCCCTCCCTTGGTCAAGACCTCCCCCAGCTCCTCTCCCCTTTCAGATCCAGACAGTCAATCCACATTCAGCAGAAACACACGGAAATGCTTAAAGCACAAAACTCAGCCACTTTCTAAAAGAGTGGTTTCTGAACACACAGTGACAAAACCACTTTCATAGAAAGATGTGTTATGACGCTGTGAGTTCATACATACTAAACTTCACCTCTCCATTTTAAACTTATGGGAAACTAGGCTAACAAACACAATACCCAGCCTCCCCCATTCTGTCCTATGGGCAGGATGGCCTTTCACCAGTGAAAAACGAAATGGAGTGTTTTTCACTGTCAGGACATAACACACACCTCAATATATGTCCTGCCTTTTATTTACACTGCACCCTGCCCAGGGGTTACCCGGGACCTACCACAGGGGTGCCCACTGTGTACGCAAAAGGGAAAGTAAGGCCTGACAAGTGGTTGCACTTGTCAGGACAACATGCTAACTTAGCAAACTGCGCGCAGGCCCTACACTAAAGGCCTGAGTTCCCTTCTCCGCGCACCTTTGCATTACTAGCCCTGGCACACACAGTGCACATCACTAGGGACTTTACTAGTAAGGCAACATACCAATCATGGCCAACCAATTACCATTACACTTTACACAGGGAACACTTGTACTTTGACACTGATCAGCAGTGGCAAAGTACCCAAAGCATCTAAATTGGCAACTCTATGTCAGGAAAACGGTCTAGGGGGAAAGCAAAAAGTTTAGGGAACTTTAGCCAAAAAGGCCAAGTCCTACAATTACCATCTCCTGTATAATATCTCTGTATAAAGTTCAGGCCCTACGTCATCCTTTAGGCCGACACAGTAACACAGCAAGGTAGGACCCCTGGGGAGACCTATGGGTATATATACAGCACATCTTGCTTAGGAAGATAGAGGAGACCGTGACTTCCCGGCTGACACACTGACCAGAGACGCTGAGGTTCCTGCATGTAGACGCTCCAGCTCGCAGTGGTCTAACATCCCTCGTGGGGTGTCCAATTCGAGACCAGGACGGGGTCCCACATTCTCTAAACTCTCAGGTAATGGGGTGGACTAGATCCTAGAGGGATTCTTGGCATAACACCTACATAGATGCTAGGTACATTTATGTACATCTCGTTAGGGAGGCATCGTAGGAGTACGCACTTTTATCATGTGTTTTATGTACTTGTATATATTCATGATTTCTGCAAGATGGTAGAACTATACCATCCCTTTACTTTCGTAGTATTGCTAATCATATATCTCTTCTACTGTCTAATGGTTGTTGCAGCTCATATATTCTACACTAGAATAACAACTGTTCAATAAATACTTATTGAAACGCCCAGCCTGTTTATTCTGTGTATCTCTCTGAGACAAACTAAGTGAGCACGAGTGACTGAGCGAAAGGTAGTATATTGTTTCCACAATCCTGGGGGATCCTGGTTGTCATGTTCTGAGGTTGCCAAGAACTATTCTTTCCCCGATAAGAGGAGACTCTAGTGGCACTGTGAGCTAGCTAATACAGACAGGCTAACGTATCCGGTGGGGGTGCACAGAATCAGTCTGCCACCAAACCCACAGTTTATGTTATCCGAACGCGCAGATCCTGTATAGGATATATAGGAACTACACGACAGTGTTTTATGTAGTGCGTCCTTTAAGCTCTTATTTGCCTTGGTATATACTGAGTCAAACCATTCCTCATTCTCTTTTCTTTGTTTGCTACTAACTAGAAGACTCTCCATCACCCCCTTTGTTATTGCCATAAATGCGCTAATAGTAACTTTTGGGAGAGCATTTTCATCTAAACAGGTCTCAAAGGCTTCCCCCTGATTGCAGATTAACAGTTTTAAGAATCCCTCAGGGATAATCTGTTGCCACCGGAGGGAATAACCGTTGAGAGTTGCTAGCTCTAACTCTCCTGGCTGAGCCGTGGAATAATTACTATGTTTTTTGGATAGCAACGAATATGAAATTTGGACAGACTATGGGAAGTGATCGCTTAGTGAGGTGGAATAAGTTTTATAATTGGAAGCTTAGGGGGCACAATTATTGGATATTATGATGCATTAATAATACTGTCAGCATTTCTCCCATTAAAAGTGCACCTAAATGGGGCGTATGGGGATGAGATTCCATTAGAGAATGCCAAATCATGTTTAAACATCAATTCATTTAGCCTATCCCCATATTGATTATGTATAAAATGTGTATGGCCTACATCATCTGAGTTGATCAGACCACATATTTTATCAGAGGGTAGGCTGCATAATTTAATATTGAAATCACCCCCCCACCCCCCATAAGGCTACCAGATTCTTGGTACTGGAATTGCCAAATCGCTTCAAATCTTCGTCCAATGTTCTCAAAGTTATTCCTAAATAACCTATGGTTGCGTTATTATAATAATTGATCACTGCTAATCATGCCGGGCCAGTACCTTCACAGATAATTACCTGATAATAGAGATTAACTACTTCTTTCGCTATTTTAACCAATTGTAAATTATTAGAGGCAAAAACACATTAGTCACCTTTTGATCTTCCACGTAATGTAGGGGAGGATGGAACGTGAAATGTTCTATACCCATTTATGTGCATGGGCTCCGTAAGCCACGTTTCTTGGAGGCAAATTAATTTAAAGTCCTCAATAAATTCTCGCCATTCCGGATTGTCAACCTTGCTCCAGAGACCCGCCACATTCCAGAACAAAAATCCAATCGATTCAGGGCAAGTTTTAGGTGGACTCACTACACTGTTGATTAATGGGGCAGCTGGGGTGAGATCCGTGGTTAATTGTGTGACGGACTCAGATAGCAAGGTGTTTGCCCCGCTAAATTCTCAAATAGATCTCCTGTTTTCCTTGTTATGCTGGATGATACTAATCTCTAATCCTACCACGAAACCCCCATTTGCCCCTCACCAATTCAATCTTGTCCATCAAAATTGGATACATTCTGGAACCGATTGCATGTTGGAACGTTGTAAATTAAATGAGTCGATGGTGATGGAACATATAGATTCGTTGATAGGTTAGTATCCAATATTAAGCTGGGTTGATAAAAATAGCTAGGGGGAGAGAGGAAACAGTAGTTGCCAATACATGTGTATCCCTTGTACTGCTCAGAACTGTCTCCACCAAAATTGGTGTTGTAAAAGAGAGGCAACGCAATCTCCTTGCAGAGTTTTCTGTGACCTTCCCACCCATTTGACACGCCTTACCATTTTTATGTCCTCAAACAACTGCTTAGTTATACCTGTTCTGACCCCTAGCCAATTTAAGGCCCTATTTCTGAGAGAGGTCCAGGATTCCGCACTCTGCTGGGGTAGGATGGGGACATTTGCCAAGATAATTACATAATAAGTGGCTGCCGGAGGTAGATCTAGGAAGTCGTAGTCTGTGCCTTAAAAGCTTGTGGGTGTCTAGTGTTGTTTGGCGATAGGCAGACATTGCTGATGTTCTTCCCTCCTGTGTGTCCTCTTTCAGTATTAATGGTAGCTGTTCTACCCTGCATACTCTGGTGACATATTTGATTTAATCTACTCTGTATACTGTGTATGTGCGTATTAGCATTAGCTGTGGTATCACATGGTGATTGTATATTCAATAAATCCTATACGTTGGTACATGAAGTTACTAGGTTATTTAGACAAATATTTATAGATTCTAGAGAGTCTTTCACAAATTGTTAAAGAGATTTAATGGCCATACATAGTAAGTCTAAACTTTGGTCCTTTGTGTTACTAGTCTCCTGATTAATTTCAACGCTTGTCGCAATTGGGCTAGCTCGCGACTTGTTTTGTAGTTTAAAGCGTTTGTTCTTGGTTGACTCCTTAGTTAAAGTATTAATTGTGTTACGTTGTCGAGGTTTTTTTACACGCTTGGGAGGGGGTGAGGAGTCACAGTTAGATGAATTAAAAGTTTCAGGTATATGCTGTATGCACCCATTCTCGCCTTTATTATTCGTCGGAGATCTACCTTTACCACTAATTTTACTGTTAGTTTTGGGCTTTCCATGATTATCGGTAAAGAGTTAGAGGGTATTGTAGGGGCCATTATATGGTCCCCGCAAACTAACAGTGGGGCATATTATCAAGAACGGGGTTAAAATTATCGCCGGTTTAGCGGCAGAAAACTGCCGCTAAAGCGGCGATAATGGGCTTGATAATATGCCCTTGAGAATTCCAATAGAAGTCCATGTTCTGGTGTGAACATGGGCTTCTATTGGAATTCTCCAGGGCATATTATCAAGCCCATTATCGCCGCTTTAGCAGCAGTTTTCTGCCGCTAAACCGGCGATAATTTTAACGCCGTTCTTGATAATATGCCCCAGTGTTTCTTTGACAGAGGAGAGTTGTTTCTCAATGGCCCCCATAACTCCAGATATATATTTTAATAGTGATGTTTATGTTTTTTCTGGTGTGTGAAGCCTCCCACCATCCCCTGCATTTTTCCTTTTGCCCATACTTGATTTGAATTTAAGAGATAACAAACAAAATTACCAAACTATATAGAAACACACATAAGAAAAAACATGAAAATAACAGTCCGTTACTCCACCGCTCCCTTGAATTTACTTAGTGGCACGGTTCCAACCCAACTAGATGAAAATCTTGTTTCTTATTTCTTTTGGACTCCTTTTATAGAACTCTTTTAAAGTGCAGAAATATTCCTTCCCTTAGTTTAATCAGCAGCGCTCTAGTATAATTCAAGTACAGATCCGAAGTTCAATTCCTTATGTGATGTGCTTCTGTAATGTTCTTAAACATTACTATCTCTCTCATAAGAGCAAGACACCAAGGGGTACATGTACAGGAACTGCCGATAACTAACGCTAACGCCAGTTAGCAGCAGTTTTCTTAACGCGGCCTATCACCAAAAACTATTGCCCTGTTAGCGATGTATTTACAATACGTCGCTACATGGCGATAGTTTCAGGTAACCACGGTGAAAACTGCCGCTAACACTAACCCCGGGCCGAGTACTCCGCTCCGCCAGCAGAGTTTGCGGAGTTTTACCAACTCCGCGCTCTGCTGGGAACACGCAGTTGCGGCAAAACTCCGACTCCAGCCGAGGCCAGCAACCTTTAAATTTTGTTTTTTAAAAACCACTTACCTTCTCTGCGGGCCACCCTCCTCCTCGCCGCTGTGACTCCTTCTTTCTGTCGTCCTCCTCCTCGCGTCCCCGTACGTATTACGTCTTGCGTGAACTGCGTTAAAAGCTTTCCGTGGGCCTGGGGTGAAGCGGAGCGTAGTTCCACTGAGTTTTTTTTAAACTTCTAAACTCTGTGGAACTACGTGGAGCACCACACCCCATACTCCGCCCAGGGTTAGCTAACACTAGCGTGAAGGTGATACAAATTCTGACGCTAATGGGTGAAAACTGACGAAAAGCCCATTAGCGGCAAAAAAGCTCATGTTAGTCAGCACAACTTGACTTTTTTGCCTCTAGAGGCAAAAATAGCCTATAAGTCCACCTCCAATGAAAAATAGGAAACAGAACCAATGGAATGCAGAATGGAGCAGCCAGGGCCAAGTGCAGCACAGATCAACAACCCCCCCAAGCACCCAACAGCCAGGATGACCAGCCAGAGTCCCTGGGGAAGAGGAAATTCAGGGCTACAATCATGAAAAGAGGTGCATCGCTGGGCAAAACCAGTGATGTATCACTTATCATTGCGCACTCATTGCAACACCATGGCATCCAAAACCTTGAAAGCGCGGACAGTCCCCGGGGCCCCACAGCCTCGCTGGGCCTGCGTCTGGGACCCAGAGTGGGATGCGGAGGTGCGTGGAGTTGCTGGGCCATGGCGGTAGACATTGAGGCGTCGGCGATCGCCCTTACCTGGTGGTGAAGTCTGCCAGGTCGCATGGAGACACGTTGCTGACCTGTGTGAGAAGACCGCCTGGTACCCCTTGGAGCTGTGAATGTGAATGTAGGGAGGTCTGCATCGCGTGCCACGCGCCACCACTACACCGGGGTGCACGGAGGAGATTACAAATGGTTGGCTGCGCCTCTCTGAATTACAGGCCTAGGATGTTGTGCTGGTCGGTCGCTGTGGAGGGTGAGGCCCCTGAGCTGTGCCAAATTTGTGTTGCGGGAGCGCTGCAACTTCATGCCTAAGGGGGCCTTGTTGCATCACCTGCATCGGGAGGTTCCCCAGTGGACTTGGCGGTCACTGCTGTACCTGGGCTTGTGAAATCTGGCCTGGCTGAGGCTCCTGCTGGCTGAGTCATAGATTTGGGGAGAGTGCAGGGGATTGTGCCACAGTGTCAATGTCCAGGTGAGGAGAAGGTGGGACGCATAGCGGAGGAGGCCTGGGGGTCGAGTCGAGCACAGGCCTAGCACCTGCGAGTGATGCACCCCCAGTAGCGGCTCATCTGCTATGGCGGAAGAGCTTCACCCCACTGCTTTCAAGCAGTGCAAGAAGAGGAAACATAACATGATGATAACTTTCTGATGTACTCATGCTATGTTTCCTTTGCGGGCGGGAGGGTGGGTGGGGCTTCTCTACTCACGGAGCAGGGCAGGGGCGGAGTGGTATGCCCACTCGAGTGCGCAATGACTGTTTGGTCGGCCCTCTCATGCCGCCCAAAGCACACATGCACACTTCCCTGTTTGCAATGCAGGCTGCATTACAGTGTGCATGAAGTACATGCCCACCCCTCCAGCCTTGTCACGGCACTCAAGAACAATCACAGTGCCGGATTGCAGCATTGTGATTGGCTTCGGGGAGGGAGCATAGCTGGCTGCTTCCTGTTCCTTGAGTCAGACTCAGGAGAGCAGGAGCACAGAAGACGCGGGACCCGGCCTCGAGGTAAGAATTATTTAAAAATATATTTACAACCCCGCCCCCTCCAGTGTCCTTTCCAGCGTTTCCCACCTCTCACCTGTCCAGTCCCCCCTGCAGCACTACTTTATGGCAGCCGCTGTGCCGCCATGCGCAGCGGGCGTACCACTGGTGCGCCAAAGGCAAGCCGGATTGCATCCGTCCACCCCTGGACTGCACCCAGCACCAAGGACCCTTCCTGTTAGACACACCACCGCTACGATGCCAACACCCTCCTCGCCATCAACCCTGGACGCCACACCACCTGCCATCTAGCAACACTGTAGAGTACTCTTGCACCCTGCGCCTGTCGAAACTGCAAACGCACCTTCTGCCACATCAGCACACCAGCGCCTCCTGCAGCCCAGCCAACCAACAGCGCAGCCGACCAGCTCAACTACATCCTCCTCAACATGCGGTCCCTCCACAAACACGCAACAGAAATCTGGGACCTCCTTGATGCGACCTAGTCAGACATCGCCTTCTTCACGGAAACCTGGACCAACCTCTGCTCCGGACTGGACATCGCCATCACCATCCATGACGGCTACAAATTCACCCGCACGGACCACCAGGACCGCCCAGGAGGAGGCATTGCCATTGTCTAAAAAAGCACACTCCGACTGACCATGCACTCTAATGACCCGATGGTGACCATGGAACACCTCCACTTCCAGATCCGGACCAACCCCAACACCACCCTCCACGGCACCCTCATCTACAGGCCCCCTGGTCCATGAACCCCCATTCGCCGATGCCATTGTAGACCTCATTGCACCCCATGCTCTCCCATCCACTGACCACATTCTATTCGGAGACCTCAAGTTCAACCTGGACAACCCCAGTGACCAGAACACCACCCTCCTCCTGGGGAACCTCGCCAACATCAGACTCAACCAGCTAGTCACCGCACCAACCCACATAGCCTGACACACGCTCGAGCCAGTCTTCTCCACCAGCGGGAACTTCAACTACAGCCACACCACAGCACTCTCCTGTACCGAACATCACTGTTTACATCACGCCTTCACCACGCCCACCAGACACCTTCGCCATCATTATCCCCCCGTCGCAGCTAGATCAAGGCCACCGAAGAACTTCCCGTCAACTCCCTCAGCACCACCCCTCCTCCAAAGCTTACAGGCACCAACACCGCAGCGCGCAACCTCCACTGATGGATCTCCAACTGCGCCGACACCCTGGCACCCCTCAAGAAAAGACCAGGCAAACAATACTCCAAGAAGGCCAACTGGTTCACTCCCACCCTCCACTAGTCCAGCCCCACCTGCAGACGTCTCGAGAAGAGATGGGGCCACAACATCAATCAACTCTGCAACACAGTCACCCTTGCACCATGGCGCAAGGGTGCCTGCATTGGCGCATGGCAGCCATTGTGCGCCAACGTAGGGGAAAAAGACAGGGGGGCTTATTCATGAGCCCCTTCTGACAGTTTCACCCTGCCAGTGTGCCATTTTCGTGACGTTCTTGCAGCATGGTTCTTGCACCACGTTTCACCGTATTTGCAAAGTGAAGCATCTAGGCATATGCATGACCTTGTGAAGCCCTGTGCCACATTATACCTGCATCAGGTATGATGTATGCAGGGTGGGCATTCCTACACATCAAAGCCTCATAGGAGTAGCGCAGTGAAATCCATCAGATTTTACTGCAACAATTGTAGGATGCAGTTCCACAGGGATAGGCTGGCCCCATGCATTGCTGGAGATGCGTCATGCTTGTGACACAACTGCAGCAATGCGTGACTTTAGCGCAGACAGATACGTCAGTGTTAGAAATGGGGGTCTCTAGTTGGCAGAGGTAGGTACCTTTGACCAAATAGGGGCCCTTGCTTCTAGTCAGGGTAAGGGGGCTACACTCCTAAAATAACCCCTGCTCACCCCCTTGGTAGCTTGGCACGAGCAGGCAGGCTTATATCAGAGGCAGTGTGTAAAGCATTTGTGAACACATACAGTAATACAGTGAAAACACTACAAATGAACACCACACCAGTTTAGAAAAATAAGTAATCTTTATCTAGACTTAACACAAGACCAAACGACAAAAATCCACAATACAGTAAACAAAATATGACTTTCCAATGGTAGAAATAGCTTAGTTCAATGTAGATGGTAAATGCAACACTTTACTCTCAAAGTACCTTGGATGCGTAACGCAATACAAACAAAAGGGTCGCAGGGAAGGCGATGCGTCAGTTCCTTGCTTCAGGGGAGGTAGCACACCTGTTCCTTACTGCAGCGCAAAGGGAGGCGATGCGTCTGTTCCTTATTGGAGAGGAGGCGAAGCGTCTGTTTCTTACTGTGATCCGGTGCAATGCGACAAGATGGCGCCTCGATGCGATGCGACGATCCGGTGCGATGCGACAAAATGGCGTCTTTGATGCGATAAGATAACTTGAATGCGATGCGTGCACGCCCAGCGGCCGTGCGGCGAACTCAATGATTTCTTGAGCCGCGACAGGCCCTGCGACACGCTTCTCCGGTGATGCGACGGCGACCTCTGCGGCGGCGGCACGCTTCTCCGGTGATGCGACGCGCTTTGTCAGTGATGCGACGGCAAACTGCTGCTGGGGCGACACGCTTCTTCAGCGATGCGATGGCAACAGCTGCGGCGGTGACACACTTCTTCCTCTTTGCGTCGCGCTTCCAGCTCCCAGCGACACGCAGTCTCCAGAGGGCCCAAAACAACAGCAGGCACCTCTCTGCAGGTAGAATTCCCAGCAAGGAAATTCAGGGGAGCTGGGGGTGAAGTCTTTGTGTCCCTGAGACTTCAGAACAGGAGGCAAGCTCAGCTTCAAGCCCTTGGAGATCTTCCTCAAGATGATTAAAGTACACACAAAGTTCCTTTTCTCCTTTCCTTGGCAATGAGTAACCTCTGCAGGGCAACCCCAAACAGCAAAACAGCAGAGGGGCAGTCTCCTCCTTCAGCTTCCTTGGTTTCTCTCCTTGGCAAAGGGTTTGTCTTGACTCCCAGAAGTGATCTAAAGTTCTGGGGTCTGGGCCCCAATATTTATATTACTAAATGCTTTGTTCTCTGAAGGCAGAGAGTGTCTGTACCTAGTCAAAATCAGTTCTGTCCTCCCTGGTGCAGCTTCCTGGCAGGAGGTGGAGACAGCATTGTTGAAAGCAGACCTGGCCCAGGTAGCTGAAAGGAAAACTCCTCCCCCTGCTCTTTATTCTATGAAGGCTCAGGCAAGTGAAAGAAAATCTCCTCCCCCTACTCTGTATTCTACGTAGGCTCTGGTAACTTAAAGGAAATCTCCTCCCCCTACTCTCTATTCAATGCAGGGCCTATTCAGCCCAGCCCTGACCCATCAGACTGCAGGCGCCAAGGCCCTCTCCAGCCCCCTGTCACTCACAAACCAGACATGGAATACACAAACCTAGCAGAGGCATACTGGATGGTTAGGCAAGAAAATACCTACTTTGTAAAAGTGGCATTTTCAAACACAGAATGTAAAAATCACCCACACTAAAAGATGTATTTTAACATTCTGAGTTCAGGAATACTAAACTTTATTTTCCTATTGTGTTCCCTGGGTCAGTTATGATTATAAGATGTTATAATCAAACTGCCCATTCTGGCCTATGGGAACAGATAGTCTTGAAATAGTGAAAAACGAAATTGGCTGTAATTCACTATCAGGACATGCCACACACTTCAGGGCATGTCCTACCTTTCACGTACAATGCACCCTGCCCACAGGAGTACCTTGGGCCTACCTTAGGGGTGACTAACATGTAGAAAAGGGAAGGTTTAGGGACTGGCAAGTGTGTGCACTTGCCAAGTCGACATGGCAGTTCCAGACTGCACACAGGCTCTGCAATGGCAGGCCTGAACCACATTTTACAAGCTGCTTCTGTGGGTGGCACAACCAGTGCTGCAAGCCCACCAGCAGCATTTGATTTACAGGCCCTGGGCACTCATGGTGCACTGTACTAGGGTCTGACAAGTAAATCAAATAAGCCAATCATGGAGTCACTAATCCATTACAACAATTTACAATAGGGAGCACTTGCACGTTGGCACTGAATAGCAGGGGCAAAGTGCCCAAAGCATCTAGACCAGCAAAAACACAGCAAAAAACATAGGAGGCAACAGCAAACAAAATGGAAGGGAGACCCACGTCAATGGTGCCCGGCCTAACACGTGTCCCCTCCAGCTGAAATGTGGGGAGAACTACCCTACCTCTTGGGAGTTCTCTTCACTAAGGCGGAAAAATCTGGACAGACCATCAGCATTGGCGTGTTCTGTACCAGGGCGGTGTTCCACCGTGAAGTCCATCCCCTTTAGGGAAATGGACCCCCTCAACAGCTTTGGATTCTCACCCCTCATCTGCATCAACCATCTGAGGGGCCTGTGGTCTGTCTGAACCCGGAAGTGAGTCCCAAACAAGTATGGTCTCAACTTCTTCAGTGCCCAGACCACAGCAAATGCCTCACGCTCAATTGCACTCCACCTCTGTTCCCGTGGAAGTAACCTCCTACTAATGAAGGCTACAGGTTGGTCTAGGCCTTCCTCAATCATCTGTGAAAGTACAGCCCCCACACCATGCTCTGAAGCGTCTGTCTGCACAATGAATTCCTTTGAGAAGTTGGGCGCCTGAAGCACGGGCGCCGTGCACATGGCAGTCTTCAGGGCATCAAAAGCTTTCTGACAGGTGTCAGTCCAGTTCACTTTCTTGGGCTGCTTCCTGGAAGTCAGCTCTGTCAAGGGTGCAACAATGCTGCCATACCCCTTGACAAACCTCCTGTAGTACCCTGTGAGTCCTAAAAAGGCTCTCACCTCTGTCTGGGTCTTGGGGGGTTCCCAAGCCAGGATGGTCTCAATTTTGGGCTATAGGGGCGCCACCTGGCCGCTCCCAACCTGGTGTCCCAAGTACACCACGGAACCCTGCCCGATCTGGCACTTACTCGCCTTGATCGTGAGGCCTGCCCTCCGCAGTGCCATCAACACTTCCCAGAGGTGGCGGAGATGTTCTTCCCAACTGGCGCTGAACACTGCGATGTCATCCAGGTAGGCGGCACTGAAATCCTCCAGTCCAGCCAACACCTGGTTGACCAACCTCTGAAAGGTGGCAGGGGCATTCTTCATCCCAAAGGGCATAACCCGGAATTGGTAGTGCCCATCTGGTGCTGATCTCTCTTTTGCCCCATCAGTTAAGGCGATCTGCCAGTACCCAGAGGTTAAGCCAAACGTACTGAGGTACCGGGCAGCCCATAACCGATCAATGAGCTCATCAGCTCTGGGGATGGGGTGCGCGTCAGTCCTGGTGACTGAATTGAGTCCTCGGTAGTCCACACAGAACCGGAGTTTGGGTGTGGCACCAGGTGCGGCAGCCTTTGGGACCAAGACCACTGGTCTGGCCCAATGGCTGTTAGAGGTCTCAATCACCCCTAAGGCAAATATCTTGGAGACCTCCTTCTTGATGCAAGCTCTCACCCTGTCAGTCACTCTGTAAGTTTTGTGTTTTACAGGAGGACTGTCCCCAGTGTCCACATCATGGACGCACCACTCAGTGACACCGGGAGTCAGGGAGAACAGATCAGGAAACTGTCCCAACAGTTGGCGACAGTCATTCTGCTGCTCAGGGGTCAGGGCGGAAGAGAGGTTCACTCTGTCCACTGACCCATCTTGCTCTGCTGCAGACAGGAGGTCAGGAAGAGGCACAGTCTCCTCCTCCATTCCATCATCTGTCGCTGGGAGCATGCCCACTTCGGATCTCTCCAAGTGGGGCTCAGGCGGTTTACATGCAGGACCCGCAAAGGGTTCCTAGGAGACCGCAAGTCCACCAAGTAGGGGACATCACTTTTGCGCTCCACCACCTCAAATGGTCCAGTCCACTTATCCTGGAGTGCACAAGGCTCCACGGGGCCATGACCCACACTTTCTGTCCAGGCTGAAACTCGATCAGAGTGGCATTCTGATCATACCACCGTTTCATCTCCTCCTAGCTGGCTTCCAGATTCGCCTGAGCGAGTTGTCTGAAACGTCGAGTTTGGTTTCTGAAGGCCAGCATGTAGCTAAATACATCCTGGGGAGGTTTACTGGGAGCTTTCTCCCAGCCTTCCTTTACCAAACTCAGAGGTCCTCTCACAGGGTGACCATACAGCAGTTCAAAGGGACTGAACCCTAAGGACTTCTGTGCCACCTCTCTGTAAGCAAACAGAAGGCATGGCAAGAGGATGTCCCACTTACGCCTCATAGGTTCCTCAAGACCCATAATCATGCCTTTTAGGGTCCGGTTGAATCTCTCAACCAGCCCATTACCTTGGGGGTGGTAAGGAGTGGTGAACTTGTAGGTTACACCACACTCCTGCCACAGGGACTTCATATACTTGGATATGAAGTTGGTACCACGGTCTGACACCACCTCTTTGGGGAACCCCACATGGGAGAAAATCCCCATCAATGCACGTCCAACCACGGGGCCATCACAGTCCGGAGAGCGATGGCTTCCAGGTACCGGGTGGCATGGTCCACCAAGACCAGGATGAACTTGCCCATGGCTCTCTTGGGATCCGGAGGCCCCACAATGTCAATGCCCACCCTTTAAAAGGGGGTGCTGACCACAGGGAATGGTTGGAGAGGAGCCTTTTGCTTCCTCCCACTCTTACCACTTGCCTGGCAAGTCTGAGAGGTCCTGCAATGAGTATCTGAACTCTTGCACATTTGGGGCCAATAAAAGTGGGTGACAAGCCTTTCAAAGGTCTTGTCTTGCCCCAAATGTCCTGCTAAAGGCACATCATGAGCCAGACCCAGTAGGAAGGTTCCGAAGCGCTGGGGTACCACCAGCACACGGACTGACCCAGGCTCAGCAACCTTAGGCTCGCTATACAGGAGACCATTCCTCCCAGTGAATCCAATGTGATCCAGACTGATCACCTGCTGCCTGGTTTGTGGCCTGTTGCCGCAAACCCACAAGAGAAGGGCACTTCTTCTGCTCCTTGCAGAACTCTTCCCTGGAGGGTCCTCCTTCCTGCTGCCAATGGGTCAGCTCAGGCAGGTCCCCCAGTTCAGCTACTTGTTCCCCTGTAGGTTCCAGGGCATCCCCCTCAAGGTCTGCCTCCTCCTGGACCGTGGGAACTTC
This sequence comes from Calotriton arnoldi, assembly GCA_963921515.1. Classification (NCBI taxonomy): domain Eukaryota; kingdom Metazoa; phylum Chordata; class Amphibia; order Caudata; family Salamandridae; genus Calotriton; species Calotriton arnoldi. The sequence goes on from CAWUFW010005986.1 coordinate 84,797, forward strand.
GGGGGCTGGTTTCCCATGCCCCCTGCCTCTTCCCTTTAAGGCCGGCACCTGGGCCACACTTTCAGGCTCCAGGTCCTCTTGAACACCCTTACTGGCTGCCATGGACCGAGTGGTCACACACGCCCACTCATTCAGACCCAACATCTCCAAATGAGCTCTTTGCTCCACCTTAGCCCAAGGGGAGCTTTCCAAATCATTGCCTAGCAGACAGTCAACAGGCATGGCTGGCCTCACAGCTACTTGAAAGGTACCTGAGACCCCCCCACTCAAAGGGAACCTGGGCCACCTTACAGTGGCTCTCTGAGTTGTCAGCGGCAACTACAGGGTAAAATGCATGGGGGATCACCTGCTCTTCAGATACCAGCCGACAACTGACAGCTGTCACACTGGCTCCGGTGTCTCTCAGAGCCTCCACCCTATGGCCATTGATGGTCACCCACTGCCTGTATTTCTTAGTGTTATCAGGCAGCTGGGTCCTAGGGACCATCTCACTGTCTCCTAAAGAGACCAGGGACATCTCGGCGGGACCCCACCCACCTTGGGCACCCAACTCCTCCCCCAGGGCTACACTAGCCATCTGCCGGGGTGGTGCACCAGTGGGTGCTGTCTTTCCTTTCAGGGGACACTTAGGATCCCAGAAGCAGTGGCCCACCTGACCACAAGTATAAAATGTCCTGGGCCCCTTTTGAACAGGCTTATCTGTCGGGGCCCCTGACTTCTTCTCAGGGGGAGGCTGGGAACCCTTCCCTTGGTTCCCTTGGGGATTACTTTGGGGCCCTTTCTGGAACTCCCTCTGTTTACCCTTGTTCCCCCCACTCTTCTGCTGGGGACCCTGCCCACCTTTGGTGAAATCTCCCACATGACCCTTGTGGACCCGGGTACTAACCCAGCAGTCCGCCTCCTCAGCAAGCTTCCTAGGGATAGTCAGCTTACTATCAATCAGGTGCTGGCGTAGCGCTGGAAAACAATTACTGGACACGTGGTCCCATGCAATCAAATCAAAGAACCGCTTCAAAATCATTCACTTTGCTACCCTTCACCCAACCATCCAATGCTCTGCCAAAAAAAGACACATATTCTACCCAAGTACTTGACTCCAGTTTCTTACAATTTCTAAACCTTTGTCTATAAAGCTCTGGGTTCAACCCATACCTAGTCATCAAGGCTTCCTTCATGTGGACATAGGAATTCTGGTCCTCAGAGGGCAAGTCTAACAAGGTGTCCCGCCATCACTGAGAAACCGCCCCCACAACCCAGCTCCCCAATCCTTCTCAGGGACCCCGTGGGAGGTCATGACTACCTCATAGGCCTTAAACCATTGCCCAATGTCTTCATGCTTGTGGAACTCCTTAATGACATCTTTGGGGATGAATACTCTTGCTTCTACAGGCATGGATGGTGTGCTGCCACCAGAGGGAGTAATTTCTAAGCTCTTGGATTTCAATTCCAATTCCCTCAACATTCTCTCATACTCTAAATGCATCCTCTTTTCTTCCAAGGCAAACTTCTTGCTTTCTAATTCCATCTGACCACCCAGTTTGAGCTTGGCTAGCTCCATCTGATGCATCCTATCCTTCTTCCTGTCCTCCAGCTCCTCTGGAGACAGGCCCTTTGAAGAAACACTGCTGCCTGCCCTGGAAGGTACTTTCACCCCGGTCAGACTCAATGGCCCATCCAGCTGCCCACCTGTATTCTCTGCCTCCTCACCAGGCTCTTCGGAATGCTCAGGAGCTTTTATAGCTTCCACCCAGGCCTTCAGCGCCTTTTGGAACTCCTCCTTCTTGGAGATGCCTTTCACAGAGATTTTAAATCTTTTACAGAGGGTTTTAAGCTGTGGCACAGTGTACATATCAACCCTGTCTTCTTCAAATTGTAGATCCATAGATGCGTTGGATGCTGCTTTGCTCATAGTACCAAGGATTGGCAGTTTCTAGCAAAAATAGAAGTCCCAAGGAAAAAAAATTCTACCAAAATGTATGTGGTCACGTTATGGTCTGCACTCACTAGTAGTGTACACCAATCACTGTATATGAGTCACAAATGCAAGTACAAATCCTCACCGCTGACCACCAATGTTAGAAATGGGGGTCTCTAGTTGGCAGAGGTAGGTACCTTTGACCAAGTAGGGGCCCTTGCTTCTAGTCAGGGTAAGGGGTTTACACTCTAAAATAACCCCTGCTCACCCCCTTGGTAGCTTGGCACGAGCAGGCAGGCTTATCTCAGAGGCAGTGTGTAAAGCATTTGTGAACACATACAGTAATGGAGTGAAAACACTACAAATGGACACCACACCAGTTTAGAAAAATAAGTAATCTTTATCTAGACTTAACACAAGACCAAACAACAAAAATCCACACTACAGAAAACAAAATATGACTTTCCAATGGTAGAAATAGCTTAGTTCAATGTAGATGGTAAATGCGACACTTTACTCTCAAAGTACCTTGGATGCGTAACGCAATACAAACAAAAGGGTCGCAGGGAAGGCGATGCGTCAGTTCCTTGCTTCGGGGGAGGCGGCGCACCTGTTCCTTACTGCAGCGCAGGGGAGGCGATGCGTCTGTTCCTTATCGGAGAGGAGGCGAAGCGTCTGTTTCTTACTGTGATCCAGTGCGATGCGACAAGATGGCGCCGCGATGCGACGATCCGGTGCGATGCGACAAAATGGCGCCTTTGATGCGATGCGATAACTTGGATGCGATGCGTGGACGCCTGGCGGCCGTGCGGCGAACTCGATGGTTTCTTGAGCCGCGACAGGCCCTGCGACATGCTTCTCCGGTGATGCGACGGCAAACTGCTGCGGCGGCGACACGCTTCTTCGGCGATGCGATGGCAAGAGCTGCGGCGGAGACACGCTACTTCCTCGTTGCGTCGGGCTTCCAGCTCCCAGCAACACGCAGTCTCCAGAGGGCCCAAAACAACAGCAGGCAACTCTCTGCAGGTAGAATTCCCAGCAAGGAAATTCAGGGGGAGCTGGGGGTGAAGTCTTTGTGTCCCTGAGACTTCAGAACAGGAGGCAAGCTCAGCTTCAAGCCCTCGGCGATCTTCCTCAAGATGATTAAAGTACACACAAAGTTCCTTTTCTCCTTTCCTTGGCAGTGAGTAACCACTGCAGGCCAACCCCAAACAGCAAAACAGCATAGGGGCAGTCTCCTCCTTCAGCTTCCTTGGTTTCTCTCCTTGGCAAAGGGTTCGACTTGATTCCCAGAAGCGATCTAAAGTTCTGGGGTCTGGGCCCGAATATTTATACTACTAAATCCTTTGTTCTCTGAAGGCAGAGAGTATCTGTACCTAGTCAAAACCAGTTCTGTCCTCCCTGGTGCAGCTTCCTGGCAGGAGGTGGTGACAGCATTGTTGAAAGCAGACCTGGCCCAGGTAGCTGAAAGGAAAACTCCTCCCCCTACTCTCTAGTCTATGTAGGCTCTGGCAACTGAAAGGAAATCTCCTCCCCCTACTCTCTATTCAATGCAGGGCCTATTCAGCCCAGCCCTGACCCATCAGACTGCTGGAGCCAAGGCCCTCTCCAGCCCCCTGTCACTCACAAACCAGACATGGAATACACAAACCTAGCAGAGGCATACTGGATGAGTTAGGCAAGAAAATACCTACTTTCTAAAAGTGGTATTTTCAAACACAGAATGTAAAAATCACCCACACTAAAAGGTGTATTTTAACATTCTAAGTTCAGGCATACTAAACTTTATTTTCCTATCTTGTTCCCTGGGTCAGTTATGATTATAAGAGGTTATAATCAAACTGCCCATTCTGGCCTATGGGAACAGATAGCCTTGCAATAGTGAAAAAAGAAATTGGCTGTAATTCACTATCAGGACATGCCACACACATCAGGGCATGTCCTACCTTTCACATACAATGCACCCTGCCCACAGGAGTACCTTGGGCCTACCTTAGGGGTGACTAACATGAAGAAAAGGGAAGGTTTAGGGACTGGCAAGTGTGTGCACTTGCCAAGTTGACATGGCAGTCCCAGACTGCACACAGGCTCTGCAATGGCAGGCCTGAGACACATTTTACAAGCTGCTTCTGTGGGAGGCACAACCAGTGCTGCAAGCCCACCAGCAGCATTTGATTTACAGGCCCTGGGCACTCATGGTGCACTGTACTAGGGTCTGACAAGTAAATCAAATAAGCCAATCATGGAGTCACTAATCCATTACAACAATTTACAATAGGGAGCACTTGTACGTTGGCACTGAATAGCAGTGGCAAAGTGCCCAAAGCATCTAGACCAGCAGAAACACAGCAAAAACATAGGAGGCAACAGCAAAAAAAATGGAAGGGAGACCCACGCCAATGGTGCCAGGTCTAACAGTCAGGATTCCAGACGTACCTGTCATTAATTGCGACATGGAGCGCCGTACAGTGAATACAGCGCATCTATTGTGTTGCAAGAAGGGCACAGTGAAAAGTGTTGCAACGCTGTTTTGTCGCTGCTATGCAACACCTTTCATGAATGAGGCCCAGGAATGCGCCCTATCTTTGTCGCAGGGCAGTGCAGCAACATTCCTTGCAGCGCTGTCCAGAACCAAATCCTTCTGAAATGAGGCCCCAAGTGTTTGCACCATTTTTAATACCAGCTATTTCTGGTCTCAAAAAACTGCCTCTAACTGGAGTTAGAGGGAGTTTTTTTGGTTTTGCACCATACAAGGAATTCTTTGTAAATGTCGCGAAGTGGGGTTAGTGGCAGTTTTTGACCGGGAACGCCTACCTTGCATCTCATTTTTGTTAAGTCCCGCTAAGAGAAGTGGGGATACTAAAAATTCACGTTTATGCCAGAAAACCCCCGCTAACTTCGGTTAGCGGCAACTTGTAAATACAGCGTTAGAAAAAAAGAGGCTGTAACATCAAAAAATTAACGCTACGGCGGCGTTAACTCCTTGTACATATGCCCCCAAGGGACCTATTTATGGGAGCCCTGCCTCACTTTTGCACCACGCAAAGTTTACATGCGTGACGCAGGTCTCTCATAAAGATTTATGAAGCCGCACAAAGCCACCCTGCGTGGCTTTGAGTGGCCTCATAAATCATGAGTAAGGTGATGAAGCGCAAATCTCTGCATCGCCTTACTCTGCACCTGGGAGTCATTCCACAGGGATTTCGGTGGGTTTTTACATGCAACACTCATGGAATTTGACGCTGCCACAGATTTTCAAAGTGATGTAAACCTGGGGAAGCACCAAATATGTACACCTCCAGAGGTCAGGAGTAACGAGGAGAAATACGTTTATTTCCCCTAGTTTTCTTCTCTTTCCATGTAAGAGGAAAATACCTCTTAGGATTGTTTTTGTGCAGGAAGGACACCTTCTTGCACAAAAACAATCCTGCATGCAACGAAGGCACCCTTGCACCATTGTGCAAGGGTGCCTATGTTGGTGCTAGGCTGCTAAAACAGCACCAGCACAGGGAGAAAGGACAAGAATGCACCGTATTGCTTAAATACAGTGCATTCCTGCCCTTTCACATTGGTGTAGGGCAGCGCAGCAAGAAAACGTGCTACGCTGCCGGACGCCAACTCCCCCTAAATATGCCCCCAAATATTTAAACAGTTTGTGGGAAGGGTGTTTGTGTGCTCATTAATTTCTAAGAAGTAAAATACCCTCTGACATTACTTAAAAAGGTATTGTAAGTCACCATGGAGTTCCATGACCTTATAAAGGAACTCCTCAGTGATTTGAAAATTCTTATAATGTATGACAGAGCATATAGTACCCTAAATATTAATAATAATAATAATAATAATAATGATAATAACAATAACAATAACAATAATAATAATAATAATAATAATAATAATAATAATAATAATAATAATTGTATTGTTATAAATACATGTTAATTATATGATATCTGAGATATGAACTGCTGTGTCTTGCGGTGAGAGGCTTGCGCATTTTCTTGCAATTTTTAACTAATATTTCAATCACAAACCAGCATCTATGATGTTTCTTAGTGTTTTGAATGAAAGGAAATGAATGTATGTGTTAGCACACATGACCCATTAAGAGGCAAATATTCTCATGATGATGTTCTTATGCAGCCAAATCAATTCATAGAAAATGAAGGTGAGTCCTCTCAAGCATATTAGATTTTGGCGTGATATTAATCTGAGCGTGGACATTGAAAACATTGGAGGGTAGCACTTCATTCTAGAGTGACCATAATTTGTTGCTTTTTCATATGTTTGCTGAAATGAATAGTGAAACATAAATGGTACTGCACATACTGCAATCATTCTTATGTGTTGAGACATCTACATCGCTGTCAAAAATTAGGAAGCTATTTAAGCCTTATGGACTGGCAGATTTAGTCCAAATAAACTCAAAATCCACAGATTCACTTGACTGTATGTTATGTTTTTCATGTTTTAAACATGCACCCCTAAAATAAATTAGAGGGAGGGAAACAATAGTCTTCCTCACTTAAGTTCTGCATCCTGCTTCCCTTCCATGCATATCAAGTAATGGCATAGGTGGGGATCCTGAAGTCGAGCATCAACCCATTATTCTAGAGCTTTAGGGTTTGCCAATACCTGCCATGTTGAAAGTGTGTTACACCTGGCCTGGCAGCCAGTAAGGATGGCAGTGAGGTAGCTTTACTATCTGCTAGGTCTGAGGTGGTGGTAAACTGTGTCTTCCTCCCTTACATTACCTTGGTGTACACACACTCTCCAAGCACCATGGAATATGCTAAATGCGTGGTAGCTAATAGCACTGCAATGACTCCTGTTTTTTTCTTCTAATAACTAACCAATATGAAAGGTTTTAACCACTTACATATATAGGGCCCTCCTCACAAAGGTAATTTTACATGTGTAGATTTACTACGAGCATTTTGTGTAAATTAACTAGTTTTCTCATTAACCAATCCAATAAGCTTTATTCGACAAATCATAAAAGCATGTTACATATGATAAAAACTCGTTTTTGGTTATAAAACTAAGATACAATAATTTTAAAAATAGTATAAAATGGTTAATATATGTACAACAAACATGGACTCGGTTAAAATCTGATTAAACAACAAGAACAATACATTTGATAGAATATTGGATCATCCAAATCAGTACATTAAAAGTTAATCTCTGATTAAAAATACTATAAGTGGATAAGCGCACACATTGATTTATTGAGAGAGAACTTCAGACATATGTGCCAACCATTTGTAAATCAGATAGTGGGGAGGGAGCGCGATCTTATGGCCCACATCCAACTCAGATACTTGGCTACAGCTATTACAATACAAGGAAGGGTGTCATTACGCAATATTCTCAGTGCGATACTGCATGTTCTAGTGCCCAGTGATATGCAAATTGGAAATAGCCATGCTTTGCGTGGTGCAATGTATGCTGGGCACACAAAAAGGATGTGGGCATAGGATTCTTCAGATGTCTCACAAAAAGGGCATTTACTATCGCCCTGGCTTGCCCATTTAGCCGCAAAAGATCTCAAGGGCAGTGCCCTCACTCTAAATTGGAAGTACAGTTTCCGGTCATGGGGTTTTGATATGATGTCCCAGTACTTCTCCAAGTTAGGCCGGGGTTTCACTGCCAAATAAGTCCCTGTTAGGGATGAGCTATCACATTTGTTGTATCTATTGTGATACACCATATCCTAGTATCTTTCTTTTACACTCTCCTTTGATGGGAATGGGATGTTCGTTGGATTTTCCCATAAGTTTAGCATACCCATGTTTGTTAGTGATTCTCTTATTTCACATAGCCCACTGATCTTGTGGAAAGAATCCGCTTTAATTAAATCCCTAAGGCCTTCCGCGTATGGTAACAGTTCTGGTGTGCTCCAGATTCTGCGCCAATACAGAATAGGACGCAACCTGGCAAGTTCATCCAGAGCTTTACGGCCAAGATCAAGCAGCAGTGGTAATATCGGGGTGCTTTGTGGGAGAGCGGTGATGTTAAGGAGAAAGCGATTTTCAGCAATAGTGAACTGGGGCATATTCTCAAAACCCCAAAGTTCTGCCCCATATAACACTGAACTCACCACTTTCATATTGTATATTTGTAGGACAGGGCTAACTGGCTTGGTCAGGGAAGCATTGAACTCATTTTGTAGGATACCTGACAGCTGATGATGCTTCAGGGTGGCATCATCTATCTGGCAACCCCATTGCATGTCTTTTTGCATGGTCACACCCAGGTAGGTGAAGGCGCTGACTTGTTCCAATGGTCGGCTGTCTAAAAGTATACCTCCTTTAAATCCTCTATGTGGATTGAACGCCATAAACTTGGTTTTCGTTTCGTTAATTTCCAAGCCCCGAATGGTACAGAACTTTTCAAAGAGATGTAATGCTCGCTGTAGGCCACTCGAGGTTTTGGAAATAATTAACGTATCATCGGCGAACATCAAAATGGGAATTTTAATACCTGCAAGAGCCGGGGCCTCGGTGGGGGTGGATGTTAGATGCTTAGCGATGCCATTTATAAAAAGCGAAAATAATGTAGGGGCCAGGACACAACCTTGGCGCACACCCTTCGAAACAGGGAAGGGTGTAGTAACATTTCCCTGCATTCCCCAGCGTATTTGGACAAAGTTGTCCTCATGAAGACGAGCTATGAGGGATAGCAATTCAGGCGGCACCCCTAACTCCTGGAACACGACCCAAAGTTTGCTCCGAGAGACCAGATCAAATGCTGACTTGAGGTCAACAAAGGCAGCATACATGCTGCCCTTTCCTAGGACCACAGTACGCCAGTGTATTAATCTAAACCTAAATACCTGGTCTATCGTGCTAACATGCTCTCGAAAGCCCGCCTGTTAGGGAGTAAGAATATCCTGGTCCTTGATCCATTCTTGGACCTTTCCTAACAACAGTCGGGCTCTCACTTTTTGTATGGAGTCAATTAAACTTATAGGCCTGTAATTTCCTGGAAGGGTTTTGTCACCTTTTTTGTACACAGGGATAATCTCAGCCCCCTTCCAGGAATCAGGTATAGGTGCTCCAAGGGCAATAGCATTTTCAAGTAGCAAAATATATCTATTCCATTTTGCCTTATCGTGGAGAAATATGTCAGCCGGGAGGCCGTCTATCCCCGGCGCTTTACCCTCCACGATTGCACAAAGAGCTGCATTAACGTCAGCTACAGTGAAGGGCTTACTGGAATAGTAAGTATGAGGGAGAGCTGGAGCACTAGCCTCTACAGGATCAGCAGCATATTGTGATTCAAAATGGCTAACCCATTGGTCTTGTGCTACGAGATTTTGTGGCTGTGGTCGTGAACCGTCCCTGCCCCATTTCACCACTGTCCAAAACCTACGGGCGTTGTTGTTAGCACATGCCATTCTGAGGTCCTGCCACCTACTCTCGTCCCATTCCTTTTTTGCTTTGACTTGGGTGTTCCTATACTTTGACCTTGCTACCCGCACGCTACAGGGCTCTTTAGACGTAATCGCATCCACAAGATTGCTCCTGGCCATTTTACATTCATTGTTAAACCAGTGGCACAAATTTGTTTGGGATGTGCTTTTAGGCCTACCCACTTTAATAAAAAGGGGTCGCAATTTGGAAAAAGATTTGCTATGGGATGCGGTTATGGCCACGAGGGGAGCGGGGTGGCATGAAAGGGCCTCCAGATCAGATATTGCATGCTCAGTTTCCCTGGCAATGGAGTCCAAAATATGTGGCTTCACCAGAACCATTTCCCACTTAAGACGCCTCATGTCATTGTTGGGCATCAGGTCGCGGGTAGTGAGCTGGATATCTTAGTAGATATGTTCCTGCGGGGCCAATAGATTGAAAGTTGAGCACAGCGGGTTGTGATCACTCTCCAGGCGGTCACACACCTCCATGTCCAAAAGTGTATGACAAATCTTTAGGCTAATTAACATATAGTCAATGCAACTCGTATGTCGGCCATTGTTAAAGGTGTTAGCCCCATGCCTATTGGAGGGAGTTCTTCCATTTGCCGCCCGTAGACCTTTTCCCAAGCAGGTGGCTTTGATTTGAATTGCCACGTCTGTCCACCTCTTTACAGGTGTCAGCTCAAGGCTTGGAATTCCCCATTGTGCATCTTCCTCCTTTACCAGATTGTGGTCCTCAATACCAATTAGCTCAAAGGTTGAATTAAAATCCCCCGCCAATATCACCTGGGAATCTTTAGAGAGATTGTCTAGGTGCTCACCAAGGATTGTAATGGCCTCTGATCTCTTCCACCCACTAAGCCCTCTGGCATATATACTGTAAATGTCGATGTTCCCATGGGAGCCCACTGTCAACCTAATGGCTAGGATATCATTACACTGGGTTGGGAGCTCATTTATCTTGTAATTAAGAGCCTGCCTGACCCAAATTGTGAGCCCCCTGAGGGCCTTCCTTTTTCTCCGCATCTCGCCTTGATGTAATAATTTATATACCCTAGCTGAAAAAGGGGCTCTGCTAAGCATGTTTCTTGGAAGAGACATATATCATATTGTTCAATAAATGTATGCCACTCCCGGGATACGCCCCTTGACTTTAGTCCAGCTATATTCCATGACAAAAGGCTTATGCTAGAAGAGGTATGAGATTTCTCAATTTGCTCGTTATGCATTGGAGCTTGCATTGCTACATCCTCATTCCTTCCCTCCAAAGCAGTGTCTTTAGGGGATAAATTATACAGGGCTAAGTTTGGTTGGACTGATATGGGGGGGATAATAGTCTCACTGACAAGTGACAACCTAACGTGTGTAGCTGAAGCGTCAGCAAGAGAAAGATACCTTCAATCTATCTCCCTAAGTGGTGACAAGCTCAGATGTGTGGCTGGTTCAGGGGGATTAAGCTTAATGCGAATGTTGGAACAAGTAAGATTTTGGGTGCGAATATCGAAATCAACAAGGTTTTCCACCAGATGACGATGGGGGAGTGTCAATGCAATATAGTCAGAAGGTAGTTAAGGTATCATGTATCGTTTGGCCATAAGGATGTCTTCTCTAATTACCGATCGACAACCCCTGACGTGTCGTATCCACTGTATACATTTGTTACGAAGAGAGTCCTCATCTTCCCTGTGTGTGTTACCAGTACATTTAGGGACATTAGTCATGTCTACAACATTTTTCATTCCTGATTTAATGGGGGTCTCTTTAGGCGTCCGCAATCTGGTGGACCCTAGATGGTCGTAATTGGGCAGGAACAGAGATGCTGAAGCTTGGGGTCTAGGATTCTGTCCAGAATTCTGGTTTATGGGTCTTACTTTGAATCCCCTATCTAATTGAGTGCTTCCCGTATTGATGTAACTTGTTGAGGGATTCTTATTGTGGTTGCTTGCACCAGTCAGGTCCTTGATATCGTAGTGAGTGTCTAGCTGGCTATTACTACTCGTATCCCCCGATGTGCTTAGGCTATTTCGGGGCGGTTCTCTCAGCCTGATTTTTACCTGCTGGATAACTGAGTGATACAAAAGGGGATGATGGACGGAACGTTTGAGCCAATCAAACACTCACCCCCAGTCAACTGATCTGGGTTTAATCCATCATCATTCTTTAGCTCACTCCACCACCCCAGTTCAGACATGGCCATATGCAAATCAGTCTGACCCTGTGCCTCATGGGAACAGTCCAGCACGAACCGCCAAGCCATGTCTTCCCTGGACCGGAAACAGGCATCCTAGGACCGGTTTCTGGCATTCCAGCCGTCATCAGCCAGGCTTGCTTGAATCCAGTGGCAAAGTGAGCAAGGGACCCACGTCTGGGCATACCCCCGCCAACTTAGGGCGAACAAAGCGATACAAAAGGGGATGATGGACGGAACGTTTGAGCCAATCAAACACTCACCCCCAGTCAACTGATCTGGGTTTAATCCATCATCATTCTTTAGCTCACTCCACCACCCCAGTTCAGACATGGCCATATGCAAATCAGTCTGACCCTGTGCCTCATGGGAACAGTCCAGCACGAACCTCCAAGCCATGTCTTCCCTGGACCGGAAACAAGCATCCTAGGACCGGTTTCTGGCATTCCAGCCGTCATCAGCCAGGCTTGCTTGAATCCAGTGGCAAAGTGAGCAAGGGACTGATGGTGGATAAGTGAGTGGGCCTTGCTTATGGAATCAGCCAGGTTGCAAACCGAGGCCTTAAGGCACTGAGTTTCATTCATTATGTCAGTTAGCTGTATGGCCACGGGACTTTGTGGCGGGCTTTGTGGTGGCTCCATAGGGAGCCTGTCAAATTGCCAGGTATTAGTACCTTGCCCTCTTTCTGTGCAATTTGCCTCACCTGTTGCAACTGTATCCTCGGCAATGTGGGTCGTAATGCTCACTGACACCTCCCTACAATCTTGAGAGTGAGCGGTTTGGGGAGTGATCACTGTCTCTGGTTGCTCTATCAAGATGTCAAATCTATTTGAACATGGAAAGGCGGCCATAACATCCGATACAGAGTGAGTGGGTGATCTAACTACTGTTGGACTCGCAAGAAGTGGGCTCAGGGAATCGGGGATACTGGGCCTTATGGCTGTTTTTTTAAACATATCGGGAATTTGCCTGTTAGGGGGCCCACTTCCTCCATACTGCTTAATGCTACTGTCAGCTGTGACATCATTTTGGGTAGGATCTAATAGGACCTCACATTCAGTCAATAAATTATTTATTCTATCCATTAGCCCCTCCCCAGCTTCTTGTGTTGCAACCAAACTTTTCTTTTTGCCCCTTTTCAACTTTTTCTTTCTTCCCTCACCCATATCGCCCTCGCAAGATTTCCTTTTGCCCATGACAACAATAAACCCAGAGGACAAAGCGAAAATTAGTCCAAATTTACGTCAAGGATAGTCCTGTGGCTGTCAATTTCAACAGTCAAGTCCTTTGTCCCAGTAAGCTGGCTATGTGTGCACTATCTAAACATGCAGGTGGGCATTAAGAGAAGAATGTTCCAGTTTGAGTACTTAGGGTTGGGCTAGGGCTACGTTCCCAAACGATGCAGCAGCTATGGGCAACAGCACGGTCCAGTCTAGACAAATCCAAGCCAAACCAAAACAGGGGTGTCCCGACCAGTCTCTTCCTTCGCAGGCGCTGGGGGGCGTGGGGTGAAACTGCGTTTTGTGCCCAAATTTAGATTTAGCGCCACCCCCTCAATAGCAGGACCGGATTAGATAAGCGTTGCACACTGGGTCTACTACTTGCCCCCCACCCAGGTGCTTTATAATGGGGCTAGTGCGTCTTGATGTAGATGATCATAAGATCAGCGGCACCAGCTTGAACAAGAGACAGACTTGATAGCACTCAAGGGCAGAGTTAAAGTGGGTGTATAGTTTGTGTCACTAATTTAATACAAACAAGCCCTTACGACCAAGTTCTGTGAAATACTGGTTACAATTTGGTATCCAGGGACAAAAATAGTGGGAGTAAACCAACTCACAGTTTTTGTTGCAGTGATCACCGTAGTCCACAGCCAAGGGAGGTGGCGCTGCCCTGCCTCTTCCGGGCTATGACGGGCAAGGACAGGCCCGCCCTTGGCCCGCGCTTTTCATCGCGTCGGGTGGCCCCTCCTCCTGGAATCACGAGCAGGGCTTCCTGGATGTTGAAGTCCCCCACTGCCGGTGCACACAAGCGCGTCCCACGCTGCGGGGAGAAGCTGGCGCTTTTCAGCGCGTCGGGCGGCCCCTCCTCCTGGAAACATGAGCAGGGCTTCCTGGATGTTGAAGTCCCCCACTGCCGGTGCACTCAAGCGCGTCCCGCACTGCGGGGAGAAGCTGGCGCTTTTCAGCATGTCGGGCGGCCCTTCCTCCTGGAATCACGAGCAGGGCTTCCTGGATGTTGAAGTCCCCCACTGCCGGTGCACACAAGCGAGTCCACATTAACCATTTACGAGTAGAAACTTATTTAAAAGTGTTGACTTACATGTCCCCACCCCATGAATTCAGGTGAGGAGCCTAATTTATGAGTTTAAAGTTACTACTTGTAACTTTCACATGTAGGCAGAGGTCTCCCCGACATGGGCAGAGATCTCACCAATGCCAAAGGTTCGGGAAAAGTTAAAAAATGTATTGAACTTAAGAAAATGGTAAAAATATGTTTAATTCAAATCCAAAAGCAATTTTTTTTATATGTTTCTTTAAATGTAGAATATTAGAAAAAAAGCTACAGGATTATTATCTTAATTTTTAATTAGTAATATAATTAGGTTATTAATATATATTTTATATTAAAGTAATAATTATATTTTCTTTTTATATCATTATTTTAACATTAAATTAAAGTGTGTATATTTTGAAAAAGTTAGAATACGTTAAGTTAGCATTAGCCCCAGTGGGCTTTTATTTTAATTCCCTGCCTCCATTATTGAGGATATTGCAGTTCCAGTAGTTGGCCATGTGTGGGGCTGGACTTACTACAGTACTGAGCTAGAGTATATTTACCACAGTTTTGGGTCCTTTTTGGCTATAGTAACTATAGAAGTGCAGTTTGTGAGTAGCTTACTCTTTGTCTTTTGTGGATAGGTGCATGTGTTTCCCCTAACCCTTCCTTAATGGTTCCTAAACCACTCCTTACTCCTCCCTTTAAGTCCTCCCATTTAGGCCCGATTCCGATCTCGCTAGGAAAGCCCTCCGTACGACTCGGATCCGGAGGGCTTTCCGAGCGAGACGTGCTCCGGGAGTCCGAGCGCGCAAGTACGATGCTGCTGTATGCCTACGGACTCGGTTCGCTCAGTCTCCCATTGAACTTAATGGGAGCCCGTGTACAGACGCATACACAGGCTCCCATAGCAGAAAACGGGTGGGTGGGCAAAAGCGTTCACCCTGTGGCGGGCCCCCCATGGTGCCCGCCGTACTGTGCATGCTTGGATCGGGGGGACCCATGGGCACCCCCCATGATAGATTCGGAGGGCCCCGGGTGAAGGGGGGCCTGGTACGGCCCCCCGAAGTACGCTTCCGACAGCTGTTTTGTCTCGCTGAGACCGAGGCGAAGCGGCTGTCCGAATCGTGCATCGTACTCGCTCGGTCGGAAATCGGCTCCATTGCGCGGCACGATTCGTCTACAAACGAGATGTACGGAGCGGTTCGGGTGCGGAAACGATTTGGTCGGCGCTTACGCGATCTTCGCATCGCACTTGGGCGTTCGGACTTGTGTAAGATTCAGTCGTAAACAAGGGTTACGAATCGGATCCGGTAAAGCCAAATCCGATTCGGAGGCCTTCCGAACGACATCAGAATCGGGCCCTTAGTAGTAAGTATTACCCATTTTCCAGACACTCCCCTATCTCTCTAATATTTGCTACTAAAACCTATAGCTTTTTGTGCCAGACCATCCCAGTCAGGCAGAGATCTCGCACATAAAAGGCAGGATATTTGGAGGTATGTGCATGTGGGTTAGTTATTGTCGTATTGCAGTATGATAGTAGTACTACAAAATGTACTACAAAATGCAGTTTGCAAATAGGATTTATAGTACCAATGCCCATTTTCTTTATGGAAGTAAAAGTTGTGTAAAGCAAGATGTAATTAAGAACTGCCATTAATGGATCTAAAATAGGTAAAAATATGTTATGTAAATTTGTAGAGCGTGTCTAATCACCAGTGAGGCGCTGAGTAGGGCAGGCCTGATAGGGGAGGAGGAGATCATGCCTGCTTTGTCTGGAAGAGCCATGTCTTGAGGTTTCTGCGGAAGTTCATGAGGGTTGGTTCCGAGGTATTTTGGGAGGTTGTTCGAGGGCTCGGCTGTGAGGTATGGGAAGGAGCATCCTCCGCATCTGGTCTTCTTGATGTGAGGGAGGTGTGCTCTTGCCAGGGACGCATATCAAAGGTTTGTGTACAAGCTGGGTTGTTTGTTGTTTTTGGAGGTCTTGTTTCTGGTGGAAACAGTGCAGTTGGCGCAGTCGGTGAGCCATTTATTGAAGAACTTGATGTCGACATCGAGGTTCCCGGTGTGGTTGGGTTGGCTTTTCTGTAGGGGCTTAGTCCAGTTTTCTTCTGATATTTTGCATCAATGTCTTGATGGCACTTTGGATTTTTTCTGGTGAGGTAGCTTGGTGCGTGGGTATCTTGATATGTATGATGTAGTGGTCGGACCAGGTGGTGGTGATCCTGTTGTTGAATCAGAAAATGGAGGCAACGGTGTGTCACGCTGTGTGGGTTGGTCCTTGAGCGAGCTGGGAGAGCCTGAGATTCCTGAGGCTATCAAGGAGGGCTGTGGAGTTAGCGTCTGCTGTGTCTTCTAGGTGGAAATTGAGGTCCCTGAGGAGGATGTGGTTGGTTGATCTGATGTAGAGGGGAGTGATGAAGTCTGCCTTGTGGTTGCAGAATTTCGCTCGGTGGCCCAAAGGGCGATAGCTAAGGGTTCCCTTAAGGATGGTAATGTAGTCTATGTGTATTTTAAAGTGGAGATGTTCCATAAGGTTGGTTTCCGAGTCTGTGGAGGTGGTGCAATCAATCATGTTTTTGTAGATGATCGTGAGTCCTCAGCCTGGTTTGTGGCTTCGTCCAGGTCTATGCTCTTGTAGGTGGGTGGGATGGCTGAAGCGATGTACGGGTTGGAGGCTGTACGGGTTGGAGGCTGGGTTAAGCCAAGTTTCGGTCAGGAAGAGAAGGTCGGGTGTGTTGCTGTTTAGGATTTCAGTAGAGTGTTTCTCGAGGGATCAGACGTTGAGGAACATGGCGGATAGTTGGTGTGGGGTGGTGGTGGTGGCATGCGTCTGTTGTTTTGGAGGTGGTGGTAGTGTCGATGTCTGAGGTGTCGCAGGGGAAATCTCATTGGGTGCAGGAGAAAGTTCCTACCATTGTGCTGGGGGATTGCGACAGCAGCGTGTTTATTGGTATGTGTTGTTAAGGTCACGGAGGATTGTGAAGGAGTAGTGGCGACTTTTGTTGGCTCCAGTTGTGACTGTGGTTGTGGTGTTGTTTTGGATCGTTGGGGGGCAGAGTTCCTGGTGCTGGGCATGGTCCAGGTGCAGACAGGCTTGTCTTTGTCATGCATTAGTCGCGCCAGCTGCACAGTCACACTGTGGCCTGAATTAAGTAGGTCCTGGGGTGGGCGGGGCTTCTGTTGGTGGGAAGAACAGTGAGCAGGAAAAACCCGGGTGGGAAAACCCAGACAGCAGCGGTGTCCCTTGGCCATTAGGCGGTAACTGGATCAGGCTGTATTAAGCAGGAACTGGAGGCCACTGGCATGTGGCAAGGTAGGTGCCCAGGTGCCTACTTGAAATACACTTCTCTTCCAGAAGCAACTCCTTTTGAATGAAAAAATGGTCTATTAATTTATACAAAATGAATTACTAATCAAATGATAAACGCAAATATGTCTTTAGTAGTCATACCCCAGAATATGTTTTCTGTGACCTGGAGTCCAGAGATATCTTTCATGTTTGCACCTATGAAGGAATGCACACAAACAAGCATAAGCAAACAGGCATAGTGACTCAGACCTATCCTGTAATTTTTACCTACCTCATTAATTTTTATCAAGTCTGTAAACATTAATGTGTGCGTTTTTAATCTTAAATACGCATTTTGCCGTGTTGTTTTGAATCCTGAATAAAAATTGACTCCTGCGTTCATCAAATCTAGTTTAGGCGACTAGCATTATAAATTAACCACTGTGTTGAAGCTTATTTAGCTTGACATTTAGATTGTTGATATGAGCTAAATATCAGCGGGGAAGAGATAAAAGCCACATGAATTAATTAAACTTCTTAAAACCTAATGGGATTACTGCTAATACTGGAGTGGTCTTGATATACAGCCTACGGAGAACTAGAGTGGAAAAAGATAATTTGATTCAATTTCTACTTCACTGAAAACTTTACAATTATTCATAGACTGTAAATGTTTCTGCTTCAAAGTTTTAGTTTCCTATTTTCAATAAAAAAAGGAATACATCAACGTTTCTGTTCTAAAATGTTAATGCCCAATGAATGATTGCATGGCATGTTTTCATACTCAAGCCATGTAATTATGTGCAACGGAGACTTAAACTTTCACACAAGGTGGTGCACTCTCCCATAGGGTTCGGTATTTCCTGTGTGTGCAGTATTTTTCCCATTCCAATTTAAACACCCCTGACTGAGGGACCCTGATTGGGGTATAAGCCCCTGCAAATGCATGGAATTCCTCACCCTGAGATGCTCAAACTCTGAATGTGTGCTGTTTGCCTGCATAATATGTGCCCGGATATGTCTGTCGAAATAATTTGGGTAATTGGCGTTTAGATTATAATGCAGATTTTGGCGCAAACACGAGTTTGCCACTAAACCAGATTTAGCTTGCCCACTAGAAGGGGATCTTACTAACTTCACTGTAAAATTTTGACAACAAAAAAGAGAACAAATCAGTCTGTTGCCGAGAAATCCCAATAACAAGTCAGTACAAAAATCTTGTAAATAATTACTAAAAAATGTTTTTCCTGCAGGGGAATTTTATGGTGATTGTGACAGATAAAACATTTTAAATAAATCATTTATTGTGTGTGTTTCTTAGGGTTGAGGTGTAACGGTTTTCGTGGGCTAGTACTACAGGAGTACTATTTCACATACTCATTACTGTCTTTGTGATTTGGCCTTAAAACATCCAACTCAATGTTAATAAAAATGAAAAGACGTCCACATCCTTTCTATCTGTGCTAATTGTAAATGAATATTCCCTGAAAAGTCCTATTTTAGGTGTTTCTGGGCCAATTTAATAAGGCGTTTATAGGAATGCTCATTCAAGTGTGAAATTGCCATGTAGATTCATGCAAAGTTGAGTCTTTTAATATATCATTTTGAGTTTTCATTCTTGTTTTAATTTGCAGAACTTTATAAAACAAAATGTCATTTAAAATTGAGACGTTCATATTATTGATTGTATATATGTTTTGAACATAGTATTATACTGATATTCATGTATGTGTGTTGCCTGGGTATTTTTTATAAGTTGCATTATATTTGTTATGCATATTACCTTTATAAACATCGAAAGGGTGTCTTTTTTAATGAAGATCTCAACTATTGAAACAACTTTACCTGTAAGGAAATACGAATGTGGACATCATGTGAATGTTGTACAGATGGAGGAGGTGCAGCAAATGCAACAAAATGACAACGGGCTAAATTATTTTTTAAACTCCAAGGGGGATATTCACAAGAACATGCGCTAAACATCTCCATAAAATGTTAACGCAACTTTACACATCGCAGTCCATCGCGGGAAAATAACCCCGTGTTAACGTGGAATTCACAACACGGCGGTACCATGCGATAGTCTCCCAAAAACGTGGCCAATGTCCGCGATACAACCACCGCGACGGAGATAAAAACACAAACCCCAATACTAAAAAACGTGCGATGAGCCCATTCGCAATGAGGAAAGCAGCGATAAGCAGCGCCAGGCCCACGACACACACACGGCAGGCGGGAATAAGCACAACAAAAGCAGGAAAAAGGAAGACAAACCAAACAGAAAACAACAGCGAAGCACAATGGAGGCAGCCGGAGCTAGTACACAACCCCACAAGCCCCATTGGCAACAAAACATTGTACATGGCAGTCCATCGTGGACAAGGTGAATGCAGCCGGAGAGCGGAGGAGGACAATGGAAGAAAACCAGAACAGCTGGAATGATGCGAAACGCACAAACAAGCAGAAATACGCCAACAACCGGAAGGCAGCAATGTACACCGGAGGTGGGAGTCCAGCGCCACACCAGGAGCTGGATGACATGGAGGAAATGGTGTCCACCACATCAGTCTGTAGATGGTGGCAGGAATCGGGGACCGGAAACTGCTCAAAATCAACAGACACAACAGCAACAGGGAGAGGAACGACCAGGGACTGGGGGGCTGGGGGGAGATGGGCACAATATCACACATGCACAATTAAGCACAGCACAACTGCAGACAAACCATGCCCAAGAGTAACAACACCAACCAAGAGCACAAGTCACACAACTCAGCAATATCACACAACTGAACAAGCATAGAAGTGAAACCCACACTGACTGAAAGGGAGAAGGGTGAGCCAAATCAGAGCTGAAGGGACATCTCACACACAATGCAGCACACACACATAGGAAGCAGAGCACCCCAACATCGAACACAATGTGGTACAAACAGCAACATTTTCACAACCGAACACAGGACACAAGTGCACCCGCTTGTGGCCGGTAAATGGCCATTCGCATCTGGCAAAGCACGAAACAGGGACATGATAATGCACAAGTACAAACCCACAGCCCTGATGGGGTAACAATGCACGTATGGCAGGGACCCAGATAGGCCGTGACACACACATTGGCATACAAATCAAGACTCATCACAGTTGGAGACAAGTGAAGGTGCGGAAACTTTATCAACAATTGCGTGTCAGTACGGCCAAGAGAAGTGCCACGACATGCAGACCAATGCAGCAGGATGTCTGAATGAGGAACGTTGGAAAGCGCCCATGTCCACCCCGGGGGAGTCCATCACCCACACAAGTGAGTGCCAACCCACGTTGGTTGTCCGTGCATGGATCCGGAGTCCAGGCCAATGCAGCCATGTCCACTGTCGTCTTGGGACATGTGACCAGATCCCCAACATGCAACCAGGCGTCGGGACACATGCAATGGGTCACATTCAGTTGTGGCTGCAGGTACCTTGTCACTCGTCCATGAACGCGAGTGCAGCAGCATAGGCCAACATTTCCAATGAGAGCTCGTTGTCCACCACATCTAACATGTCAGCGACGTAACCCATCAGCTGTCCCGGACAGATGTGCTGACTCCAACCCCTGGCCCCAATTGGCACTAAAGCCCAATAGGGGAGCGGCTCAATGTGGTCACTGCACACGACGACTCGTGCAATCTCCCAGGTCCAGTTGCCAGCATGCATGCCAATCAACCAGGCATGCCATAAACGGGCATCACGGTGACACTCCTGGTCGTGGGCCAACAGGGGGCGCACACACACGTCGAAATCCAGGTCAGCTACCTTTACGTTGGAGAGGCAGATATCCATGGTCCACTCGAATATGCACGAGCGACAATGCAACACAGGCAGAACGCAGGTGACGTTGGCAAGGCGGAAGCTTAGCCGGTAACTGATCCGCAGCACTGCCAATGGCAGTGCCCCCAGTACATGCAGCAGACGTGCACGGTACAGGTCCACGTGACTGGAGTTGTGCATGTGTCCGGGATGGTCTGCCATTGCGTCAGTGGCTCTGCTTGAAGCTGCACTGTCTTGACCCGCGCCAGTCCTGTGGATGAAATGGCACAGCTCGGAGCAATGAGCAGTGTCCGTGTGCAACGGGTGCAGGCCTGGGGTGGGGTGGGAGTACGTGTGAAGTCCATTTCACGCATGCTAACTACAACCAAGGACTTCTGCGTGTGGGATGTGTACACGTTGGTCTCACGTCGGGCAGTGCGTAGTGTGGGAGTCGCCAGCAAATGCTATTGTATCTGTCAGGGGGTACTGGGCACATGCAAGTCCCAGCTCGGAGCTGCAGATGTGCTACCGCCTGATAGTTCAGACAAAGGACCTTTCATCCCTACAGTAACTTCACCATCTGCTTGCATACAGGAGATGTACAGAGGCCTGTCGTGGGTGTAGTGGGATGTCTGCGACCCAGGGAATCATGGATGATATGCCGAGCACGTGGCACATGAGCAGCCTCACTGTGTGTTATGCTGCCTCACAGCTGCTCCTCCCTCCCACGAGCTCCCACACTTGTGTGCGCTGCGCGGTTGTATCACGTGCACTCCTACGGCACACCATTGTCATGCCTGTCCGCGCATGTCCAGCGGCATGCCAACAACACCGTGAAGCTGGCCGCTGAGGGTGTGCGGCCACGTGAGTGTAGGCCAATGGTCCGGACAGGGCGGACACAGGTGTACAGTCCATGGCTGGCTGTGATCGCGCTGCGATTGAGGCTAGGCATCTGACTTATGCAGCCGCAGGACTGATACACATAACACTTGGCATGCATGAGCCAAGACACCGAGCGGTATTGCGCTCCTACATTTTCCCGTACATGCGGGCCCGCCCTCCGGGTGCATGCTACACTGCAACATCGACTACTGTGGCCCTGGTGGCGACAACACTCAAACACAGAGACACGCTTACCGCACTTCCTGCTCAAGGCCAGACCAGAGCCACGCCCTGATCCCCCTGCCTAATCAGCACGCCCCGGCGCTGACCTGACGTATGCCGGACCAGCACACGCCGCTTGTGCATGCAGGGGGGGCGGGTGAAGCGACATGTCCAAGGTCTTGGCCACTGCTGAGGTGACATGGTATCGTCCGCTGAAGACAGCACACTGTGATGTTGGAGGGCTCGGGCCCATCATGCTGACATAATGACCACACGGACACACTTGCTTAGATGGTGTGAATGGCTACGGGCACGTGCGCCCGGCCACGTTTATTAGCAGGCTCACATGTCTAGTGACACCTGTGTTGGATGTGTGTGGGGTGTGTGTACACCAGCCGTCATGGAGTGCCTGGTGCAGTCAAAAAACGACAACAGTGTACATCGTTAAGGACACAACCATTCAACCATAAAGGCTCCATGACTTGAGCTGCACAGAGTTAGTGATGCACAGCGTCCTGCACGGGCCTACCGCCACGGGCCGCAGACTTGCGGTGCACTGGGGCAGGGTCACGAGAGCAGAGCAGGTTCTTGTAGATGACAAAGGGGGTTGTCGCGGAGTGTCTCGGTGGACAGTGGAAGGTGTACCCCCAGGGCATGATGCAGAGGGTAGAACCACGCAGAAAGAGTCGCCATGGTGGAGATGAATGGAACAGACACATGTCGAACACCAAGTCCGTCCCAGCCAGATGCTGATGCAGACAACCCCCAGGCCATGGACTCAGACGCCACCAAAGTCCAACCAGAAAGTGCTCATGACTCATTGCGCACAGAGTTAGTGTCACCAGTGCTGATAGGGGATGCCGCCTGCGATGAGGCGTGTCCAATGGTGTGGACTCCTCCATATCTTCCCAAGACACAGTTCCACATGTGCGACCTACTGGACCGCAGTGTAGGCCTAAGGCAGCGGCCAGCAGGGGCCATTCACCGAGTGTCGCCGGCTTACGTTGGATGGTCCCACCGGCCTGCGTAGTTCAGTTATAGTGGCACTACGGGACGCGGACTTGCGGTGAACAGGGTTGGTGGCACCAGGTCAGTTGTTGCTAGTATCTGGTCACCTCCGTGACAGGGATCCGGCTTGCATCCGGACTGAGCCGCATCTTCCTCTTACTCCTCTCCGTGCGTTCACTGGTATGGACTGTGCCATTCATGAATCACGACTAAGTGCTGGATGTGGGACCTACTGGACCACAGTGTAGGCCCGGGGCAGCGGTCAACACGGGCCCACAGACACGTGTCGTGTGCTTCCGATGCAGACTTTGGCTTCACTGATCGGAGGGAGTATAGTGATGTGGACGCTGCCACGGACTTGGGGTCACTGCCATTCAAGACTCAGGACACAGTTCCACATGTGGGACCTACTGGGCCGCAGTGTAGGCCTGAGCCCTCATCCAAGTGTCGCCAGCTTGCGTTGAACAGGGTTGGTGGCACCACGTGTCGCCGGCTTGCATTGAACAGGGTTAGTGGCACCACGTGTCGCAGGCTTGCGTTGAACAGGGTTAGTGGCACCACGTGTCACCGGCTTGCGATGCAGACTTTGGCCTCACTGATCGGAGAGAGTTCAGTGATGTGGACGCTGCCACGGACTTGGGGTCACTGCCATTCTTAACTCACGACTCAGTACAACATGTGCCAACAACTGGGCCGAAGAGTACGCCGGTGGAGTATGTCAATGAGAAAGGAGTACTGTGGGCCAGTGTCGTGGAGGCCAGCGATGGTCTGCGGAGGCTGCAAAGGTCGCGGAACTGGGTCTTGGAGCTTGCACCGGCATGTGGTGGGCCCTCTTTGACACACGCCAGTGTCGGCAGGTGAGCGGAGCCTCCTTGGTGCGCTGGGATAGGCATGATGGGTCTGGGGACCAGCGTCCTGGGGTGCAGCAGGCGCATAGGGATGCAGGCCCCGCGTCGCTCGGCACCAGCCTCATGGCGGGCTGAGAGGCGCCGCCCTGGCAGACACGTTGGCCATTCCGAAAGAGAACCACGCCCAGTGCAACGGGGTTTTTATTCACACCCCTACGCAGGCCTGGCGTACGCAGGGCCAACCCACTCCGCCCGCGCATACAGGGGGGACGTAACGTGCGACATTTCCACGTTCTGCCCCACAGCCTGTGGGGACATGGTAGCGTCCACTGGCCACTACACTCCATGCACCAGCAGTTAATGTCCACATGGCCATTTCCGTGGTTTGCACATTGGAGTCTGTCCTGCACCTCCACGCCACACCTGGCATTGGGTAGGTTCTCATTCATTAGTCACTTGCTGCTCTCGCACATGCCTTCTCCAAGCCTCTCCTCACATTCTGCTATTGTATGGCTGTGGTGCCATGCCGTGGCTGGGTTGTGTGCATGGCAAGCCCAGGTTCCCAATGGAGTCGTGTAGTCGTGTCTGGTCGGTTGGCATGTTGTGTGGCATGTTGCATGTAGTTCTGCTGCGTGCCCATTGCCAGTGTCATGAGTTGCATGTCTGTGGGGTGGAGGTGTGTGGTGTGTTCATTTGGTACTTACCAACGAGCACTGCATTTCCATAGGTGCCATCCTGGGAGTGCTGGTTGATGATGGACTGTTGGGCGATGTAGGAATCATGCACTCTGGTTGGGGAGTTGGCCACGACATTGTTGAGGAGTCCTGGGTGGTCCGCTGTTGCCTGCACATTCATGGGATGCGTGTGCTTTCTGTTGCGGTAGTCGTGTGGAGTGTCGGGAGGGGTACATGTGTGCAGTCGATTGCCCCCGACACGTGAGGGAATCCAGCTATGGCGTAGGAGCCTTGCTTGGTCTCCAGCTGCTCCTGCGCAGTGTGGGTGAAGTGGAGGTGATGTGGTACCAGGCTGATGATGGCATCCAGGACAGGTGTGATGAACTTGGATGGGGCTGGTTGTGAGACTTCTCCGACTCTGGCAGTTGTGGGTTGGAAGGTACCAGAGGCCAACATGTGCAGCACAGCTGGCAGCTTTGTCTGCGGAGGGATGTTGGTTGTCCGCTGTGTTGGTACCGTCAGCAGGTGGGCGATGTGGGTCAGGATGCGGGGGATGGTTGTCCTTTTGGGCCTGTAGTGGGCAATGTCCTCCTCTGGCGTTCGGTCTGTGCGGCTGGTGCATTTAAGGTGGGTCCGCTGTCTTTGTGTATGCTGCCTCTGTGGTGGTCCAGGGGGGGGGGCGGGACGGGTCCTGGGGGTGGTGGCGGTGGGTGTTGTGGCCCTCATGGGTCTCAGAGCTGCATGATCATTGTCTCCATGGCATCTGTGGGTCTTCAGATGTGGCTCTTGGCTGGGCTCCCTTTCATGCTGCAGGTAGTCGTCCTGCTCAACACCAGCAAAAGGCAGGTGTTAATTCCCTGCTGCTACCGCGGCTTATCACCTGTTTTTGGTTCGCATCGCAGATCTGGCAGTTCGTTGTGAAAGTGGTGTAGTGGTGTTTTCGTGAGTTTTTGCACGGGAACGCCTACTCTGCATCTCATTAGGGTTAGTTGATGGTGTCACCCGTGGAGATAAATTTTGCGGCAGTTATCGCGGGAATACTGGCGGTGTCTGCAGTTTGCACCCGCTTGTGAATGGGGCGTTAAATCTATCTCCGATTTTGATGCGTTAAGGTGGCGATAACTCGGCGATAAGTCCTTGTGAATATGCCCCCAAGTAATCATACAATATGCAGGCCACGTAGAGCTTCCACCAGGGTCCATGGCTGAGTGACTGCTTCCGGGTGATCGGGGGCAAAATGGCTCATCTGTGAAGCCGGCCACGCTATTGGGGATGTCATGCTGCTTCTCCCCTGACTCTACTGTGTCAGTGTGGTGCCGAAACCAAGGCAGCTTGAATTAATTGCTGAATGCAATCTTCACGGATGAGTGCCCTGTCTGCCCGGATTTTCATACTGAGCTGACTCGGCACTGAAGGGCAGATGTACAAGAAACTGGCGGAGCGCGGTAATGCACCAAAATTGGTCTGTCAGTTTCGAAATGCAGGGCGTTTCCCCTAACGCTGGGGCTAAGGAAACAGCCTTGTGCTAGCGCAGGCACACTTGCGCCATGTTGCAAGGGTGCCTGCACTGCAGGGGAGATTGTTTATGTGCAGGAAGTGACACCTTCCTGCACATAAACAATCTTTACAGGAGATTTGCTGTTTCAGTGAAGGCTTACCTGATGTTCAAGGCTCCAAGGCTTTTCAGGCATTATGGCAGCAAGGCATCAAGGCACTAAGGCACCAAGGCAGCAAGGCGTCATGATTCCAAGGAGTGACCTGTGTGTCCTCACTAGGAGCCCCGACAGGTATGGGGACACCCTGGGTGGTTTGCTGAGGTGGTCCGCTTAGCAGTCAATGTGGCTTGTGACCTCCCGGGTGTCCCCACATACTCCTCAATCCTGTCGCAGTTATGCCTGACCACTCTAGCTTTGCCCTCAAAGCGTCGGGCCGCAACTTGCACTATGGTATGAAGCTACCTGTAATTTTCCCTTGTTATTTTGCTTTTGACGCTACTAGATAAGTACATTAAGTTGCAGCGTGGTACTCAATTTATGAAGGTAAACAATGATGTAGGCTAGCCTTCTAAAAAATGCATGTGCATAATTCACACATGCATTGCTATGAGGAAATCCACAATAATATAGGTGTTGGCTCTCTCAACAGATCCTACTGTCCATGCGGCAAATGATGCAGTTTTCTTGACCCTCGAAGAGCAGAAATAAATAGCATGACCAAGTTGCAGCAGAGCATCATCAAGTACTGTGCATGGCTGGTAGATTCAGAAATACAACCTGCACAGTACACAACACCCACCTTAAGTCATCTCAACACTACCTGCTGTGTCAGCTACATCATCCAATCAGGCAGAACTAGCAGTTTGACCATTCACAGCAGCCTTCAGTTAGGAGACATAAGGACACAGCAGTTATTGCATTCACGGAGATATTAACACAACAACAGCAAAGAAAATCAATGAAACAGAGCATTATATGTAGAAATGACAGCAAAAACAGTTGCTGCCAATGAAGGAGGTGAAGACAAAAGTTGGCTTTCCTAGTATCGCAGCTAACAGGTTTGAAGCTTTGACAAGCAGCGTAAACAAAATGCATAAGCCTGTCATAGCAGTGTGCATGTGTTGGAAATGGCCCATTTTTTTGCAGGGTTATCCCCAAACTTTTTGCTTCTTCCTCCTATTTTTCCTGACCTGTTTTTGTTGGGTTTAGGACTCTGGGGACTTTACCGGTGCTAATCAGTGCTAAAATGCAGACGCTCTTTGTGTAAATTGTTATTCTGATTGATTATCCCTGATTAGCATATTTGATTTACTGGTAAGTACCTAATAAGGTGCACTGAGTGTGCCAAGGCTTGTAAATCAAATGCTACTAGTGGGCCTGCAGCACTGATTGGGCCACCCACATGAATAGCCGTGTAAAGGTATCTTAGACCTGCAACTGCAGTGTCTGCGCTTAGTTTTAAACTGCCATGTCGACCTGGCAAGTGCACCCACTTGCCAGGCCCAAACCTTCCCTTTCCTTACATGTAAGGCACCCCTAAGGTAGGCCGAAGGTACCCCATGGGCAGGGTGCAGTGTATGTGAAAGGTAGGACATGTACTAGTGTGTGCTACATGTCCTGATAGTGAAATACTGCCAATTTCGTTTTTCTCTATTGAAAGCCTATCTGTCCCAAAGGCCAACATGGGAGTTACTTTGTGACATCTTACAAGTATAACGTTCCATTGGGACAAGATAGAGAGTTTTAGGCTCCCTGATTTCAGAATGATATAACACATCTTTTTAGGGAGATGGTTTTCAAATTGTGTGTTTGAAAATGCCACTTTTAGAAAGTTGGCATTTTTTTATTTAACCATTCTGTGTACATCTGCTATTTTGTGTATTGATTGTCTGGTTTTGGAGCGATAGGGGCTGGGGCTATGCATTCATAGTAGACCACCACCAGGGGGTAGAGGTGTGTCCTGCCTTTCCTGTGTGACTCATAGTTCAGCTGAATTGACCCTGTCTGCATTTAGAGAGGTAGGAAGAGTTTCACTTGCACCTGAATAGGCAGTGTCTCCTCTGCACCAAGTTGTCTCCACCTCCTGTAGTGAAGCTGCACCAGAGAGGACAAAGCTGGTATGGACTGGGCTCAGAGACCCTTGAAACAGAGAGAACAAAAACAAAATGGGGTATAAGTAATTGACCTTAAACCTCAGAGAATTAGATCACTTCTGGACTCAAGAGGAACCGTTGCCTAGGAGAAGAGCTGGAGAGCTGTGAGGAGCTGTACTGCCCGTTTGCTGTGTGCTTTGCTGGGTTGGCTTGCAGTTGCTGTTTCTGCCAAGGAAAGGACAAAGACTGGAACTTTGCTGTGAACATGCTTGAAGAAGAATCTCCAAGGGCTTCTGTGTGCGGACCTCCTGTTCTGAAGTCTCAGGGGCACAAAGAATGCACCTGCAACCCACTGACCAGCACCTGGACTCGGGTGTGGACTCCTGCATTCAAAAGGGTGCCAATTACAATTTCTGGGCCCTGAGAATTGTATTGTTGGTGCTGCAAAACAAGAAAAACTACTCCGACGCCATGACCAACGCTGCCAGTGACGCTACTATTCGCACCGAGGCCAGGGGTACCACTCATGAAGTGCATGACGCACCGTCCTGCCTACACCACAGCTCCGATGCCCTTCGGCGTCTGCCGACACCGGTAGTTATCGGCCTTCCAGTCGCCAGCGATTGCACCAACGCCGTCACCGCCAGCATCCTGTTATCGCGGAGCCGATAGCCGATGAGGGTGCCTTCATGAACTCTTCGATTTCGCAACGCATAGCCTCACCGGAACCGACACCTCACCACCGCCACCAGCCAACTTCTCCTGTCCTGGATTTGACGCAACCAGGTAACCGGCCTCGAATTTGGCACTGACGCTTCACCTCCACCATGCGGTGCATCGTCCATAGACATCGTTTTCCAAGGTACTGTTGTTTGGGGGTCCGTGCAACCCTGTGCCCGACGCCGTGCACCTCATACTCGGTGCTGTACTTTGAGTTTATGCCTATCACGATGTTGTAATAGCCCAGGTGGATCTATTTTGTTTCTATAAGTTCTATTTTTGCAATAACGGTTCTAAAGTCATAAGTTGATACATGTATGTTGGATTTTTGTAATTTTGTCTTGTTTGACTTAGATAAAGATACTTTCTTTTTCTAAACTGATGTGGTGTCCATTTGAGGTGCTTTCACTGTGTTAGTGTGTGTTTTGAGTACAAATACTTTACACATTGCCTTTGGGATAAGCCTGTCTGCTCGTGCCATGCTACGAAGGGGGTGAACAGGGGTTATCTAAAGTGTGTATCCCCCTTAGCCTGACTAGAAGTAAGGATCCCAATTTGGACAAAGGAACATACCTCTGCCAATTAGAGAACCCAATTTCTAACAATGGTGGTCAGCGGTGAGGATTGAACTTGTATTTGTACTTGACCCACAGTAATTGGTGTACACTACTGGCTTAGTGCAGACCATTACACAACCACATCCTGTTTTTTTTCCTCTTTCTAGTGTCCTCCTGGATGTATTTTGGATACTGAAACTCCCATTTAGTTGTTGCACCTGTGAAGTTTTGACAAAATGGGGATCAACTTCTGGCACCTGTACATCTACACGATGAAGGAGATAAAAGCCTTTTGCAAGGAAAGGGTGCTGCCTGTGGAGAGAGGATCCACAAGGAGGGATCTGGAGGCATGCCTGTATTCTTATGAGGTCGGACGCTGGGAAGCAACACTACCAGATGATTCTGAGGAGGAGGACTTCTCTGACAGTGAGGGAGAAACAGAGAAAGGTGAATGGCTTCTAGCTGTTGAGTGGAGGCTGAGAGAGTTTGAACGGGAACTCAAGAGGGCTGAGGCTAAGATGGCCTTAGCCCTAGAAAAGGAAAAATGTGTAGCTCATGAACTGCGCTTGGCTGGGCTGGAGGTGGAGTCCAGCTCAGATGGTGGCAGTGAAAATGTGATGTCTAGTGCTGAGGGAGAAGTACACACACCCAGAGATGTGGGGCCATATTATAACGAACGGGCAATAACATATTGCCGCTTTAGCGGCAGGAAACTGCCGCTAAAGCGGCGATAAGGGGCTTGAAAATATGCCCTATAGAATTCCAATAGAAGCCCAGGTTTGATGTCCTTCACACCAGAACCTGGGCTCCTATTGGAATTCTATAGGGCATATTATCAAGTCCCTTATTGCAGCTTCAGCAGCAGTTTCCTGCCGCTAAAGCGGCGATAATGTTATCGCCCGTTCTTGATAATATGGCCCCTGGCGTCTAACTTGAAGGAGGGGGTTGATATATACCTAAGGGGTTCAAGCTTGTGAGGTGGCTCCAGTGGTGTGCAGTGTCCCTGAGGTGGATTGGGGAACTGGCGCAGGGGATCATATTCCTAGTGGTGAGAGGGACACTTTACTGCCTCTGGATGAAGGGTGTAGGGAGAGGTGTTCCCCCATGGTAGAAGCCCTGGTATGTGAGTGTAGAGACCACCCAGAAGCAGTTGCGACTCCTGGTGGGAGTGCTGCGGGGCGATGGGGCGGGGGAGGGGCAGGGTGGGGGTAGTAAACTCTGGCATACGGCCGAACGGAGGGAAGTACAGAAATAAATAAATAAAACGAATTACATTGCGCGCACTGCAACGCCAAATGGCGATGCGGCGCGCGCAATGTAATTCGTTTTATTTATTTATTTCTGTACTTACCTCCGTTCGGCCGTATGCCGGAGTTTACTACCCCCCACCCTGCCCCTCCTCGCCCCGCCGCCCCGCAGCACTCCCACCAGGAGCCGCGACTGCCCAGAAGAGTGTGGGTTGAGTGACAGAAACAGTCAGACACTGTTTCCCCAGTCTCCAAGGGTGATGTGAGGTACGTTTTAAAGGCACTGGATGGGGAGGTGAAGGGTAGCATGGTCAACCCATGTGAAGGGCTGTGTGACTCAATTGTTGGAGGGCCTAGTTTTAGTTCCTGTTTTCAAGAAATATGCCAACAACAGGTGGAGTGTGAGTTCTCTGATCCCAGGGAGCTTGTGCTGGAGGAAGAGCTTTTAATGCATTCCCGAGGGTCTGAAGAAGCTTTTGGGAGTGATCCAGAAGGAGGTGGCTCAGGTTTTCCCCAACCAGGTGAGATAGGGGAGGTTGGTAGTGACCCAGATAGATCCCAGTGTAGTAAAATGGGTGAGGGGTCCCATGTCCTGTCTCTGAGTATAGGGAGCAGGGGTGGGCTGAGTCCCAAGGTGCCTGAAACCCAGTCCCAGAGACTGGATGGCTCCATGAGTGAACAACAAGAGGGGGGCCTAGTCTGTACCAGGAGGCCATCCTCTGAGGGGTATCCCAGGGTGTCAGTTGAGCTGGGGAGCTGCTGTCCCAAGCGTCCCACCAATTCTGGTGTCTGGCAGCACCACTCCAGTTGGGTGGGTGCATGAGTCCAGAAAAAAGGGTGAGGGGAGACAGTCCCCAGTGGAAGACCAGTGGGTCAGGGGTTGCCAGCTCTGAGGTCAGAGCACCTCAGGACTGACCATGGTGAGTCCACTTCTTGCCCGGGGAGTCTACATGCAGTGTAAGGTGGACAGGAGGCTGGAGACCTGTGCCAGGCAGACTCTCGCACAACTCATGAGGAGTGTGTTTCCCTGAAGGGGTGGGTGTACTCCCCTGGAAGTCCTGGCTTCCCAGGCACAGGTCCAGCCTAAGGGTACAGGCCCTGGGTTGGAGGTCCAGGTTCAGGGTGCCCCCCCTGACCTGGAGGAAGGGGCGACTGCTAGCAGTGCCCCTACCGGTTTGTCTTCTGGGAGTACCGCTCTAGGTGGGAAGGTGCAGAGCCCCAGGCGGGGAAGGCAGGGAGAGGAAAGCCTCACCTCTGACACCTGCCCAGCCTAAAGGTACAGACCCTAGGCTGGTGTACCAGTTGCAGAATAGCACCCCTGAACTGGTGGGAGAATTGTGCGGGACACCTACCACAGGCACCCTGACAATTCTGGAGTCTGGGGGTACCGCTCCAGGTGGGAGGGTGCAGAGCCCCAGGGAGGAGGACAGGGTGTGGGAGAGCCCACCCTAGTCACTTGTCCAGCCGCAGGGTACAGACACTGGGCTGATGGGCCACTGTCAGGATGCCATGCCTGACTTGGCAGGAGGGAGAGTGGACAAAGGGTGCCAGGCACTTGGGACTACTGCCCCCGCTCTCTGATGCCACAGAGGTTAGAGAGCCCTGAGAGGCATGAGGCCTGTCTCTCATCACTGGCAGCTGTTAGTGGCCGATGTAGCTTGCTGTCCTGGTGGACAGTGTTGCCCCTGGGAGGGGGACAGAAGTCACACCCCAAGGGTGGACTGAGCCAGAACAGGCAGTGTCTCCTCTGCACAATGATGTCTCCACTTCCTGTAGTGAAGCTGCACCAGAGAGCACCGAACTGGTTTAGACTGGGCTTAGAGACCCTTACCACAAAGAGAAGAAAGACAAAATGGGGTGTAAGAATTGGACCTTAAACCCCATAGAATTAAATCACTTCTGGGCTCAAGAGGAACATTTGCCAAGGAGAAGAAATGGAGAGCTGTGAGGAGGAGTACTGCCCCTTTGCTGGGTTCCCTGCAGTTGCTGTTTCTGCCCAGGAAAGGACAATGACTGGAACTTTGCTGTGAACCTGCTTGAAGAAGAATCTCCAAGGGCTTGTATTTGGTGGCCTCCTGTTCTGAAGACTCAGGGACAGAAAGACTTCACCTGCAACCCACTGACGAGCACCTGGACTACTGTGTGGACTCCTGCATTCAAAAGGGAGCCAATTCCAGTTCCTGGGCCCTGAGAATTGTGTGGTTGGTGCTGCAAAACAAGAAAAACAACTCCGACGCCATCAGCGACACTGCCAGTGATGCCAGGACCTGCACTGAGGCCGGGGGCACCGCTAGTGAAGTGCACGACACACTGTACCACCTGCACCGCAGCTCCGATGCCCTTTGACGCCAGCAGTTATCAACCTTCCTGATGCCAGCGCTCGCACCGACGCTGTCACAGCCAGTGCCAGCATACCGCTATCACAGAGCCGATAACCGACAAGGGTGACTTCACTAACTATTCGACTTCGCATCACCTCACTAGAACCATGCCGCCCTGCCGACGCCGCCGACTTCCCCTGTCCTCGATTCGACGCCTCGCCTCGCCTCCTCATGGACACGATGACTCGCCTCCCCCATGGCAACCAGGGAACCAGCCTGTTCCTCGGCACTGACGCCTCATCTCCACGATACCGTGAATCATCCATAGGCTTCGTTTTCAAAGGTACTGTTGTTTGGGGGTTCGTGTGACTCCGTGCCTGATGCCGTGCACCTCATGGTCAGAGCCGTACTTTGGATTTATGCCTGTCACGATGTCGTAATAGCCACAGGTGGAGCTTTTTTGTTTCTACAAGTTCGATTTTTGCAATAACGGTGCTAAAGTCATAAGTTGATACATTTATGTTGGATTTTTGTTGTTTCGCTCTTGTTTGGTTTAGATAAAGGTACTTTATTTTTAAAAACTGGTGTGGTGTCCATTTATTGGATTTTCACTGTATTACTGTGTGTTTTGAGTACAAATACTTTACACATTGCCTTTGGGTAAGCCTGTCTGCTCATGCCAAGCTACCAAGGGGGTGAGCAGGGGTTATCTAAAGTGTGTATCCCCCTTGCCCTGACTAGAAGCAAGGGTCCCTACTTGGAAAAAGCAACATACCTCTGCCAATTAGAGACCCCCATTTCTAACAGTATGGCAGTCTATAATGAATCTGAATTACAAGGGCTGTCTCAACGCCACATAACTGTAGATTTTCGATGCTTTGGCAAGTCTATGTAGAGGAATGTTGAAGTGGCCCCCTACTGTAGTAATATCTCAAGTGGTCTGATTATAGTCACATCAGCACTATAAGAGCTGAGGCAGAAAATGCAGCAATTAGATCAGCGCTGAAAAACAGTGCTTAATTTGAGCCTGTGGTTTCTGGTGCTCAGCACCAGCACTTAATCTTCAACACCGGTGCCTTTCATGAGCACCAGTTAACAACACATTAATTTATGGTAGTCATGGGGAGATTAAGTGATTTGCCCAGAATCACAGGATGTTGAGCTGATGCCAAGACTCAAATATGGTTCCCCAGCTCCGAAGTTGCAGCTCTGGCCATTACCCCACATCCTCACCCTACTTTGATGGTTGGTTCTGTTTTAGGCGAGGCCAACAGGAGAAATGGGCTGGTGCAAGCTGCCTTCTGACGAGAGCCCCGACACTTATGTTTTAACAAGTTGACCACTGCTGAAAACTTTAAAGAGCAAGGCGACATCTAGTCTCAGCAGTACGTCTGTTGTGACGAGCCTAAATATGTGCCACACCAAAAGAAACAACGTTTAGAAAAAAATGTTCTGTAACATTGTGTGAGAGACCCAATATGGACGGATAACACTGAGGCCCAGATTAACAAACATTTTGCGCTGGGTTTACATCATGCATGAAATGTTTTTTTTTTTTAGATTTACTTTCCAGCACAAAACTTGTTTTGCGCTGGAAAGTGGACTGAAAGTATGGCAAAGTAGCGCAAAGTGCTGCTTTGTGTTACTCTCCATCAAGGCGGTGTTCCATGGGTAGGACTCTTCCATGGAACTACCCATGATTTTTGACACAAAACCTTATCTACTAACAATAGTAGACAAGGGGGCATATTCACAAGGAGCTATCGCCGAATTAACAGCACTTCATCGCAGCCAAAGTCGAGATAAATTTACCTCCCCATTCACAATCCGGTGGCAACAGCCCACAGCACCAGTTTACCCGCGATAGCAGCCGCAAAAAACATCGTCACAGAGGACCCCCGCAAATATCGCAAATGAGATGCAGAGTGGGCGTTCCCGTGTCAAAAGTCGAGACAACATCAGACCTCAACATTCACAACGACCAGTCACATCGGCGATAAGAACACAAAACAGGCGATAAGGCGCGGTAGCCGCACGTATTTAACACCTGCCTCAAGCAGGTGTAAAGACGGACGTCTACCTGCAGTAGGCAATGGAGTCCCGCACACAGCCATACCCGAAGAACAAACAACGCCATGGAGCTACTCTACATGCAGCCCGGAGCCCCAACAGGGCCACAACACCCACCGCCACCACCCCCTCGACCGCCACCACCCCCAGGACCCAGACCCGCCCCCCCCGGACCACCACAGAGGCAGCGTAGAGTAAGACAGCGGACCTACCAAAAACGCACCACTCTCACAGACCTAACGCCCACGGAAGTCATTGCCCACTACAGGCTCAAAAGGACAACCATCCTCCGCATCCTGACCCACATCACCCACAGGCTGATGGTCCCAACACAGCGGAGAACAAACATCCCTCCGCAGACAAAGCTGCTGGCAGTGCTGCACCTGTTGGCCTCTGGGACCTTCCAACCAACAACTGCCAGAGTCAGAGGGGTCTCACAGCCAGCCCTATCAAAGTTCATCACACCCGTCCTGGATGCCATCATCAGCTTCATACCCCAGTACCTTCACTTCCCAACACTGCTTCTACGCCATAGCCAGATTCCCGGCCGTGTTGGGGGCAATCGACTGCACACATGTCCCAATTGTGCCCCCTGCGGATACTGCACACCACTACCGCAGCAGGAAGCACACGCATTCCATCAATGTGCAGGCAATAGTGGACCACCGGGGAATGTTCACCAATGTCGTCGCCAACTACCCAGGCAGTGTGCATGATTCCTTCATCTTCCGACAGGCCATCATCAACCAGCGCTTCCAGGATGGCACATATTGAACGGGACTGCTCTTTGGTAAGTACCAAATCAACACACCACACATCCCACAGCCACCAACGCACAAAGCACAACTGTGGGGATGCACACGTGACCTAACCACATCCGACATGTCAAACTACACGACCACCTACCAGACATGACTACACCACTACATGGTCATCCTGGGCTACTCCAGCACCCAATACAGACTTCACATGGCACCACAGCCACACAACAGCTGAACGTGTGGAGATGCGGAATGCAGCTAAGACACATGTGAGGAACTGCTCTGCCCTCATGACCCTACCCCTGTCTCCCGCAGGTCAGCATCCCGTGGTGGTGGGCCCGTATCGGCCGCTGTGTGTAGGAGAGTAGGATCTGCTTCACATGGGTACCACCACTTTTTGCTGATGCTTCACTGTTTTTCGACTTTAGTCTGGCTGGGGCCCTGCTAATCAGACCCCCAGCCTAGCTGCTTCCTCTCTAAAATGGTTTCCATGTGCCTTAGGCACATCTCTGATTGGAATCTGGAGTGCCCTTATAAGTCCCTAGTATATGGTATACTATGTACCCCTGGAAGGCCATCCAAAATGACACCACAGGTCTGCTACTGCAGCCTGGGGAAGGTGGTGCATGCACCCCTTACTGTGATATAGGCTACCTATATCACTACAATTGCACACACATATAAACCTATAAGTCACTCCTATGGCAGGCCTTTACGATCCTGAAGGCAGAGTGCTTGGTTTTTATGTGAGAGGGTGCCCCTGCATGAGCAGGGCCCCTCTGCAGCGTTCGGAGTCAATCCTCTGATGCTGTTTGTGGTGCAGCCTGACCATATACTCTTAAGTACATTATATCCTCGTGGTAAATGCTAACTTTGGGATGGCTGCACAGAAACATGTCGTGTTTGGTGTCAAACATCTTGGAATACTACCCCCCCGCCAATTCTGGCGGCGGGGGTAGCATTCCACCCTTCTAGAGGGAGAGACATGTACACACCGGGTTACCCGGTAACTTCTTTCCAGAGCCCTGCCATCACAAAATGGATGCCGCTGCCACAGACACGGGTCTGGCCTCCTGCTGCTGACTGAAACTCCGGCAGGGGAGGCCTGGACAATAGGTTTCCTGTCCCAAGGAGGTGTAACCACCTCCCCAGACAGGATAATGTTTATTGGGGCTGGGCGGGAGCACCCTCTGGTGCTTTGAAGTCCTGCACTGGGGGCACATTTGGTGTCCCTGTGCATATGCCAGTTCAAACTGGTTGCAGGGGCTACCTGCCCCTGCTCTGGCGCGAAAATGGACAAAGGGAAGGGGTGTAACCACCCCTCTTCCCTGACCCTCCCATAGGTGGGTCCCCAGAGTATGTCCAACCCCCTCACTTTGTATAAGTATGGGACCCCAGTCCTTAGGACTTTATATTACCCTGGACGAAACTCTGACACTGAATCCTGGACCTTCGACGCTCTACCTGAAGATTAGAGGACTGAAGAATCTCCCTTGGGGTCAAGGAGTGACTCCCCTGCTTGGCAGGTACCTAAGAAGCAATTGTCCGGTCTGCATCGCTGAAGCTCCCGCCGGACGCCGAAGTCTTTGCATCACCAGAGGTGGATTTCCAGACTTTCCCGAGGCTGCCCTGAGTCCCCAGCAAAGCTGAGGCCCGTAGCTGTCGTGGGTAACGTGGAACAGTGACCCCTGGACACCGAGCACATTTGCAAGTGCGTCCTCTTCCTGGTCTCCCACGAAGTTGTGCTTTGGGCTCCAAGTAGCCCCCGCCTCCTGCACCGACTGCACCAAAGATCACTGGCCTCCACTCCACGAGTGTCCTGCAAGCCAGCTCCAAGTGCATCCACTTGAGGCTCCTTTGCGGTCGCTAGTCCATTGGCTAGTGGGCCCTCCCGAAGGCAACTCTTCTTCTGGTTAGGCTTCCCTGGTTGCTCCAGACGTGCCCTGACTTACCCTTGCTGGGTGAGTCCCTCAGACCTTGCTGGTCTGTACCACCGTCCTTCTTCTATTTTCTTGAGACTTGCCGTTGCCAAGGCTTGTTGGGTCCAATCCGGTCGCCAACACCTCAGCAATCGACAGACGTTGTGGGACAGCTCGAATCCAGCTCCTGGTTGTAGTCGACACCTCCTGGACCTCGTGGCTGAAGAGTCAAGAGTCAACTTACCTGATGCACCCGACATCGGTGGGCATCTGCTCATCGCCTTCCTGGTCACTGGCTAGTGACCCAGACTCTGTCCCCTCTGCTTTCAGGTTCTTCAGATCTTCGATCCACCTTTGGATCCACCCGAACACTTTCGACTTGGTCGCCAGCAGCACTTTGTAGCAGATCGCCATTGAAAACGACGACGAAACCCGACCCCGAAAGACACCTATGCACCTGGCTTCCCTGGGTGAGGTAACTCGAGTACTCCGGTGCTCCCATGGGTATAGACTCTAGAACAACCTAGTTCTAAAGGGGTTTGCTCCAAGTCCTCCTCTAAGTGTCCTTTTTCTTTAAAACTCCAACCGCGACATTCCCGATAGAAGTCAACGGCGGCTCGCGGCTGTGTTCTCACACTGCACGCGTCCCCCGTGGGTCCCCTGTGTCACTACCTTAGGTGGTTCCTTGAGGGCCAAGCACTTCTACAGGCTCTAGGCCTTGTGTCTAGCTCAGTCGTGGTTCTTATACCACTTTATTGGTATATGGTTTGGTACGCCCCTAGGGCTCAAACGTGTATTTGTGCTATTACTGTTGATAACTGACTTGTAACTTATGTACTTCGAACTCTAGCCTCATAAAAAGACTCGAGGGGTGTGTTTAAGACTAAATTCATTTATTTTATATATATACCTGGTGTGGTCCTCTTTCATTTGGTCACTCAAGAGATTATAGACTGGTAAAACAAGCTGCTTTACATTCCTTCAAGACTTAGCCTGAAGGCTGCTCTCCATAGCTACCACTAGGATAGCTTTCAATAAAGGTTGTCTTTAACCTATCTCCAATAAGGGGTTGTTTGGACTGGTGCAAGGTGCCCACTATAATTAGTGGACAGCATATACCAGGCCAACTTCTCACACTGTGCATCCAGGGCGACTAGCTCTGTGCGACTCGGGTCATCACCCCTTGTAGTTCTGACATTGCATGTCTGTGTGCCTGATGACTGTTGGTGTAGTTGCCAGCACATGCTACTCCCTGAGGGCTGGCTTACACTCACCCCACACACAGCCAGCACAGGCGTCACTGAATTGGTGGGCCAGCCATCACATCCTGCTGAACCAAGTATTGACTCTTTTCTCCCTGCACTGTCACAGGTGATCAAGGATATGCACTCTGCCCTTGGATGATGACACCCCTCCGAGACCCGAACACACCCGCCCAGAGGCAGTACAATGCGGCCCATATACGCACCAGGGGCATCGTTGAACGCACATTTGGCCTGTTGAAGTCACGTTTCAGGTGCCTGGACGGCACTGGTGGGAAGCTCCTGTACAGCCCGGACGTCGTGTGCAAGATGATTGTTGTGTGTTGCACAACATCTGTGTTCGCACCAGGGCCCCATGGATCCCAGTTCCAGAGGTACCGGACGATGATGGTGGTGATGGGGCAGGTGGCCCACATCCCACTGCAGCTGCGGCAGGAATGGCCCGTAGGGACTGCATCATTGACACTTACTTCTCATGAGCACGTCACATTGTGACCGTCCGTGGCATTCATGGGACAGTAGTAGATGTCAAATTGCACTGCAGGTGTGAATAATACATATTTGCAGGTCACAGGTTGGAATTGTACATTGTCATGTTACATGTCCCTGGGGTTTCAGATGTGATTTGCCATGTTGTGCACATTTTCCGAACCAGTTGTGTCCTGTGTTCAGTTGTGGAGGTGTTGCTGTTTGTACCGGGATGTTGTCACTGTCGGGGTGCACTTCTGCTTATGTGCGTATGCTGCACGGTGGGTGTGTCGCTCCTGCGGCTCAGATTTGTCTGCCACTGGTCTCTTTCATGTGGTGTGCCTGTAGGTTCTGTTCTTCCACGGTGCGTGGATGTTGTGGTGTGCATGTTGTCCTCTGCAGTTGGCCAGGGTGCATCCGTGGTACTCCGCTGTTGATGTATTTTGTTCTGTGCCATTTTCCGTATACTGTTCTTGTGTTTTTTCCCGCATTGCACGTGCGTATTGCTGCCCTCGCGCTGGTTGTCAATGTTTTTTTATGGCGCTTTGGCCCATCGCAGCTATTTTCGCGTTGTGGTTTGTATTTTTATCTCTGTCGAGGTGGTTGTATCGCGAGCATTGGCCGCGGTGTCAGCCAACTATCGCATGCTACCGCCGTGTTTTGAATTCCACGTTGTCACGGGGTTATTTTCCCGTGATAGGCTGCGATGCTGTAAGTTGCGTTACGCTACTCTTGCGGTAGTTATCACACGTTCTTGTGAATATACCCCAAAGTTTTGTGCCCAAAAATAACACCACTTGAAAGCAGTTGTTAAAAACGAGAAATGCTTTTATGTATGGTGCCCTGTACAGCACACACTAGTAGTGGGAACAGTTTTAAAGTTTGCATAGACAAAGTATATTGTAACTGAAGGGCATACTTCCAGTACAAAAGCTATGCTAGATTCACCCTGACAAATTTGAACAATGACCCAAAGGTGTGTGCATTAGTGATCAGCAGCCAAATTTTGTCCTAGCACCAGGGAGAGAGCAGAATAGTGCCATATCTTTTTAGATATGGCACTTTCCTGCTCTGTCACACAAGGCAGCACAGCCACTTTGGGTGCTGTGCTGCGTTTTGTGAATGATTTGTTTGTCTGGGCCTCAAACTCACCTTTCCAATACTGCTGTGTATTATCAGCATTCAATATACTTGTGCACTGGCCAGGACTGCCTACTGCTGATGAGTGTTGCTGTAGACTGTGAATAATATGGAAGATATATTCAAATATTTACCTTGAGGAAGAGTCTCTTTTGGAGTGGTCCTTCTACTGTCTCATGTTCGTTTTAAGTGACATTCACAAGTCCCTATCTCCACCACAACGTCACTTTTCACAATGTTGTGGCGGCGATAGGGGCTTCACCTTATTTACAGGGCAGTGTTAAGCCACTTAACGTGGCTTAACGCTGCCTTGTAAATAAGGCACCCTTTCATGCAATGCTTAGTGTGAAAGGAGAGGGCAATGGGTGTTGCGGTGACCGCAACACCCATTGATTTTGACACTGCCCCATATTTACAAGGGTGGTGTAAATATGGGGCAGCGCCAAAATTAAGACCAGGGAAAACGTGGTCTTACCCTGCTGCAATGATGAGAAATGTTTAATTTCTCCTCGTTTTTGCTGTTTCCATGTGTGCTGCGTTGTTCAGTGCACATGGAGACAGCAATACGCCATTGATTGTTTATGGAAGGTGTACCTTCCTGCACATAAACAATCTTTAAAAAAAATGATGTTTTGCAACTTCTATGTGTGCTACATTAGGCAGCACACATTGAAGTTAGAAAACGGCATTTAAAGATTGTTTATGGTGCAGGAAGGGACACCTTCCTCCACATAAACAATCTTTCCCTGCAACGCAGACACCCTTGCACTATGGTGCAAGGGTGCCTGCGTTGGCGCTAGGCAGCTAAATTTAGCACCAGAGCTGGGGGAAATGCAGGGCTGCACCACATTGTTGTAAATTTAGTGCAGCCCTGCATTTCAAAAGTGCCGGACCGCGGCGTTAAGCCAAGAAGGCTAACACAGCGCTCTCCCACTTCTACTGTAAATATGCCCCTTCGTCTTTTCATTAAACAAGTCACTCATAGTTGCTTAATTATATAAGTGGGATATGCTAAATATGAAAGGGAATTTTGTCCTACAGTTAACAGTTAAAGAATGTTAAATTCACTGTAAGAATACTGTATTACTGTGTAGGCAAAGTGGCATTTTTCTATGGAGAGTCCCAGTTGTGATAAACGTTTATTTAGTATATTGTCACATTTATGGTTAGAAACATGTTTAAACCTTGATTGAAAGATCATTTTAAATATTTATAAAAATCT
The DNA here is from genome assembly GCA_963921515.1 of Calotriton arnoldi. Lineage (NCBI taxonomy): Eukaryota > Metazoa > Chordata > Amphibia > Caudata > Salamandridae > Calotriton > Calotriton arnoldi. The sequence continues at coordinate 126,584 of CAWUFW010005986.1, forward strand.
AGTAGAATTGTGACAGTACATTTTTATTAACTTTATTTGAAAGTTAGAAAACCTAGCTTGTGCTGCTTAAAGTGTAAAGTAGGTATTAATTCACAGAGAAAAAGAGCAGTGTTAGTCTTGGATGGCCGCACTGGTGTCAATACTTCAATATAGAGAGCTAGTGCTCAACCTCTTGTGATCAGTCTGCTCGGGAACCACCAAGCATAAACATAAAACCATGCAAAAGAGGGAACGCTCAATACGTTTAAGAAACTTACAGAAAGTTCAATCATTAAAAGTTCATCAGAGCTGGAAAGACAAATAATAATTTCTTTTTTTCAGGCCATCATGAGGTGGGAGCCATAATACAGTATCCAAAATAGTTTTATGTATGTTCTTCAAACACTGCACTCCAGCCCAGTCAACACACTTCGTCCTGAGGACTTTATCAGTTTGTAAAGTCTTGAGTTGTTTTTTCTGGATTTATGAAGGACCAGAATAAATGAGGCAATCCTGTAAAATCACTCTCAAGTGGATTCTGCAGAGTGTGGCAAGGTTGCACCACCAACACAGAAAATCTTCAGGTATAATGGCTCCCGCATCATGATGGACTGAAAAGAAAAAATAGTTATTTGTCGATCCATCTGCGATTACATTTTGAATATTTGAACTTTATGTAAATGTCTTAATCGCATTGAGCGTGCCCTCTTTTGCATGTTTTTCTAGTTATTAATCAGTTTTGCTGAGTTTCCTCTCAGACAGTACAACAGTCCCTAAAAGGTGTAAATCTTTCTCTGCCAATGTAATGTAATGTAAGCAAGGCTTGTAAAGCGCACTGCCACCCTACGGGTATCCTGGCGCTGAAATACGCATACCTTGCAGAAGACAGGGATAATCAGAGGAGAGAAGGCTAAAAATTATACTCTGGGAAAAAGCCAGGTCTTTATTTTTTTCCTGAACTGCATCAGGTTCTCCATCTGTCTAAGTTCAAATGGGAGTTTGTTTCAGAGCCGTGCTGCTGCGGCGCTGAAAGCCCTTCCTCCCAATTTAAATCTTCTAAACCTAGGCACTTTCACCAGTTTAGCTGAGGAGGAGCGAAGATTACGGCTAGGGACATACCACTCAAATTTGTTCTGCAACGGTATAGGTCCAAAACCATGTAGAGCTTTAAAAACAATTCAGAGTGACTTAAATTGTATCCTCTGTGATACTGGAAGCCAATGAAGCTCTGAAAGAGCCTGAGAGGCTGAAGATCGCCGTGGTCTCATTAAGGCTAATTTAGTCGCTATTGTCTGGATCCTCTGAAGTCTCCCGATCAAATACCTTGGGTACTCCAACAATAAGGCATTGCAGTAATCAAGCCGACTTAAGATAATAATTCTTACTATCAGTGCTCTGGTTTGAGTTGGTAGTAGTGGCAAAAATTTTCGAAGCACTCTGATAAGGGAGAAGCTACTCCCGGCTACTTTGTTCACTTGAGTTTCCAAACTCAGCTTGTCGTCGAAGGTCACTTCCAAATTACGCACAGTCTCAGAGGGTATCAATGGGGTATCCGTAGGGATAGGCCAGAAATTAGCCAGGAGTGGAGATGGGACTTTCCCAGCCACACAGCATAGGATCTCTGTTTTGTCGCCATTGAGTTGCAATGAATTGCTTTTCAGCCAAAGTGCCATATCCTGCATACATGCATGGAAATTTTCCAGAGATGTAGATTTGTTGCCCTCCAGTGACAGGATAAGTTGGGTGTCGTCTGCATAGTTCACTAAATTGACATGATGAGATTTAATTACAGCAATCAGTGGACTCATATAGATATTAAAAAATATTGGGCTAATCGCAGATCCCTGAGGGACACCATGTTCAATGTTGACAAAGTCTGACTGGTATGGGGGAGGACCACTGCTTGTCATCTGTTAGATAGGTAGGATTGAAACCAGTTCAGTGCCAAACCCTCTACCCCAATTTCTCCAAGTCTCGTCAGTAGAATGTTATGGTTGACCGTATCGAATGTGGCAGACAGGTCCAGCAAAATCAATATAGTTGATTGTCCCCTGTCTGCCCGCACTCGAAGATCATCTAAGACGGTCACCAAAGCAGTCTCCGTCCCATGTCCTGGCCGGAAACCGAATTGCACGTCTTCTAGTTTGTTGTTGCTTTCTAGAAACTGGGAGAGTGTCTTGCTAACCAGACTCTCTATGATTTTTACCGGGTATGGTAAAAGAGAGATGGGTCTATAGTTTATTGGCCATGCTGGATCAAGCGTAGCTTTCTTCAAAAGCGGTGTTATTATTGCTTGTTTCCAGCAGGCCGGTACTAGCCCACTACTCAGAGATTGACCACAGATCAGTCGGAGTGTCTGGAAGAGTTCAGGGCCTAGTTCATTCCAAAATTTATGTGGTAATGGGTCCATGGGAGAGCCTGAAGAAATGCTCAGAGCTATTTTGTTAAAATCCTCCTCCGAGGGAATCTCAAAGTGATCTAAAAGACCCGCCTGTCTGCTTCTACCTGACCCTCCTTTGAATGTTGTATTGGCTTCCTAGTCATACTAGTACAAAGTACTCTGCTTTTGTTGTGACGATTTCTTTTTTATAGTTAGCTAAAGCCACCTTCCAGGTGATTTTGGCCTCATCTGCATATGCCTTTCTCCACTTCCGTTCTACCTGCTTACAGTCCCTTTTCAAGTTTCTCAATTTTTCACTATACCATGGGGCAGTAGATCTGCCTGATTTCCTGTGGTTTTTTAAAGGGGCGATCTGATCGAGCCTGATGTTTATCTGATCGCAGAAAGTCACATAGTTTTCCTCTACCCGTTTATCTACCTCAAAGGACTTATTTACCAGGAATACCGGGGATTGTTTTGCCTTTTCCAGGAGTCTATTCCAATCCCTTCCTTGCCGTTTATTTACCGTGCTTGCCGTACTTGTGGATGAGGTGTTCATTCTGGGATTATATACTTGAAATTTAATTAAATGGTGGTCAGTCCAGCCCATGGGCAGGATGTTTTCCACTCCCACTATATTTCCTTCCGAAAGGATAAGATCCAGTACATGTCTTCCCCTGTGTGTTGGTTCTATAACCCCTTGCTGCAAATTTAGGTTTTCGCAAGATTGTAGGAGATTTTTATAGGCTGTGTCTAGATTCCAGTTGGGCCAAAGGTTAAAGTCTCCCAAAATGAGCAGCCTGGTGTCGGTGAGCACCATGTTGCTAAAAACATCAATTAATTCTTGTTGTTGTTGAGGGCTGGCTGCTCCAGGGGGCCTATAGCATACTGTTGTGTAGTTCCTATAGTACCCATTCAGGACCTGCGCGTTTGGGTAACATAAACCGTGGGCTTGGAGTTAGACTGATTCTGTGCACCCCCATCGCGTATGTTAGCCTGATTTGCATTAGCTAGCTCACAGTGCCACTAGAATCTACTCTTATCGGGGAAAGATTAGTTTCTGGCAACCTTAGATCATGACAACCCTGATCCCTCAGAATTGTGGAAACAATGTAATACTTTTCGCTCAGTCACTCGTGCTTACTTATTCGGTTTGTCTCAGAGAGTTACACAGAATAAACAGTCTGGGCATTTCAATAAGTATTTATTGAACAGTTGTTATTCTAGTGTAAAATATATGCGCTGCAGTAACCAGCAGACAATAGCAGAGATATATTATCAGCAGTACGATAAAAGTGAAGGGGTAGAACAGTTCTACCATATTGCAATAATCATGAATACATGCATGAATATAAAAAGTATTATGAAAAGTGCTCATACTCCTACGATGCCTAACTAGATGTACCTGAGTGTACCTAGCATATGTGTAGGTCTAAAAGCCTAAGAACCAAGAATCCTTCTAGGATTTAGTCGAACCCCCATACCTGAATAGAGAGAGTGTGGGACCCCGCCCTGGTATCGAGTTGGACACCCCACAAGGGCTGTGTCAGACCGCTGTCAGCTGGAGTGATTGCATGCAGGAGCCTCAGCGTCTCTGGTCAGTGTGTCAGCATGGAAGTCTCGGTTCCCTCTTCCTTACCGGGGTAAGATGTGGTGTATTTATACCCTGGAGACTTTAGTTGCTTCGTATGGTTTGTATTGGGCCTTGTTAGACTTGAGGAAGACGTCAGGGGTGAACTTTGTACATACATATTATGCAGGTGGTGTATTCCTAGAGAGTCATGCATAATTGATGAGTACAGAGTGGGCCTGTGTTTGGGAAAAACCCTGCTTTATTTAAAACCACAGGCTAGATAACGTTCAGCCCTCAGAGCTCGTTGTGTACTAGCGAGGACCAATGTCGGTGAAAGATCATGCCTATATAAGGCATCATGACTATAATAGGACATGTACAGTTATGACCGTAATAGGGCATATGCGGCTTTGACCATAATAGGGCAAGTACGAATATGACCGTATTAGGGCAAATACGAATACATCCATTTTAGGGCATGTATGAACGGGTCTACATTAGGGCCTCTATACGGGACATAACACCCACTCCTCTTCCGAACGGGATGACAATGACCATACTTAAAATCTGGACAATTTAAAAACATGTTAAAAGCAAGTAAAAACATGGTTTTAAAATTGTTAACAAAAATTCTAAAATGTTACAATTCAGCTTTTTCCAATTGCCACTAAAAAAAGTCTTTTTTGTTTCTCTATATAAGTTGCTTCACTCAAAGCGGAAGAAGGCCATGCTTTTCTCAAGCGTAAGTGTCAATTTAGGAAATGTTCCAAATTTGCTCGTTTATTATGAAAACGAGCGGAGAAGCCAAATTCTTTCCCAGGACGCGATGAGCCAATTTGAGATTAAGTGTCCTGGCTGGGAAGCACAACATTATCAGTGTGAGCTACTGCAGATGACAAATCCAACGCCTCACAGAGAACGTCAATCGCACATAGATGGTATGTAGCACTGCCACTGCCGGTGCTGCGGCAGCTTGTGCGGCAGTTGTTACCTGGGTGCCTGAGGAGGAGTCACCTAACCCAGCAGGAGCAAACGGCACCTGTGGATTTCAAGGAATGCGTTCATCAGAATCGGAAGACGCTGGGGACAACGCAGAGCATGGGCCTTTAGGGGGTCCAGCATTGCATCCGTGTCCGGAGGCGCATCTGATGGAAATGTTAGACAAAGATCCAACGTGCATTCTTCTCCGCAAAGCAGGCATCGAAGAACAGGTAAGATGCAGTCTACCCAGACTGGTTGAAAGGATAGAAACCAGGAGGCATTGAGTTCTCGCAGGCAAGAAATGCCCAGAAGTTGTACCATGCGTTCACGGTATTTCCGCTCCAAGAGCATGTTCGCCATTCCCTCGGGAATTGGGCCGTCCATTGCGTAGCAGTAGTATTATAAATAGGACCCCTGCAATCAGTAATAGGATAAGCGGGAGTCCTCCAAATACGCTTCCCGATACTGAGTGTATAAAATTTGGGATTACTCCGAGGACTGTCTGAAAGGTGCTTAACAGTCCTGACCCTATGGTCTTAAATAGGTGTACAATACCGCTCGTATCAGACATATTGAAGATACGACCCACCATTTCTGCGAAATGAATGGGGCAGTTTGTATATATGAGCGCCTGTATCTCACTCGAGGTCCTTGCAACTTGAAGTTCATAGGTTTCTCGAGCGGGGGTTAAGGGCACTGGTTGCTGTAAAAGCATGGCTTGCACTCTGCTCAGAGTATTAAATTGTATGAAAGAAACGTTCAGTGAAGGGCATAGCGGCGCCTCACTGACTGTGTTCAGTGGTGGAAACAATACTTGCATACAGCAAGTAACCCTGGAGTTAACGGTGACCAGATAGGCGACGCCCAGAAGCATTCCACAGCAACCTTGATCATTTAGCATCAAGTAACTCCCATTCGGGAGCAGCTCAAAAACCGGCGTGATCACGGCAGCTGGGGTCCCAGTCATGTGACACAATAGGTTTGCTACTGAACCGCTACAGGCTCAGTGCAGAGAAATATCCTGACACATGAGTGAACCGCTCAAAGCGTTCTTGCAGTTTGTACCACTCAGATACACTTCTCGATCCCCATTCTGGCATCGATATCTATATGGTAACTTCCAAGTTTCCTTAATGTATCCCTTACCCATTTTTTCATATGTGCCTGCCTGCCTTTGCTCAACGCAATATTGAAACTGATACGTAGTGACCGGCAGAGTGATTTGGCCATGAATTAGCCATTCAGTTGATGGTAATTTGGCTACAGTAAATGGTAAATAACAAACAGGAGCACCAAGGGGTAAGTAGTCAGGTCGCCCCCACTCAACAATATATTTCAATAAGACCTGACCTACTCAGAACAGTATCTTATAATTCCAAGGACATGGGGTATAAGTTCCTCTTACACGGCAGTACAATTAAAACTTGCCTGTATGTCCTACTGTTCATAATTTAATATCCAATTTCGTCATGTACCACAGTTTCCAACAAACATAAAACAAAACTAATTTTTGTCTCACCACATAACTTTGTGAAAATATGTGAAAGAATGGGAAGTACCTCACGGTAGTAACACCAAGGGGCTGCTGGCATATATTTACCAGTATGCCCACACTTACCATCATCGGTAGCTTTCCAAGTGAAAAAGAAAGAAGGTGAAAGTGAAGAGATTCCTCTATCCTGAGAAATCTATGAGAAAATGAGTGACAAAGGATGACACAGTCAGTGCAAGAAATCACTCCGTGCCTACCGTATCCACACACAACACAAAGAGGAGATGCAATCCTCAATTAAAAAGAGGTACCGCTTACTTGCAACAGGAATTTATTCAATGCAGTAAGTGTCCTCAATTAAAACGGCATCTAATTGGCCATTCATAACCATAGGGGTCAACATGTTTCGTTGCCTACTGTTATTCTGGCAACTTCATCAGGGCAAGTGTGGGACCCTATAACACCTTGCTTGTTGGTCACTCATACCAGGTGGCTGCTGTAGTCCATCGTACCTGCACGCCACCCTCTAGGACAATGCGCTAAAAAGTCGCAGTCCCACTAGTAACTGCTAGCGTCAGTCTCACCGCATCCGCGGTGTCTTGCTTTGCTCGGTGCTCCGTCCCGCTCCACGGAGCACCGAGCAAAGCAAGACACCGCGGATGCGGTGAGACTGACGCTAGCAGGTACTAGTGGTACTGCGACTTTTTAGCGCATTGTCCTAGAGGGTGGCGTGCAGGCACGACGGACTACAGCAGCCACCTGGTATGAGTGACCAACAAGCAAGGTGTTATAGGGTCCCACACTTGCCCTGATGAAGTTGCCGGAATAACAGTAGGCAACGAAACATGTTGGCCCAGATGGTTATGAATGGCCAATTAGATGCCGTTTTAAATGAGGACACTTACTGCATTGAATAAATTCCTGTTGCAAGTAAGCAGTACCTCTTTTTAATTTAGGATTGCATCTCCTCTTTGTGTTGTGTGTGGATACGGTAGGCACGCAGTGATTTCTTGCACTGACTGTGTCATCCTTTGTCACTCATTTTCTCATAGATTTCTCAGGATAGAGGAATCTCTTCACTTTCACCTTCTTTCTTTTTCACTTGGAAAGCTACCGATGATGATAAGTGTGGGCATACTGGTAAATATATGCCAGAAGCCCCCCTTGGTGTTACTACTGTGAGGTACTTCCCATTCTTTCACATATTTTCACAAAGTTATGTGGTGAGACAAAAATTAGTTTTTGTTTTATGTTTGTTGGAAACTGTGGTACATGACGAAATTGGATATTAAATTATGAACAGTAGGACATACAGGCAAGTTATAATTGTACTGCCGTGTAAGGGGAACTTATACCCCTGGTCCTTGGAATTATAAGATACTGTTCTGAGTAGCTCAGGTCTTATTGAAATATACAGTAAATGGTAACCTTTCCAGTTTCTCAATACGCAGCATTGTATATTTGGCTCCCCTTTGTGCCATTTCTGTCTGTTTATCAGTTAGATTGTATTCTGAAAACAGAGACGTGGTGTTTATAAAACGCCAGGGCACATAGCCTGCACGCAAAGATTGTAGCGTCCAGCTTACATCATAATAGAACGTAGCTGAGATTGCCCGTGTTGTAACAAGGCCAGATCTTGTTCTAATATGTCGATTGCCAAAGACACAATGTTGCCTAAGGAGTAAATCCTGGAGGTCAAAGTTGTTAACCCATTATCCACTACAGCTAATGCCTTCTCTAGGTTAATACGGTCTATTTCCCGTATTCTTTCTGCGGCCTCTTGTTGGGATATTTTCCAGTTTTCATTATAATAGGCATAAATGCCAGCATATATGAAACGTTTCTGACGTGTTTTTCTTGGGCCTGACAAGAAATCCCTAAGGTCTACATCAGTTGTGAGTAAGGTCAAATGATGTTTTACTTCTGTGAGTGTTGAGGTCTCTAGCCAATCAAGGCACAACTTCCCAACACTATACGATGTCACAACCCCTGGGTGTTGTCTCTGTACATAGCGTGTATCTGGCCTATGGATACTAAACCCTTCGGTTGTATTCATAAATCTCTGTTGACAGGTGTTTGTGTCAATGGGCCAAATCAGCCATTTCGTCCAATCAGGATCTGATCTGTTGTACTGGAGAATGTCATCTAATCCTACCCCTTGTGTAGTTGAATTCTGCCCCCCACCCATCTGTGATGGTGTAGGAAACCCGGGTGAGTTTATTTCCTTGTTCTTGGCTAGTCCAAGACAAGATGTCTGTTGCACAGTGTCATTCAGAAATATCATCTGCTGTGGAATGAGGCATGCTCTAAAAAGCGCTTCTGTTCCCTGGACTTGCCAGTCCCTAGAACCCCAGATTGATTTTAAATCTATAGTGTCCTTCCATAGGTCGAAACCCTGTGTAGACAACTGGGCCATAAAGGAAGCAGAGTAAATCTGTTTGGTGTTAGTCAACATAATTTTCTGTGCTGATGTTTTTGCCACTTTGTAATAAAATGACTTCGGGTCAGATGTATTAAACCCTGAAAAGTATGTGAATTTCTGTGCAAAAGTTTGCGAACTACCTTTTGGAGGTGTTGGGCAGTGTTCCCACTGGTGGTATTCAAATACAGTTCTAGGTGTTATAGATTTGTGCAAGAAATGATGACCATAATGTTGGTAACAGTACAATGTATCATAGTCTGAAGTACCTTCTAACATTTCATTGTTCGGAAATGCTGCATTAAATCATGCACAGTTTCAGTGTCCCAATCATCAGAAAATGTACTGGAGGTAATGATATCACTTAAAGAAATGTTAAATACATGTTTAAGCTTTAAAAGTTCAGTCGGACCGAATATATCAAAATCAATCTTGTCCCATACTATACCGTCCGGTATAGGAACTGCTGTGATGTTCACTGAAGACAAGTCTCTTGGTTCACGATGTGAAGACTGGTGTGGTTTTAAAATCAAATTGACTCTTTGGGTTGTAGAGCTCTGCAGGAGGTATCGTCCATTAATAAGCATACTAAAAGTTATAATTAAACCTAGCCAGAAAAGAAAAAATAGAATCCCAGCGATATACCATAGTTCAATCCAAGGTGACACCAGGTAAGTCAAGTCAAGTCAAAGATACTTTATTCGACAGCTAAGAGTCAGAAAAGCACAGTTCATTGCAAGACATTGGTACATAAAACCTTAAAAAAACATTAAAAAATTATATTCTAAAAATGCTATATGCAGAGCAGATAAAAAGGTATCCCAATTTACAAATTCATCAAACATCTATAGGTATACAAACAGAGCAGCAATATAAGGTATAAACAAACAATAAATAAATGACCAAGGTATATTGGATCTGTCTCATGAAGTACACATTAAATAACCGAGCACACTGACTCTAGAGCCGGCAAGCTTTTCCTGTATCTGATGGCTGCTATTAAAAAGCTTGCAACCCCCAAACAAACTGTGGGAGAAGATAGCATTTGAAGACAGGTCAAAGCTGGCCTTACTTGAGCAAACTGTCGGTCTTTAAACAGTGGTAAAATGTGAGACCTGCACTGAGGGTCGTAAAAAGTGCAGAAAAACATAAAATTTAATGTATCCTGGTCTGAAAAATTGTCGCAGGGACTGGGTTTGAGCGAATCAGGCTTCGAGTAGCCTAGGGGAAATGCCAAGAGCTAAGGGACCAGATTCAGGCGAAATCTAGTCAATACAAAGCGGTGATATGCTTTGTTAACATAAGTTAAATAAGGCTGCATCTGTGGGCCCATACTCAATATAACAAAACTCCTCACAGACGGTTTTACTACTTCCACCTCCTCCCTAAGCATCTGCCGCTTGTCCAAAAACTGCTTTTTAAAAGCTCTGATAGCAGTTTTGCTCAGTACCCCAGGGTTCAGGAACAGATCCGGGCAGCCAAGCCATCCAGTCTGTTCTTTTATGTAGTTCAACCAGAGGATGCGCAGGGCCCCATCCAGACTAGAGCAGTCACCAATTATGAGCTGGCCCAGATTTGGTGCTGGGGACGCCCAAGTTCTGAGCCAGCGCAGCAATGGTGCAACCGCAATCTCGTCTGAGATATATTCAGCTCCCAGTTCTTCATGCACGTTAAAAACAGGTGTTGCGATGGGGACCGCAAGGAGTTTCCGCATATAATTATTCTCAGCTACCTGGATCCCCTTCGCATCCTTATACCCCCAAATGTCACTCCCATACGTAGCCATCGGGATGCATTTTGCATTGTAGATCTTTAATAGAGCAGGGAGTGGTTTAGACCCCAATCTTTTTGCAAAATTCAAAGTAGCCCCGCGTCTCTGGCCAGGGTGTTCCTTTTAAGTAAGATTTGCGGACCCCAGGATCCTTTTTCATCAAAAACTACCCCTAGATAAGGAAACGTGGGCACCTTAGTCAGTTCTGCCCCTTTGCAATAAAATGTGACCTTTGCCGCCTTTCCTGAACCTATAGTCATACTGTGCGATTTCTTACAGTTCGTAGTTAAATCTAATGACTCCATAAAACTTATAAAACAGTTTAAAAGACGCTGTAGGCCCAATGCAGTTCTGGCCAGCAGAACTGCATCATCTGCATACAAAAGTGCAGGTATCATTTTGGAGCCCGCTCTGGGGATGTCTTCACAACAAGCTGTTAGGGTTTCATCCAGTCTATTAATGTAAAGTGTGAACAGCAGAGGTGCCAGAATGCACCCCTGCCTGACCCCCCTTTTTACTTCCCAGGAATTAGTCATCTGTGTTGTACCTTACTGCTGCTGTGGTGTTTTCATGGGCAGTGTGCAGAAAGGACACTAACTCCGCATCTATCCCTAGATCACGTAACACTAACCAGAGCTTAGACCTGGTAAGTCTTTCTAAAAAGTTCAAAAAGTCAATGAGTTTCTGTTTGAGTGATTTTTTGGCTGGCGTCGTTTCCGGCTCGCTTGGATCCAGTGAAAACGTATCAAAGTTTATGAAATAGCCAGAAGCAGTTCGATCAATTGTTGGAATTGCATCGGAATTTGTTGAAATCGGATTTTGCTCTTGACGAGGCATGTTGACGTAGAGTCTGTAGTCGGTCTGATTGCAACTTGGTTGTTAAGTTGATTTTCTTCTTGTTGAAGTGGAACGAGTTCCATAGCATTGTTGCTTAGTCCTTCATTCCGTACAGGTGGCTCTTCAAACGTGATGAGTCTTTCTGTTTGAACTTCTTGGATTGTAGCGAGAGGAGGGCGTCTGCTACTGTGGAGCCCACGAGGCCTACTGCTCAGTATTGGCCACATAGTGGGGTTTGATTAAGTCGATTGAGACAAATCTTTTCTCCTTTTTCCCGGCAAAAGACAGCAGAAGTACAGTTCTTGTGCCTTGGATTGCTAGGACCGGTACAGGCTTTCTGTAGGATGTCCCAAATTCTTTCTTGTCTGCAATCTTCTCTCTGACCAGATCCCCGACTTTTGGGATCCAGACAGGTCTTGCCGTTACTGCCTTAAATTCCTCAGTGGCGGTCTGTTTTAAGTGGACGTTGCTTTGTTGTGTCCTGGATTCATTTAGATCCTGTAAAACAGCCAAACGATCATGGATATCAAATGGTTTTTCATCCGCCACTGTGCCTCCACAATCAAGATCAGGTACCCACATTCTTGTCCCAAATAGGACCTCGTAAGGAGTGACACCCCCTAGAGAGCTTCTTGGCTGATTGTTTATTGCTCGTTGAACCCCATAAAGGTGATCAACCCATCTACCGTCCTTGCCTAATACCCTAGCAGTTAAAGATTGCTTTAAGTCCCAGTTTTTTCTCTCCACAACAGAATTTCCCTCAGGATGGTACGGAGAGGAGTACCACAATGCTATGCCCATTCCTTCCATGGCCTCTTTGTAAGCCCGAGAGCTAAACGCCGGGCCACGGTCAGAATGTAACATGCCAACTGCGTATGTCCCGATAAAGACTCGCAAATCTTTTATAACAGTTCGAGCGTCAGCACAGCGCTGAGGCCAAACCCATAGAATCTAGAGCAGGAATCCACTGCAACCATGATATATTTTTTGGCCCCATCAGATTGTAGGGGTCCGCAGTGGTCCAAATATACACATGCAAGAGGTTTGTCTGATTTTAGCAACGGTGTCTGCGCTGGGCGTGTTACGGTGGAGCCCTTCATCTGCTGGCAGATGTTGCACTTTAAGACATAGTCTTTGGTCTGCTTTGTTAACCCTGGCCACCAGTAGCGCTGTTTCAGTAAACAAATAGTCGCTGTAACGCCTGTATGCGCAGAACCCAAACCCTTGTGTGCTGCTAGAATTAAGCCTTGCCTACGATCCATATTTGGTATTACTCTATCCCTCACTCCAGGAATCTGAGCATATGGAATGTTTTGTGCATCTAACTTGTAGGAGTACTTGAGTGGAAATTTTTTAGGGACTGCTGTGCTGCCTTTGCGTGAAGCATTGACAGCTACCATAATCTCGCCGTCTATTCTCGTTTTTGAACGAGTAACTGCAGCTACGGCGGCTGTGCGTACAGCCCCCTTTGCGGCTTCATCAGCCAATGAATTCCCTTCAACTTGAACGCCATCACGCTGATGACTCAGTGTATGTATCACGTGAGCCCTTGGTAGTTCATTTCTCGACTCCACTACCTGTTCCCATAGCATTTTATGCTTAATTGTGCCACCTTTTGCATCTTTAAACCCGTTTTGTTCCCAATGATGTAAATATTCATTGTACGACTGTACACAGTAAAAGGAATCACACACAATCAGTGTGGGGAATTCGTGTTCTGTGTTTACAGGTGCCAGTATCAGTGCTTTTAATTTTGCCATCTGAGCCGTGCAGTCTCCTAGAGATTGCGTTTTAGTGCAACTTGGATGGAACTTTCCATCGCGCTTGCGACCTTTAACAATCGCACATGCTGTGCTGTAAGCTTGCTTACTCCCTATGGCCGGTTGAGCAGATCCGTCAGTGTAAACAATATATTCATACTGATCTAGAGGCAAAATCTCATTTGGAAGAGGATATTCTTGTTCGTATTGCAGCAATGCTTGTGTTTTTAAACTTGGATCAAATCTGTATTCAACATCCGTTGCAGTAAGAGAATTAGCCCATTGTATCCATCTGGGATGTAAGGCTTTTGCATTTGGAATGCTAGCTTTTGTAACAGCCTCTAAGGCTGGTACTGGGGTCACAACAATTATGCGCTTTCCCTGAGCCAGAGCTCTTTCTTTTGCTACAGCGGTCTGCACTGCTGTCAGGATTTTTTCTGTTGAAGTGAAACGCATCTCTGCGTTTGTGTACAGGTATGATTTGTATGCGATTGGTACAGTTTCGCCTTCATTGAAAGCTAAATAAGTGTACCCGCATTGACCCGCTATTACTCGGATCACTAAGTTGCGTACGTTTACGCGTGTCTGTAAATGTTTAGAAGCTATCATGTCTTCCTGTAGTGAACGTAGGATGTTTGTATGTTCCAGTGTCCATTGTCTGATTGAAAAATCAGGTTTTATTAAGTCGTAGAAAGGTTTTACTCTTTCTGCGTAATCCAAAATGTATGTTCGACCAAAATTTAGGAATCCCAGAATTGATTGTAAATTCTTTCATGATTTTGGAGGTTGGAGCACGCACACTTTTCTAAAACGTTTGCTGCTAGGCTTTTCCCTTCACTTGACAGCTCATACCCTAAAAATAGGACATTGAGATGGGCAATTTTTGATTTTTTGAGATTAAATTTATAGCCCTCAGAGGTGAATCCCATAATAATGGTGCTCACCCTGGTCAAGTGCCTCGGTAAGTCATCGTCCGTCAGATAAATATCATCTACATAGGACAATGCTTCTTCATCCAAATTTTGGAGTAATTCTGTTACTCTTGCTGAAAATACCCCGGGGCTATTTTTATACCCTTGGGCTAGTCGACAAAATTGTCGTTGGGACCCTAACGCACTGAATGCGGTCAGATACCTGCTTTCAGGCGCTATATTTTGGCATAAAAATCCATTTGAGATATCAAGTGTTGTTTTGTATTTTTTGCGCACAATGTTATTCATTAATGTGGCACTGTGTGCATTTTGAACTGCAAATGTTTTTGTGCAAGTGTTTGAATGTCTACAATCTAAAACTAAACGATATGTATTGTCAGGTTTTGATACGGGGAACAAAGGATTGTTCATAGGTGAAGTGCAATTTTCTATCACCCCCTGGTATTCAAGATGATCTAGGATCTCCCTTATTTATTTATATTTATTTATTTGAAGTTTTATATAGCGCTGGCTCCACCCGGGGGTATCAGAGCGCTTAACATTATTAGGATGATATTCAGAAGAATACAGAACAATTGTATCAAAAGCAATCAAGCATAGTACGGAAAAATATCATAATGAGTGCTATAGAGTCATTGGAGAGAGAGAGAAAGAAAGGGCAGCTAAGAAGAAATAGCATCAAAGGATGTCGTAACAAATGATACTACTGTAAACAACTAATACGTTCATTAGACAGACTCAAGTTGGTAGGTAGGGTGCATGAGTAAGGTGGGATATGGGTTGTTGGGTTGAGGAGAGGATGGAGGTAAGGGGTATAAGGGGGTGGGAGGGGGATGTGTGGTGAGAGGGGGAGTGTATTTGGGAGAAAGGCGACTGTAGCAAGTGCAGTACGAGAGGGATTAAGAGCCCCAGTATTTGTTGAGCAGGTGTATTTTAAGGTATTTTTTGAAATTGAGATAGGAGGGGTTTTCTCGTAGATTTTTAGGCAGGGCATTCCAGATGCTGGGGGCTTTTCCAGAGAAGGAATGGGATTGTGAGGCTTGTTTTTTCAGAAGAGGGGGGATGAGGAGAAGAGAGTTGGTGCTTCTCAGCGGGCGGGCGCAACCAGCTTTGTTGAGTTTGTTTGAGAGGTAAGGCGGGGTCTTTTGGTAGAGGGTTTTGTGCGTAATGCAGGCTATTTTATAGGAGGATCGGCCTTCAATAGGAAGCCATTTAAGGGCCTTGAGGGCAGGTGAGATGTGGTCGAAGCGTTTACAGTCCGTTGTGAGCCTAGCCACTAGGTTGAGAACAGATTTGAGGGGGGCAAGGTGAATTTTGGGAGTACCGGAGATTAAAGCATTTCCGTAGTCAATTTTCGAGAGGACTAAAGATTGGACAACCGATTTGAAATCTTCAGCTGGAATAAAAGGTTTGATTTTTTTGAGATGTCAGAGTGTGAGAAGTGCTCCCTTTGCTGAGTTTTTTATATGGGAATTAAGCGTTAGCTTATTGTTGATGGTGATGCCAAGAGATTTTACTGATTCAGCGAGGGAGAGAGAGCAGTTTAGGGCATTAAAGTCAGTGACCCAAGTCTGAATGGGGAGAGGATTGTTTTTAGGAGTGAAAAGAATGATTTCAGTTTTGCTAGGATTGAGTTTGAGGTGATTGGAGTAGAACCAGGCTTGGATCTTGGTTAGGGCAGTGTTGAGGTGTAAGATATCGGAATGGGATTTAATTTTATAGTACAGTTGGGTGTCATCAGCATACAGGTGGTAATTTATTCCGGCTTGTTTGAGTATGAGGGTAAGGGGTTCCATAAAGAGGTTGAAGAGAGCAGGAGAGAGGATAGTTCCTTGAGGGACACCGAGGGAGACAGGTGTGGGGCAAGAGAGGTGGTTTTGAATTTTAATTTGTTGGGTTCTGTGTTGGAAGTAGGAGGTGAACCAGTTAAGGACAGTGCCATTTAAGCCGAAGCGATCTTGGAGTGCATTAAGTAAGGTTGAGTGGTTAACTGTATCAAATGCAGCAGTTAGATCGAGAAGAATGAGTATGCAGGACTCCCCCTTATCCAGGGCGAGGTGGATATCATCTACTATATTAAGCAATGCAGTTTCTGTGCTGCAGCCTTTGCGGAAACTGGATTGTAGAGGGTCGAGTAGGTTGAAAGAGTCAATGTGTTTATCTAATTGGAGAAGGGCACATTTTTCAAGGGCTTTGGAAAGAAGGGGGAGGTTGGAGATGGGGCGGAGGTTATTAGGGTCATTAGGATCGGCTTTGGGGTTTTTAGGGATGGGTGTGATTTGTCCAAGTTGGAGGGAAAGAGGGACGCACCTCGTAGAAAGGGAAGAATTGATGATATTGGTCCAGTAAGGGACGATGATATGCTTTAGATCATGGACGAGTGAAGATGGCAGTGGGTTTTTTGTGTGAGAGGATGGTTTTAATTTGGATAAGATGTTAAAGACTTCTAATTCTGACACAGGATTGAAATTATGCCAGGAGGCATTGTTTTTAAGCAGAGGTTTAGTGGGGCAGGATTCAGGCAGGGTAGATGAGGGGAGGTAAAGGGACGGAGTGGGGGGAGAGATAGGGGGAGTGTGGTGTTGGGGTCGCATCAGGATGACATTGGGGGTGGGGGGCTGAGTAATCTGGAAGGATTGATCAATTTTGGCAATTTTTTCGCTGAAAAAGCTTGCAATTTCTTCACATTTGTTAGTGGAGGCCAACAAGTTGAGGGGGGCCGGGGAGGTTTGGTTTCTAACAATGTTGAACAGTTCTCTGGGTCGGTTCTTTGCCCGGGTGAGTTGTGCGTGGAAGAAAGATGCCTTTTCAGAGAGAATGTGTTTTTTGTAGGTAGATCTAGCGGTTCTAAGGAGGGTTAGATGGGAAGGGGAAAGATTAAGTCTCCATGTTCTTTCTGCGAGTCTAAGTGAGCGTCTTTCATTGTTGAGGTCAGAGGTAAACCATGATTTGGAGGGGATATTTTTAGTGTTTTAATTTTGAGAGGGGCAAGTTGGTCTAAAACCTCAGAGACTAATTTATTATAGTACTCCGTGAGTTCGTTTGCATTGAGAGAGGGTGGGGTGAGACGAAGTTGGGATTGGAGTTTGGACTCAAGTGCACCCGGAGGGATTTGCTTAAGATTTCTAGTCGTAATCGTGGTTTTGTTGTTTCTAGCAGGGCCGGGCGGGGTTGATGGGGAAATTTTGAACAATATGAGGTGGTGGTCAGACCAATCAATGGGGATGATGTGGGATAGGGATGCTAAGTCCTCATTAGCGATGATAGCGTCTAGAGTAGCCCCTTTGGAGTGGGTTGGGGAGTGGCAGAGTTGTTTGAGGTCACTAATCTCAAGAAGATTAGTGAGAAGGTTGATTGTGGGATCCTCAGGTTCGTTCCAGTGAAGGTTAAAATCTCCAAGAAAGAGATTTTTGGAGTTAGAAAGTAGTGATTGCGTAAGAAGGTCTGATAGTTCTTCTGCGAAGGGCAGAGGTTCACCAGGTGGGTGGTAGATATTGTGTAGTCGTATTGGGGGAGATCCCTTCAAATTAAGTTCGGCTCCAAGGTATTCAAAGGTTGTGTAATCTGTGATCTTGGCTAGGGAGAGTTGGAGTTCTTTTTTAAAAATAATTGCTAGACCACCTCCTATTCGCTCAGATCTGTCTTTCCTGATAACGGAGTAACCAGGGGGGGAAGAGTAGGTCGAGGATGGGGGTTGAGTGGTCTTTGAGCCAAGTTTCTGTGAGGAAGGCGATGTCAATATCTTCGCAAAGGATGATTTCGGATATTTCGGTCGCATGTTGAACAGCCGAGCGGCAATTCACAAGCATGCAGGTAAGGGGTTTGTGGTTAGAATTGGGCGGAGGGCATGGGAGGATGGCGGTGAGTTGGGGGGGGTCTGGGGGATTCAGGAGAGGAATGGATTATGCTGATCACCATGATAACAGGGATGTTGGATTGAGGGAAGGAAGAATCCTTGAGGGAGGACTTATTAGGGTATGAGTCGCAAATGTCAGCTAGGTTGGAGGCGGACTAGTCATTCAGGGTGCGAAGAGGTCTGTGTGTACGGTTGAGAAGAGGGGTGGATTTCCAACGTTTGGGATACGGGTATTTGCTAGGGCCAGAGTATAGAGAGGACCATGAGGGGGGGTTCTAGGTTTGGGGGACTTGAAGTTTTTGAACTCTTCCCTAAGTCTGGCAAATTCAGTGATCAAGGTAGAGATATTGCTTTCAATGTTGCAAAGTGTCTGGGTTAAAAAAGAGAGGTGGGATGAGGTAGGGGCCGGGGGAGGGGAGGAAGTATGGTCAGAGTTTGCTGGGGTGGTTGGTTTGGGGTCAGGAGGGGGTGAGAGGTCATGAGGGGATGATGTTGGGGCAGGAGGAGGGGAAGGGGTGTGGTGAGAGTTGACTGGGGGGGTGGATTGGAGTTCAGAGAGGGCGAAGGGCGAGGGGCGGGGGATAGGGGTGATACTGAGCCTGTGGTGGTGGAGGCCTAGTGAGGGGAAATGGAGGACGGGGAGTGAGGAGATGCAGCATGAGGGTTGGGGGTTGGAGTGTAGTTCTGGGAGGGAGGAGAAGGGGCAGGAAGGGGTGTAGTAGCTAGGGGGAGAGGGAGAGATTGTGTATGTTGGGAGGGGGGTTGAGATGGGGTTCCGGGTTGGAGCTAGGGGAGAGCTGGGGGGCGAAGGGAGGATTGAGATGTGATAAGGGGTTGAAGAGAGACGGACATTTGGGGGCATGGTAATTTGAGGGGTGGTGAATGAGTTAGATGTGATGAGGGGGATGGGTTCAGGAGAGGGTGATAGCATAGTGCTCAAAGAGAGGGATATGTCATTAAGGTTAGGTATAACCTGATGGAGAGGGGTTGACGTTGGGGAGTCAGGGGAGAGCCATGAGGGGTCTTGGGGTTGGACAGGTGTGGGAAGAGGAGTTGGAATGGACATCTGGTGTGAGAGGGTGTTGAAATGGTGTTCAAAGATGGTGAGGTGGTGTTCGGAGGCTTGTATCAGGATGTTACCTGTTTTGAAAATGGAAATGTCAATTTCACCAGGGAAAAGTAAGTGGGGAAGGAGTGGTGGATAGTTTAAAACCGTAAGGAATTTTACACGATTTAGATATTGGGAGGTGGTGTAAGAAGGTGCTCTTCGATTTGGAGGGGCATTTGGAGTAGAAGATGTAGTTTGTATTTATGGGGGACGTGAGGCTGTGGTAGTTGTCAACAATAAGGGTTTCAGGATGCTGGATTAGTAATTTATGTTTAAGATTTTTCTTGGCATTTTTGGAAAGATTAGGGGGGTAAGGAATGGTCCAGGAGTTGGGGCCATGTTTGGTGAGGGAGGGGTGTTTGGAGGAGAGGGCGGGAAGGAGGTGGGGTGTAGGAGCGTGATTGTGGATGGACATGATAGGTCAGTTTGTTGAGGGATAAGGCGTAGTAAAGAGGGGTGGGTGGAGTGGTGTAAAGAGATTTAGGACACTGCGAGGAGAGGGGGGTAGGGAGGGTGATGTAGGATGGTGAGGAATTGTACTGAATAGGGAGAGATTAATTGATGAGGAGTAACATGGCGAGTGAGATAAAGAAAGAGAGAGAAATAGATACAGGGGGGATTAGCAAAATGGAGTGCATGAGTGAGATATTGTTAGATAATGGTTTAGGATATGGATGGGATTGGATGCAGGTGGGCGTGGTGGGAAAAGTCTAAAGGGGGGGCTTGTGGAAGTATGAGTATTAGGCCTAGTAGAGAGAGCAGTAGAACTAAAATATAGTTATAGTTAGAGCATTCAAGCATCAATAAGAACAGTACAGTTTATACAAAGTCCATATAGGTCAAATTAAATATCAGTTAGGAGATACCTTAAAATAACAATAGTAGCGTATTTTAGTTAAAGTAAGGCGATTTGGGAGGGCAGAGGTGGTGCATTGAAGGGTCTCCGGACAGGCGGGTTCAGGAGGGCGTGGGCTACACAGTAGTCCTCACGTGATGGGACAAATACAGGTGCCCCCATGAGTGGTTTGGGAGAGGCTGCATCTGAGTATTTTAGGTGAGTCCTGTAGTCGCTTTATGAGTGTCATTGATGGGGGTCTCAGTTACTCTTAGTGTGAGAGTAGATTGTGGTGAGTTGCATGTAAAACTGTCATGCATGAATGCCTTTTAGTTACTTGTTGTAGAGGAAGTACAAAATGGGCGCCAGCCTCAGGGAAAAAACAAAATGGGAGCGAGTCAGGCATCAAACATTTAAAAAACAAAAATTCAAGAGTACAAGAAACAATCCTGGAGACCTCACAAAGGGATATTGGGAGCGTGTCTCCTTGATAATTTGCCCTGCCTCAACTCGATAGCATTGTTCTGCGAGGGGGGAGGGAGGCGTTATAGCCAAAACCAAGTCCAGGGTAGTCTAAGTATCGAGGCTGTCTCAGAGCATGCCGACCCCCCTGTCTCAACTCGCAAATGTCTCTTATGTGAGGAGGGGGTATCTACAACAATGACAGTGAGCTTCACAGCGATGAGACTCCAGAGCGTCAGTGGCCGGAGCAAAAAGGCAGCCCTCCTACAGTTGTACTAACGGAGCCAGGAGTGCACGGGATCAAGGAGGCGTCAGGGACGTGAAACAGCAGGCTGGCGAAATCGGCTCAAAAGGGCTCCATGAGGGACATGAGCGCATCGGTATGGTAAAGAAGGCTCGAGCCTCAAGCCCCGTTACACCAGGAAGTTCCCAGAAAGAAAGAATGGGCCCAGGGGAGCATCAGGGTCAGCAAAGGAGCAAGGCTGGCGGCATCCCTTGTAATCCAAAGGCGTGGAAAGGTGGTGGAGTGGCGCTAGACCTCCCGGTCAGCGCTGAAAACCCAGTGTGCAGCGCACCTCAGTCTCAGCAAAGGAGCAAGGTTGGCTGGCAGCTTACCTTATTTACAAGCGACGTGGAGGATCGGAGGTGCGGCGCCTAAATCTCACAAACAGCGAGGCTGACCCAGCAGGCAGGCAGCCTCCGGGAGTCCGGTTGAAAATGCCTGGAGGCTCATGACCAGTGCTGAAAACCCAGTGTGCAGCGTGCTGCAGTTTCAGCAAAGGAGCAAGGCTGGCGGCCTACCTTATTAATAAGCGAAGTGGACTTGTTTTTTAGCTTCCTGCTTTATAATGTATTGCCTTTGAGCATTTGGGGAAACTTTTAACGGGCTCACGTGGTGGGTTGAATCCTCATCCCAACCAACATGATTTTTGTACAATGCTGGAGCTAGGGCAACCGCCCACTCCTGCGCATATGCATGTTTTAAATGTATGGGAACGAGGTCGGAAAAGGCTGGAAAAATGATCGTTTCTCCCCTAGGGCACTCCATGACGAATGCTGGCGGCCAGTCTTGTTCTGCTAATAGAATGTCATAACCAGTTGACAGATTTTTCCAAAAGAGACCTTTAATTTTTCTGGGCTTGTCCCCCTCCATCCGGAGTGTTATCTCATGTAACTTATGTGGGACACTTACCCGAGTATCAGGTGTTTCCACCGTGATATGCTCACTCAACTCCGCTGTCACAAGAAATTCCTTCAGGTTCTGGTGAGCTATTGTTACTTCTGCCGCACTGTCTAGCATCGTCAGAGCCCATTCCCCGTTCAGAAGCTGTGTCCTCAGAATTCTGGGCATGTCTGATCTTGAGACCTGCTACCTTCTTCTTTTTGAACTGAGGTTTCTGTTTTTGTTTATCTTCTTTTTAGGTGCGTAGTCCGCAGCGCGTTGCGTGTCTCTGGACTTTGTACGCTCCTCTGACCGTCCTTCCCTCTCGGAGTTTTTTGATGAACCCTGAAAGGAACGAGAGGAACGAGTATCAGTATCCTGATACCTGTCAGGTTTTTTAATATTATCCCTATTCCTGAGGTTATACCTCCTTTCAGAGGGCTCCTGTTGAGGAGACCTACCTCTGGATTGAGATCTGCTGTCTTTAGACTTTTGTTGTTTTTTATTTTCCCACTTCTTTTTTAGAAGAAGTAGGTGTCTGCTTTGTAGTGTCCTTTTCAGGACTGCCTACCAGTTGTGGTTGTAATGCTTTCCCACCTAGACTGTCTCTGCCTAGTTCTGCATATGCAGTTTCAATTATTTTGGGTAGTTCGTGTTGTTGATCTATTGGACCGAACTCCCTTAGGCATTGGCGGATCGCCACTGAAGCTGCTTCCCCCTTAATGTTAGCTAGTATTATGGCTGATACCTGGTCAAAGTTATTTAGTAACTTCATCCCTAAGTTAAGGGCAGGCTCTGCTCCGTACTCATTTTGTATCTGTCTCAATAAGTCTGGCACTACCGCTAAGGACGGGATACCATGTGTTCTGGTATATATGGCAGCAAAGACTGAACCCCAAGAGGTGCAGTCCTCTACTTGTGGTGTGATCCCATTGGGCAAGCAGATTGTTAGTATTCTGTGTTTATCATAGGTGGTAGTATTCGGGAATACTGCCTCAAGCTGAGTTATTTTCTGAGCTATCCAGAATGGTATTTGTTCGCGTTTTGCAGGCATTTTGCCCATTACCGCGTGTAATGTTTGAGGAGTGATTTTATTTCCTGTACCCTGAGCTGGAGTACTATTTGCTGCACCTGGTGCAGGTTGGATTGTTAAAGTCCTCATGACGAATTGTGTCAGGTTTCTGTAGATTTTAATTAAATCTCTGTGTTGTACGAGTAATTCTGGCTGTGGCATTGTTCCAATGTCAGGATGCGGTGTGTAAGCCGCTAGTATTTTGCCATGTGGCCCCGTCTCCTCCGAGCGGGCCTAATCTTACTCTGTTTCTTATGTGGGGTAGGGCGCCATTAAACCAGTAATGATGTTCCTAGTAAGTGAGTGGAATCTCTATGTCCTCAAACGGGGCATATTCCTGTGGTGCATCTCCTGCTATGTAGTAGTGAAATGTCTTTGTTATGGCATTTGCTGCTGGGAATGTAACCCATGAATAGAACACCTCTGTTTTATTTGATTCGTGTGCCTCAATCACGAAAACTACAATGCCACCCTTGGCTTGTAAGCCGTTTTCTAATAGTCTTATGGTGACTGACCTTCTGAATTTTGGTGCAATCTGTATTGCATCCTCAGGATCTTCCTCGTCGTCTGACAGGGGCAGTGGCATTTGTAGTGGATCTAAGACCGTGGTAGTCATTGTGTATAGAACACAGACTAATGTTTCAAAGAAACTATGATAAGGGTTTAGGCACAATTTTAGGAACGCTATCTCCTTTCAAGCTTGAATAACCAACAGCCAATAAATAGTATTTTTGTACTACTCAGCTGCGGCGGATTTTGTGCCCACCCACTCCAGAAGACTCTGGGGTTTTGCGAGTAGGTTCTCTGAGAATAGCACGACTGAACTACTCAGATTCTACTGTTAAATAAGTACCCAACCAACGTTGGCGGCGCCATGTTGATGGAGCAAGGACTCGTAAAAGAGACTTGCTCGGAACCAATCCTTTCGTTTAACTCATTAACAATTTACTAACAACGTGTTTGTAATTAATAATTCGTATTTAGAAACAGACACGCGGGACAGTGAAGCTTGCCTATGTGTTTACTAACTGCAATAACATGAACGAAGGACTAAAACGCACTTTAACAAGGGATCTTTACTGCGCAGGTGTCTGCTGCATCTACGTAGTATGACGAAATAAATGCTTGGAGGGAAAATCTTACGCCTGCGCAATAGACAATAAAATGGCCGCTTGAAAGCTCAAATGCATGGCACCTGCTTGGTTGAATTTGAAAATAAGTTTTATACTAACGCAAATGCAGAAAGGGTAATAATAAATAGAATGGGTTAGAGTAGAGGTTGGTGGTGTACAGTGAAACCATTTATTTTTGAAAATAACATTTCTTCTTTTTACTTTATTATTAGTGCGCATTTGGGCCTGCCAGACTTGTCTGAATCGAGCTGACTGACTTGACCACACGCTTGCGTACTAGAAAGAGAATACAAAAAGATGAATAAGGACTTGTCACGCGTCCAAGGCCAGCAAAGATGTGCCCTGGGAACATGAGGGTGAAGAGTTCATATGAAGGAGCTTTATTCATAATATCGCAACATTTTGTATTAATAAAGTTTGGAGATGTATGGGAAATGAAATGATTTAATAAAGTTTGAAGGGAGGAGTTTTGAAACAATCGTTTAATGAAATAAGTGAAATAAAAGCATGGTGTGATGGTCATCCCCCTCGCATGACCAATCAGAAGTTAGCGTTTTACAATATTGAAACATTAATGGGTGGTACTCGGTAATGAAAAGGTATAATTGAGGTAGTTTAGTTAGTTAGTGGGAGAGCTTATTGGGAGCTGACAGCGCAAATCTGTGAGATGTTCGGAGCAGAGGCGACGCAGAGTTCGGGATGCTGTCGGTGCTGGGGGTGGTGCTGAAGCTGTGAGACGCTGATGAAGAAAATCGAATGCAGAACCATCTATTTAATTTAATTGGGTTAGAAAGAAGATCGCGGAAGAACCACGAGGAGGAAGAGAGTGTCAGAGAGGGGTGCGACGCAGTTGTCGGTATCTAGAGAGGTGAAGTATCCTGTCCTGATTCCTGTCCTGAAGTCTTTGTCTCCTGATCTATCCTGGGGGACCCTTACCAGCCCTTTGGCCAGGGGGTTGGCCTTCACACCATACTTGGTAATTATAAATTATCATATTGATAGATGCTCTTCTCTCTCTGTCCTCTTCTTTCTGAGCATAGTTATTTGTGTGGATCTGAATTGCTAATGCCTATTTGAAACTTGATTGAATTGACACTCTTGCGAATGAGGGTGTTTGTACTGAAACGTTTGAGATGGTTCACACGCAATTAATTTAGATAAAGATTTTAAATCTTCCCGAGTCTGTGATTATTTCATTTTAAAAGAGAAATGTTTAATAAGTTATGTTAATTATCACCATCAACTAGTTCCAACTAATGGTCCATTGACCAGGGGAAAGAACTAATTGATCAGTGAAAGTTTTAGTTAGGGAAAAGAAATAACTAGATCTTGAAGTATGAAAATCATAAACTAAAGATTCCAGCGGTCTACTTAGTGTTTTGTGGAAGTAGTTATATGGGCCCAGGTGAGTATATGGTAGTGGAGTATCTGCTGCTAGTACGCCGCTGGATCAGTTTTCTGGTAGCAGAGTTATGGTTATTATTGACTAGTTTGGTGATAAGTATAGATTATTGATTTATGTTTAAAAAAAAGAGTTAGCGTCCTGTTTTATGTCGTCTGGAAAATTCCCGGGGAATGAATTGCGGGTGGTGACAGAAACCACACTGCAGTCAGGTTACTCGTCGGTTGGAATAACACTGAGAAGCTAGGTAGGGCTGGCAGTGTTAAAGTAGGACTATTTTCTGTGAAAAAGGGAGAGTGATTGATAGCAAAGAAGTTCGCTAATGAAACTTTAGGCGTTATATCACCTAGAAAGGGTAACCCTGAAGGAGTAGCAGGTTCTTCCAAGCTAGATTGACAGCAAAGGAGTTCGCTGGTGAAACTTTGGTCTCAGATTTCCCAAACGGGTGACACCGGAGGAGTAGCAGGTTCTCTGGAGCTTATATGAAGGGTAAGCGGAAGGGTTTTACTCGCAGTGAAAAGAAATAAACTATCCTTTGATTTAGCGGAACAGACAGAGTAGCGAATGTTTTTATGTCATTAATAACAAAGAATTTTTATTGAGAAATAAGTTTTCGTATTACCTTGTAAAGGGAGGGTCAGTTGCCGGAGTGGTACTGACGTCACAGTGAGCCGCGCTGGGATTGGTAGAAACAGCGGGCGTGTGACAAGAACAGCCTTGTAAGGGGAGGGTCAGTTGCCGGAGTGATACTGACGTCACAGTGAGCCGCGCTGGGATTGGTAGAAACAGCGGGCGTGTGACAGGAGCAGCTTTGTAAAGGAGGGGTCAGTAGGAAGGAGTAGAACTGACGTCAGGAAAAGGTCGCGCTGGCATTGGTCGGAGCACAAGTGTGAGCCCGATTTGATTGGATAGCTAATTAGAAGCCGCGCTAGGATTGGTGAAGAGAAAAATTGAATGCGGGATTTTGATTTGACTGTCAGTGCAAGGCGTACAGGCAGAAGATTTCAAGGGTTTGCAGAATACAATTTCCTACATCGTTCTTCAAGAATGTATGGAGAGAAAAGAAAAATGTCATTTTTAAAGAAAATTAAGAATTTCTTTGTAAAGGATACGCCTGTGTTGACTAGAGAGGGAATTCCTATTCCGCCACCGAAGACACCAGCATCTTTTATGATGATGGAAAGAGGATATCATACCTGCGTGTGGTTGGAAAATTGGATAGGATATACGAAGGAGGATCGTGTGCTAGCATTTGCTAAAGATGGTACGTTTAATGGGAGGATTCTTCAGAATTTGAGATTGAAAATGAATGATTTGGAACCTAGACCTAGGTTAACTCAATATGAGGCTTTGGAAGAATGGGAGACTGAGTCATATGAACGAGAGAAATGCAGAGGTGGAAGATATAGAGGATTCTTTCCCAGACACTTGCATGAGTCACGTGAAGGGCAGATGAAACAATGGAGGAGAGCTATGGTATCAGAAGGGTTATATCCAGTGTTAATGGCTGAGGAACAGTCTGGAGGGAAGTGTAAGGAGAAAACGAAACACATGAACTCAGCAGGATATGGTGAATCAGATGATGAGTTGTTAGAGGATATTTTAATAAAAATCCACCACCGTATCAGGAAGCAACTAGTAAGGTTACCCCAAGTGCACCAGTAATGGGAATACCATTAACCCCACAGATTTTACATGAGACGTCATACAACAGAGTGTTGCAGGATAGTGAAAGAGATGCTTTGAATAAAACTAGAGAAGAACTATTTCAAAAGATAAGTCAATTACATTTGAATACTGAAGCTTTGACAGTACCAGTGACCATTGGTCCAGTAATCCCGTTGTATGGAGATAATAAGATTTGCCAGAAACCACAACCTGTGACAATTCCATTAAATAGTCCTAGAAAAGAAATAATAATTACAGATGATCAGGTTAGCGAAAGTGAGCCAATTATTTCATTAATGGATCTCCCTAATGTGGAACCTTTGCCGGAAACTCCAAAGAGAGTTACGCCAATGAATTTGAGAGAAAGAAGACCTTTGGTTCATACTGGAACTGGAGGCGCAACGGTAGTCACCTCTGAGGAAATAGAAAGATGGGCACAGGAAAGAGATAATCAGAACCCAACACTAAGAATTTTAGACATCAGCCGATTGAAGGTGGAATTGGAAAAGATGATGACAGGATGTGTGGGTACAGAAAGATTGAACGCTTACAATGATGAGGAGTTATTAATTTTATGTAAGAGTATAACCAGGAGAGCAAGAGTATTTCATGACAGATTGACTGAAGTTGCTTCAGAGATTGGAATAGACTTAGGGAAATCAAAGTTGTTGCAGAAACCATATCGAGTGGACTTTACTGATAAAGATTTAGAAAGTGTAAATGCTTCTGGAAAGAGATTACAGATAAAAGAATTAATGAACATTTTGCGAAAATGGGGAGACATTGATAAATGGAGAATTAGATGGATAAGAAAGAAAGAGGAAGTACAAGCGAGAGAAGCAGCAGCTGGATTTCCAGTAAGAGAATCAAGCAAAGTGGAAAAATTGTGTCCAATGAGAGAGGTTCCTGGAGGTGGATATATTCATGTTCCTTGGAGTAGACAAGATATTTTGTCATTTACAAATGATTTTCCAAAGCTGAGAGAAAAACCAGTTGAATGGTACAAACAGGTAGAGAGATTTGTGAAGGTTTCAAAGGTTTTATTGAAAGACTTGGATGATCTATTTGATATAGTGGTACCTGCTGATTTATGGACAGAATGCAAAATTACAATTGATTGGCCTAATGAGGAGTACCCTAGAGATGCAAAGACAGGGGCGCCCACGGCGGAGGTGATGAAAAAGTATCACCAAGTGATTATTTATTTGAAAGGGAAAATTCCTCCTAAAGAAACAGATTGGGTAAAAATAGATAGAACAACAAAAGAACCAAATGAATCTGTACATGCATATTATGAAAGGTTGTTACAGGTGTTTAAGCAGTATAGTGGTTTTGAGAATATCGGTGACAAGGATATGGGACATTTTGTGTATCGGTTTGTATATGGTTTGAAACCAGAAATCAGTCAGATGATACAGCAGCACATGTTATGTTGGCAAAGCAAGACAGTGGATGAGATTTTAAAGTATGCAAAATATTGCGGAGATGACATTGAAGCCAGGCGTAGGAAACTAAAAGAGAAAATGATGTGGGCACAAGTTAAATTGGCAGAACAGCAAGAAGAGAAAGCAAATGATCAAAATAATAATCAAGTGAAAGAACAGAGTCAGAATAATCAAGGAGCGAATGGTAATAAATATAAGGGACGAATGGACAGAGAAGAAGCGAAAAAGAAGTTTCCTTGTCATGCGTGCGGAAAGCTTGGACACTGGAAGAACGAGTGTAAGAGTACTCAGAATAATAAAAGTAATAATGGGCCAAATCAAAATTTAATCCCACAGATGCAGAATGTAGTACTTATGAATCATCAGCAGCAGGTAGTTACTCCACAATATCAGGTGCCACCAGCTCCTATGCCAAATTTTGTGAATCATCAAAGTTTCAGTGCGAACACCGGATTTCAAGGAGAAAGTGGTAAGAATAATAGAACAATTACACAATATTTTTTACAGAACGATGAAGAACATTCAGATGTCACACAATGACGGTGCCTGAGGGGGGAGGAAGAGGAGTGCGTGCTTGGCGCATCCTTGCCAGTAGATCAGTCAGGTCCATTTGTTGATGGGAGAGTAGAAGGTAAAGAAATTACTTTCCCATTGGATACTGGTGCTACCAGGTCTACTGTGAGAACAGCAGACATCCCAAACCTACCCCTCTCGGGAGAATCAATCCAAGTCGTAGGCGTGTCAAACCAACAGATTAGAACCCCAATTACCAAACCAATGGAGGTGCACGTTGGGAATTTTAAGGAAATGCATCGGTTCGTGGTTTGTGATTCCAGTCCTGTAAATCTGTTGGGAAGAGATCTTTTGTGCAAGATGAATTGCACAATCTATTGTACACCGGATGGTGTCGCTTTCCAAACCCCTGATGAAGACGTGGTGTACAAGATGATGTTAGCCAAACAGGGAACAGAAGTAGATGAAATGTTTTCACTAATAACTGAGAATGAATTACCAGAAGAGTTGAGAACCACAGTTAATCCAGAAGTGTGGGATTTTACAGGAAAAGACATTGGGCTAATGACAAATATAGACCCAGTTAAAGTGACAGTGAAAGAAGGTGCAGTGTATCCAAACACCCGACAGTACAAGATGAGTCCAGAAGTAAAAGCAGGAATTATTCCAGAGATTGAACGAATGGTTAAACAAGGTATTTTAAAAGAAGTGATGGGTAGTCCCTGCAATTTGCCAATAATGGGACTGAAAAAGCCTAGCGGAAAGTACAGAATAGTGAAAGATTTACGGAAAATAAATAAAATTGTAGTGCCATGTTGTCCAATAGTGCCAAATCCAGCAGTGATCCTTTATCAGATACCTTGGAATGCAGGTTGGTTTACAGTAATTGATTTATGCCAAGCGTTCTTTTCTATTCCTTTGCACCCAGACAGCCAGTATCTTTTCACGTTTAAGTTTGAGGATCATATTTACGCATGGTGTCGAGTTCCTCAAGGGTACACAGAGAGTCCTTCAATTTTTAATCAGAATTTGAAAAAGTGGCTAGAATCATTGGTTATGCCTGGAAAATCTGTTTTGGTCCAGCACATTGATGACCTATTGGTGGCATCAAAAACAGGAGAAGATTGTGTCACAGACACAATTGCATTACTAAACCATTTGGCCGAAGGAGGACACAAGGTGTCTCCAGAGAAGTTACAATTCTGTCAATGAGAAGTTAGATACTTAGGGCATAAAATAGAAAGAGGAGTTAGAAAAGTGACAACAGAAAGAATAAATATAATCAAAGAAATGCAATTGCCGCAGACTCAAAGAGAAATGAGAATGTTTCTAGGAGTGGTTGGATACTGTAGGCAATGGATTAATGGTTTTTCGATGTTAGCAAAGCCATTAATACAGATGATCCGGAAAAGAGCAAAAGATCCGATTGATTGGAATGATGACTGCATAGAGGTATTTGTGAAACTAAGAAACTGTTTGTGTGAGGCTCCTGCCTTGGGTATGCCTGATTATTCAAAAGACTTTGCATTGTTTTGCTGTGAAAGAGAAAATTGTGCACTTTCAGTCTTAACACAAAGACATGGGGGCATATTAACAAGGGGGCGATATGAAATTATCGCCGCTTTTGCGTCCGTTTTCGGGCGAAAAGCGGCGATAATTTCATCGCCTTATCAGCAAAGACACGCTATCGCGTGTTTTGCTGACTTAGCGCCCGTCCCCAGCACGCCTAACTTTGCATCGCTAATGAGATGCAAAGTAGGCGTGGCTGTGAAACCAAACAGGGATAATATCGCGAAGGCAGCTTCGCGATATTATCAAGGAGGGTTAGCGATCTTTTAAATCGCGTTAAGTATGCCTTAACGCAGGAATTTAACGTCTGTTAAATTCCTGACTAAGGCATACTTAACATGGGGGGTGGATTCTGTGGCTAAGACCACAGGCCCTATCATCTAGGATAGCGTCGTTTTCCACCATGGAAAACGGCGATATCCACGCTATCTCTGGAATTTTATCGCCTCGGCGATGCGCGTTGTTGATAACGCGCTAACCGGGCGATAAATTACAGAGATAGCCGGCGATAAATATGCAAGCGCTAAGCGCGCTTTGCGATATTTATCGCCGGGCCTTGTTAATATGCCCCATGGATTGAGTCGACGTCCTGTGGCATATTTTTCAGCTACATTGGACCCAGTGGCTTCAGCATTGCCTGGCTGCTTAAAAGCATTAGCTGCTACTTGTATGAGTCTGGAGCAAAGTGAGTCGATAGTTATGGGACATCCGGTAAAGGTTTTCGCTCCACACTCAGTTGAGATTCTTTTGACAAGAACAAGGACACAGCATCTCACCCCTAGTCGATTGACTAAGTATGAAAGAGTGATTTTGGGAGCTGAGAACTTGACTGTGATAAGGTGTACAATTATGAACCCAGCTACCCTACTGCCAGACCCCTGCGATGAAGAAGTGAGAGATGAGAGTGATCATGATTGTTTGGACGTGACTGAGTTATGCACGAAGCCCCGGCCGGACATAAAAGAGACACCTTTGAAAGAGGCTGACCATGAGATATTTGTAGACGGTTCCTGCCTCAGAACACAAGAAGGAGGACTAAGTGCTGCATGTGCTGTTTGTAAAATATCTGGGGTAATTGAAGCATCCTGTTTACCTGGGGTCAAGTCTGCACAAGTAGCTGAATTGGTTGCCTTAACAATGGCATGCAAAAAGGGGAAAAATTGGAGAGTAACCATATTTACGGATAGACAACATGGGTTTGGGGTTGTGCATGACTTCGGCCAGCTCTGGATGCAGAGGGGATTTCTGACTTCTTCAGGATCTCCTATCAGAAACAGCAAAAATGTGAAGGATTTGTTGGAAGCATTACAATTGCCAAAAGAGATAGCAGTTGTAAAATGTGCTGCACATCGGTCAGGAAATGACTATGTGACTGCTGGCAATAATTATGCTGATCAAGTGGCCAAATATTGTGCCAAAAATACAGTGGCCATAAACAGAAAAATTGAAACGGGTGAAACCAGATGCCAACTTATGTTTTTCTCAGTACCAGAAACATGGGATGACATTAGACAATTGCAGGAAGAAGTTGAGGAAAGGGAAAAGGAAATTTGGATAAAGGCAGCTTGTACAAAAAGACCACATGATGAGGTATGGGTATATTTAGATGGAAGACCAGTCATGCCAGATTGTTTACTTTAAAAAATGGCAAGAGTGTATCATGGAGCAACACACATAGGGAGAGATTCAATGATCAGGCTATTCAGACAGAGTTGGTACAATCCGAAATTCAGGGTAGTCGCGGAGAGCCTTTGCCAAAGATGTTTAACCTGTCAGTAGCAAAATCCAGGTAGAAAGACAGTGGTAAGCTGGGGAAAGATTGGAAAGGCAGAAGGACCCTTCACTAGATTACAGTTAGATTTTATTGAATTGCCCCCATGCAATGGACTGAAATATATACTTGTCATAGTATGCCTTTCCTCATGATGGGTGGAAGCCTATCCCACTCGAAGAAATGACAGTTTTCCAGTTGCAAAATTGTTGTTGAGGAAGTTTGTTCCGCGATTTGGTTTTCCAGTCACTTTGGAATCAGATAGAGGCCCTCATTTTAATAATGAAATAATTTGATTAATCTGTGCTGCATTTCACATTGAACAAAAACTGCACTGTGCATACCGTCCAGAGGCTTCTGGAATTGTTGAGCAAATGAATGGCACAATCAACTCGAGATTGGGAAAGGTGTGTGCATCCACAAAGCTGAAATGGCCAGATGTATTACCTCTTGTAATGATGGGTCTCAGAAGTATTCCAGACAGAAAAACAGGAATGAGCCCACATGAGATTCTCATGGGAAGAGCCATGCGACAGGCATTTATTCCTGGAAATAAACTAATGAGTATAACTGATGATCTGGTATTGGACTATTGCAAAGGATTGGCTGAAATGATGCGTTCTGTCTCTCACCAGGTTGGAGAAGACGCAGTCGAAAGACAGCCAGACCAAGCGCATGAATTGAATCCTGGAGATTGTGTGCTAGTGAAGAAACACGCAAGAAAGTCGTGCCTAGCACCAAGGTGGGACAAACCGCGGCAAGTCATACTAGTCACTACCACAGCAGTGAAGTGTGCAGGTTTGCCCAATTGGATTCATGCCAGCCATACCAGAAGAGTTCCGAGCCCATCAGAACAACAAGAGCAACCACTGACTGAACAGGCTGAAGCGTCTGGAGTTGTAAACTGTGAGATTGAAGAATCCAGAGTAATAGATTCTGAAAGACAACCATATGACGAACAGCCAAGTACAAGTCTGGAAGAGTGGATACCAGTGATTGAAATAATGGATGATGTTATTGAAACAAGAAGAAGAACAGAACTGAAAAGACAGGAAAGTAGTCAGGAAGAGACGGGGAAGAAGAACACACTCAGGTGGAAAATAAAAAAGACTTACACGAACCTGAGGAGGGAAAAATAGAAGAACACGTTCAGGCAGAAGAAGAAAAGTTTGAATTAAGACCTGAACAGGATCAGATAGAGTTAGAAGAACAGGTTCAGGCAGAAGAAGAAAAATTTGAAGTAAGACCTGAACAAGGACAGATAGAATTAGAAGAACAAGCTCAGGAAGAAGAAGAACAAAATACGGTAAGACCTGAGCAGGTGGAAGTAAGAGAAGGTACAAGCACAGAAAACAGAGAATCAGAACAGATTGTGCCTAAAATAAATGAAATAAAAAGAACTTTACAAGGAGATAAAGAAGGTGAAAACGCAGTACAAATCAAAAGAGTCAGAAAGGGAGACAATTGGCCAACTGGAGTAAAGAAACTAAAATATCACTTGAGAAAATCTGAAAAGAGACCAGAACAAGTAAACGAAGTCACAAGTCAAACACAATCTAAACAAACTTTGGCAAAAATAACTCGGGGAAGTCCAAGATTGAGAAATTTAAACAGGAGATATAAGGCTCCTGAATGGACTTACGTCATACTCGAGGAATTTGAATCCCTAGATCTGACTGATGAAACAGAAGAAATTCATATTGTTCAGATTGATGAAAGCAAACTGAGGCCTCCTTAAAAACAAAAAGAAAATCAAACTGACAAAGAAAGAATAAGAGAAAATAAATTTTCTCAGGAGTAAAATGGCAGAAATTGAAGTGACCAGAAAACCAAGATGCGGATTAAAAAGAAAGGGGCCTATTAGCAATAACCGGCGATAATTATCGCCAAGCGCACTTAGCGCTAGGATAATTATCGCCGGCTATCGCAGGTTTCTATCGCAGAGATAGCGTGCTATCAGCAACGCTTATCTCCAATGCGATAGAAACCCTGGAGAACAATGTGAATATCGCTTGAAAACAAGCGATATTCACACTGTGACCAGTGTTAGCTTCGTGATAGCGCGAGGGGGATTTAGCCATGTAATCCACCTCCCATTGGATTACATGGCTAAGTCAGGTTTGGACCAGGCGTTAACAAACCAGCGCTAAACGTGTTTAGCTCTGGTTCGTTAATCACCTCCCCTGCCTCGCTAATAGGCAATAGCGACCTTAGCGACTGTTTCCAGTCGCTTTTAGGTTGGGAACGCCTACTTTGCATGCCATTAGCGATAAATATCGCTGGCATGCAAAGCGGCACCCAACCCGGTTGCTATCGCCTAGAAGCTGTCGCTAACAGCAGTTAGCGACAGCTTGCTAATAGGGCGATTGAATTATCGCCGCTTTAGCGGGAAAAAGTCCCGCTAAATCGGCGATAATCACGTTGATAATATGCCCCAAAGTGTTTTAGATTTTGTTTTTGTAGTATTCTATTAGTAGCATTAGTATGGTTATTCCTAACAGTAGGAGTACCTTTGTTAATGAAAACAAGTGACAAGAATAATACAGAAACTAATGTTAAAGTAGATAGAATAAAAGAAACTGAAATAGAAATAGGGGTAGAAGATGAAGCAAACTATCATAATGAATCAGACTATAATACGTTTTCTAATGTGTTTATTAAATTGTTATTTCAATATGTTAGTACTATGGAGATTAATAACTGTTATGGTTATGTGTGTATGAAGTTACCCTCTTCAGTATCAGACGGGATGACGTATCACCATATACCTTTAACGTATGGTGTGTCATGCAGTATTTTGTCAAGTTTATTTTATGCTACAGGGAGACTTCAATATTTTTATTCAGATATAGATGTAGTATTTTCAGAATTACCTATTAGAAAGAATATGAATCCAGTAGCTAGTAGTAAAAATGCACAGTTTATGGGTGAGTTTTTCTTAACAATGAGTTCAATAGATTTAGTTAAGGCACATAAAGATAATCTAACATGTACATTAAGAAAAGAAGAAAAATAATTTTTGGATTTAGTAGAAGAGAGGAGCAGGATTTAATAAAGAAAGCAACTGAACAGAAAACCCATGTACCTCCATGGGTTGGGAAGGAGGGAATCTATGCTAGTGGCAAGGCTCATGCTGCGATGTCCCTGGATTTTGTGAAAAGAGGAAAATTCTGCCTCCATAGATTAAAGACAGAGTATAATAATAATTACATTGGTTCCAGTGAATGTGAACACAACTTCCTAATTTTAGGAGGGTGGGGACTAAAAGGGGGAACTGATCCTGTGTTTCCAGGAGTGTATTATGTTTGTGGGAACAATGCCTATTATAGATTACCCGCAAGATGGTATGGGAGCTGCTACTTTGGAATAGTTTTTCCAAAAATCTATCATGTAGATAAAATCAGTGGAACCAATGGAAATTCTAATGGACTAACACGTAGAAGAAGAGTTAGTTTTTCTGAAATTGTAGGAGATATTTTTAGTGCACTGATACCCTCAGTTGGAGTCGTTCTTAATTCGCAGAAAATTTGTAAGTTATCAACCATAGTTGATCGTCTTTCTACAGATACTGCAGGAGGATTCTTAATGATTAACACAGAAATGGTTGCAATTAGGTCTATGGTTTTACAGAACCGTCTTGCTCTTGATATATTGTTAGCAAAAGAAGGTGGAGTCTGTGGCATGTTGAAAATTCAACATTGCTGCACTTATATTCCGGACAAGAGCAGAGAAATTAAAGGATATATTGAAAACATTACGAGAATGCATAAAGACTTGACCCAACTGGAGGTTGACAGTGTGTGGGGAAGACTAACAAAGAGTATAACATCAATAGGGAAATGGTTTGTTGATTTTGGGAAAGATTTTCTAGGTCAAATAAGATAATAACAGTAGTGATGATAATAATGATTACATATAAGTGTTGTAGAAGAGGAAGGAAAGAAAAAGTAAATTTTGAAAGAAAAGGAAAGGGACAGAAGCGAAAAAGAAAATATGATGAAATACAGCTGGAAGAAATGAAAGGCAGATTATATAAGAAAATGAGGGATATAGAAGGAAACGAGTTGACTGATGAAAAATTGAGAAGAGAAATAGAGAAAACTGAGAAGTGATAAAGTTGGTATCTGGGATGGGATGGGTAATTTTGTGATGGCTTAAGATGCCATCAGAGAGGGGATTGATGGATCAAGGACTCGTAAAAGAGACTTGCTCGGAACCAATCCTTTCGTTTAACTCATTAACGATTTACTAACAACGTGTTTGTAATTAATAATTCGTATTTAGAAACAGACACGCGGGACAGTGAAGCTTGCCTATGTGTTTACTAACTGCAATAACATGAACGAAGGACTAAAACGCACTTTAACAAGGGATCTTTACTGCGCATGTATCTGCTGCATCTACGTAGTATGACGTACTAATGCTTGGAGGGAAAATCTTGCGCCTGCGCAATAGACAATAAAATGGCCGCTTGAAAGCTCACATGCATGACACCTGCTTGGTTGAATTAGAAAATAAGTTTTATACTAACGCAAATGCAGAAAGGGTAATAATAAAGAGAATGGGTTAGAGTAGAGGTTGGTGGTGTACAGTGAAACCATTTATTTTTGAAAATAACATTTCTTCTTTTGACTTTATTATTAGTGCGCATTTGGGCCTGCCAGACTTGTCTGAATCGAGCTGACTGACTTGACCCCACGCATGCGTACTAGAAAGAGAATACGAAAAGATGAGTAAGGACTTGTCACACGTCCAAGGCCAGCGAAGATGTGCCCTGGGAACATGAGGGTGAAGAGTTCATATGAAGGAGCTTTGTTCATAATATCGCAACATTTTGTATTAATAAAGTTTGGAGATGTATGGGAAAGGAAGTGATTTAATAAAGTTTGAGGGGAGGAGTTTTGAAACAATGGTTTAATGAAATAAGTGAAATGTAAGCATGGTGTGATAGTCATCCCCCCTCGCCTGACCAATCAGAAGTTAGTGGTTTACAATATTGAAACATTAATGGGTGGTACTCGGTAATGAAAAGGTATAATTGAGGTAGTTTAGTTAGTTAGTGGGAGAGCTTATTAGGAGCTGACAGCTCGAAGCTGGGAGATGTTCGGAGCAGAGGCGACGCAGAGTTCGGGATGCTGTCGGTGCTGGGGGTGGTGCTGAAGCTGTGAGACGCTGATGAAGAAAATCGAATGCAGAACCATCTATTTAATTTAATTGGGTTAGAAAGAAGAGCGCGGAAGAACCACGAGGAGGAAGAGAGTGTCAGAGAGGGGTGCGGCGCAGTCGTCGGTATCTAGAGAGGTGAAGTATGCTGTCCTGATTCCTGTCCTGAAGTCTTTGTCTCCTGATCTATCCTGGGGGACCCTTACCAGCCCTTTGGCCAGGGGGTTGGCCTTCACACCATACTTGGTAATTATAAATTATCGTATTGATAGATGCTCTTCTCTCTCTGTCCTCTTCTTTCTGAGCATAGCTATTTGTGTGGATCTGAATTGCTAATGCCTATTTGAAACTTGATTGAATTGACACTCTTGCGAATGAGGGTGTTTGTACTGAAACGTTTGAGATGGTTCACACACAATTAATTTAGATAAAGATTTTAAAACTTCCTGAGTCTGTGATTATTTCATTTTAAAAGAGAAATGTTTAATAAGTTATGTTAATTATCACCATCAACTAGTTCCAACTAATGGTCCATTGACCAGAGGAAAGAACTAAGTGATCAGTGAAAGGTTTAGTTAGGGAAACGAAATACCTAGATCTTGAAGTATGAAAATCATAAACTAAAGATTCCAGCGGTCTACTTAGTGTTTTGTGGAAGTAGTTATATGGGCCCAGGTGAGTATATGGTAGTGGAGTATCTGCTGCTAGTACGCCACTGGATCAATGTTGTGTAGTTCCTATAGTACCCATGCAGGACCTGTGCGTTAGGATAACATAAACCGTGGGTTTGGTGTTAGACTGATTCTGTGCACCCCAACCGCGTATGCTAGCCTGATTTGCATTAGCTAGCTCACAGTGCCACTAGAATCTCCTCTTATCGGGGAAAGATTAGTTTCTGGCAACCTTAGATCATGACAACCCTGATCCCTCAGAATCGTGGAAACAATGTACTACTTTTCGCTCAGTCACTCGTGCTTACTTATTCGGTTTGTCTCAGAGAGTTACACAGAATAAACAGTCTGGGCGTTTCAATAAGTATTTATTGAACAGTTGTTATTCTAGTGTAAAATATATGTGCTGCCGTAACCAGCAGACAATAGCAGAGATATATGATCATCAGTACGATAAAAGTGAAGGGGTAGAACAGTTCTACCATATTGCAATAATCATGAATACATACATGAATATAAAAAGTATTATGAAAAGTGCACGTACTCCTACGATGCCTAACTAGATGTACCTGAGTGTACCTAGCATATGTGTAGGTCTAAAAGCCTAAGAGCCAAGATTCCTTCTAGGATTTAGTCGAACCCCCATACCTGAATAGAGAGAGTGTGGGACCCCGTCCTGGTCTCGAGTTGGACTCCCCGCAAGGGCTGTGTCAGACTGCTGTCAGCTGGAGCGACTGCATGCAGGAGCCTCAGCGTCTCTGGACAGTGTGTCAGCATGGAAGTCTCGGTTCCCTCTTCCTTACCGAGGTAAGACGTGGTGTATTTATACCCTGGAGACTTTAGTTGCTTCGTATGGTTTGTATTGGGCCTTGTTAGACTTGAGGAAGACGTCAGGGGTGAACTTTGTACATACATATTATGCAGATGGTGTATTCCTAGAGAGTCATGCATAATTGATGAGTACAGTGTGGGCCTGTGTTTGGGAAAAACCCTGCTGTATTCAAAACCACAGGCTAGATAACGTTCAGCCCTCAGAGCTCGTTGTGTACTAGCACAGGACCAATTGTAGGTGAAAGATAATGCCTATATAAGGAATAATGACTATAATAGGACATGTACAGTTATGACCGTAATAGGGCATATGCGGCTTTGACCATAATAGGGCAAGTACGAATATGACCGTATTAGGGCAAATACGAATACGTCCATTTTAGGGCATGTATGAACATGTCTACATTAGGGCCTCTATACGGGACATAACAATACTTTGCTGGTCAGCATATGTCCTTTACAGTTTTTCAATAAAAAACCTAGGAGTTCAGCGCCCTGCGCCTCATCAATATCCATAGATGTGAAATTCCATTTTTCTTTAAAGATGATCCCAACCCCACCTCCTCTACCACTAAGCCGTGGCTTATGGAAGGCTTTATATCCCGCTGGGCCAGCCCACCCCAGCTCCAAATCTGAGACTGTATGCGTCCAAGTCTCTGTCATAAACAGGATATCTAAGTCCTGTGTTTCCAACAGCAATTCAACCTCCAAATAATGTTTCGGCAGAGACCTAACATTAAGCAAGCCATATGTTAGGGTATCTCCTCTAGCAGCATCCTGCCCCAGTCCTACCATCTCAGTGGGTTTATGTTTCCTTGCCTCCCTCACTGACTCACCTATCACCCGCAATTGTTCGCCTGTATATCGGTGTGCCATCTCACTTCTACCCAAACCGACAGCATTGCTGGCACTGTGTGCGGCTGGTGCGCGGACGGGCGCAGACAGCCTTGCCTTTGGCGTGCCGGCGGCGCGCCCGCTGCACGCGTCTGCTGCGCGGTCGCGTCAGCATGCCCTCTTGCAGGGGCTCGGGTTACGTAGCGCTCTAGCTGACGCTTGAACAACTAGAGCATGACCCGGAAATGGCGGCCCGCTCTAAACTAGCGGGACCGTCGCCTAGCAGCAAGATGGTGTGATTCAATTACGTTTTGCTAGCGGCAGAAGTGCAAAAACGCGAATGAGTAAATGTGAAAAGAACACGAGTGAATGTGCGAGTAAACAGTCAGTGCAAATTCAAATTCATAACATTTTTAAAGAATGATTAAAAGAATTAAGGGGGATAT
Organism: Calotriton arnoldi; assembly: GCA_963921515.1. NCBI lineage: Eukaryota > Metazoa > Chordata > Amphibia > Caudata > Salamandridae > Calotriton > Calotriton arnoldi. The sequence continues at coordinate 166,649 of CAWUFW010005986.1, forward strand.
TAGCAAGGGCTTATCGCCGCTTTAGCGGGACTTTTTTCCCGTTAAAGCGGCGATGTTTTTATCGCCCGATTAGCAAGATGTCGCTAACCTACGTTAGCGACAGCTTTCCGGCTATAGCTGCCCTTTTCACTATCGCCGTGCATGGCAGCGATAATCATCGCTAATGGCATGCAAAGTAGGCGTTCCCTCGCAAATTTCCAAGAAAATAGTCGCTAACACACCATCGAACTATTACCAATGATGTCCTGGACCTGCGAAGTGATAAAAAAACTCACGCTAAGGCCCCTTAGCGGGTGGAAAATAAGAACTGAAAAAACCAGTTCTAAACACTGAAAAACTGGTGATAAAAGGAGGCATATAAGGGAGACCAGCCCAGACACACAGCTGAAGACCCACAGATGCCATGGAGGCACTAATCATTCAGCTAGGAGTCCCACGAAGGCAACAACCACCACCGCCACTGCCACCTCCTCCAGGACCACCACCGAGGCAGCGCCAAAGACGACGACGGCCCCTGCGCCGACGTCTCAGCCTTGGTGACCTGACACCAGAGGAGGTCATTGCCCACTACAGGCTCAAAAGGACATCCATTGAACACATCCTGAACCTGATAGGCCACAGGCTGATGCCACTAACACAGCAGAGAACCAACATCCCTCCGCAGACAAATCTGCTGGCCGTGCTGCATATGTTGGCCTCTGGGACTTTTCAACCAACAACAGCCAGAGTCGGAGGAGTCTCACAGGCATCCTTCTCAATCTTCCTCCCAACTTTCTTGGATGGCATACTCAGCCTGATACCCCAGCAACTTCACTTCCCCAACACTGTCCAGGAACAGCTTGAGACCAAGCAAGGATTCTACGCCATAGCCGGATTCCCACAAGTGTTGGGCGCAATAGACTGCACCCATGTCCGATGTGTGCCCCCTGCGGACAGTGCACACATATACCGCAATAGAAAGCACACCCACTCCATGAATGTGCAGGCAATAGTGGACCACCGCGGATTGTTCACCAATGTCGTAGCCAAGTTCCCAAGGAGTGTGCATGATTCCTACATCTTTCAACAGTCCATCATAAACCAGCGCTTCCAGGATGGTACATACGGAAATGCAGTACTAGTCTGTAAGTACCAATATAACACACCACATGCCTCAACATCACAGACATGCAAATAAGAAATGTGAGAATGTACATGTCACAAACACACATACAACATGTCAAACAACATCACCACATACCAGACACAATAACACCAGGAACTGTGGGAACTGTGGCTAGATATGTAGATCAACCTTACTCAAAGGCGTAGCCCCTCTGCCACCCCTAAGCAAATGTGGGGAGAGGTGGGAACCATGTATGCGCAATGGAGGCACACGAATCATAAAGAAAGTAGGAACACAAGTCCCAGTGTGTAGGTGTTGTGCTGGACAGTCAGGACTAAGCTGACTGCAGATGTGCCCATGTTGGCATATAGTGTGTATATGCCAGCTTGATGGCAATGACTGTGTGGGACACTGTTGCACACGACAATGTGGGGAACCATTTGAAGGCTGCATGGAGGATGCAGAGGCAGGCGAAGCAGCTGCAGGCCACTGTGTACAGCAGTAGGTACATGGAGATGGAAGTTCCAAATATGGGGCCTAGGTACCTAAATTTGCAGTGGGGACATCTGAAGGCCATGGCACACCAGGTGATCCCACATGCTGAATGTTTTGTTACGAGGAGGAGGACCCATGTTTCCACTGTGGATAGCATGCCCCAGCTGTAGATCATCACTGTTGCAAATCACAGAAACCCACCTGGAAGACCTGTATGGTGTGTGGGCGTATTGTTGATGGTGAATATGAGCATCTGGGCCATGTGGGTGGTGCTGTTTACTAATATCCCAATGCCTGCACCAGCTCCACCACATGTGTCCACAGATGCATCTGCCAACTCTGATGTTGGTGCTGACCGAGGTTGCCTTAAGTGCCTGCCGTATGTAGCAGTTGCACATGGGACAAGGGTGCATGCGCAGTTGGAGATACATGTATAGAAAACTGTGTACTTGTGACATAGCTGACGACTGCAGTGTTGTGGTTGTTGCTGTTGATGGTGGTGTGTAGCATCCCCTTGGTGACTGTGCATCACCAACTCAGTGGTGGCCTGCATGTAGGAAACGTTGGCTTGGGGTACAACAACAAGGTTGTGTATGCGTAAGTGGAGAACACATGTGCGTTTAGTGTGGTCGATGAACTAGACGAAGTCCACACATGCAAAGAAGACGTCAAAGGCGTGCCCTGCCTTGTGGCTCAGTGTGGTGACGACCCTGGTCAGCCTGATGTCAGCAAACATTTCACCAAGTACAAGGTATGTTGAGCAGTCGTGGCATGTGAGTTGGAGGCTAAGCCAGGAATGAGCACGTAGTCCAGGGAGTGGATGGTGTTGCGTCTGATGATGTTGTTGGTGTGGGTGAAGCTTTCCTGCCCTCAATGGGCCCTGCATGTGAGGGGGCACATAACTGCTGATGTGTGTCAGCTTGTGACAGGAAACAGCATGTGTTGTGCGTTCGTGCCGGCCGGGCAGCAGCAGAACAGAATGTGAACTGTGTCTTGTGTGGCCTATTGCATCATAAATTTCACATGGCTATGACTGTGAGGAGGGTGGATTAGTGTCAGCGATAGACGGGAGAAGAGCCACTCATGCAACCGAGCAGCGCACACAATAGAATTGGCTTGGTGGAGGGAGTAACAACAGTGAGGCAAAAAAAATTGAAAACTTGCTTGTAAGCATACAGAAGCAACACATGGCTAACATGAGATACAACATAACATAAATGACACCCCACAAAACCCTCTACACCAACAACACATCCAGCACAACCAATGATGTATTCATCTTGCTCCCACTTGTCACAGGGGACCAAGGATATGCACTATGCCCGTGGATGATGACACCCCTCCGAAACCCCACAACCCAAGCCCAGAGGAAGTATAATGCAGCACACAGACGCACCAGGTCCATTGTGGAGCGCACATTTGGCGTGCTAAAGTCATGTTTCCGTTGCCTGGACATCACAGGTGGAAGCCTGCTGTACAGCCCTGAAATGGTAAACAAAATCATCATGGCTTGTTGTGTTTTGCACAACATATGTGTGCGCACCAAAGCACCATGGATTCAAGTGCCTGCACCACCAGATGAAGACGAGGAAGATGATGAAGAAGAGGCAGGTGGCGCACACCCCACAGCAAATGCAGCTGGGACTGCCCGAAGGAACAGAATCATAAACTATTTCTTTAACTGAGCATGTCACATTGTGACAGTCCCCCTCCAATGTATCTCATAGCAAAATTACCACAATCACGGTGTGTGCCAATAAAACTCATACACACATACCCTGTCTGCATGTTACTGTCCAGCATGGGTACATCACTCAGAAAAGTGTGACGTTGCTCAACATGTGCAAAGAAAAGAACACAACTCCATTGATGCTGGGAATGTCTCCTGAGTACTGAGATGCTTTGCAGTGTGTCAAGTGTGGAAGACTAGAGTCTACATGGTGCAATGTAGGCTAGCCAATGTAAAAATGTGGTGTCTCCTAAGAGTAAATCTGCCAAAATAGGTTGTCGTCTGTGATGAATAGCACAATTGTAGTCTCTTGTAATTGCTAACAAAAAGCTCATTAGGAGTGTGTACGTAGTGTGTAATCTCTCAAAAATGAGGCCGTGAAATGGGGTAAAAGATGCAAATAGTGCATGCAATGGGCTAAAAGATTAAGCTGTTGGTGTGCAATGGGGTAAGAGATGGTAGTTGTTGGCATGCAATGGGGTAAAAGATGCAAAGAGGGCATGCAATGTGCAAATAAATGCCAATAGGGCGTGCAATGGTGTAAAACCAGAAAATAGGTGGTGCAATGGGGCAAATCATGAAAATAGGGCGTGCAATGGAGTCAAATATGAAAATAGGGCGTGCAATGGGGTCAAAAATGAAAATAGGGCGTGCAATGGGGTCAAATATGAAAATAGGGCGTGCAATGGGGTCAAAAATGAAAATAGGGCGTGCAATGGGGTCAAATATGAAAATAGGGCGTGCAATGGGGTCAAATATGAAAATAGGGCATGCAATGGGGTCAAAAATGAAAATAGGGCGTGCAATGGGGTCAAAAAAGAAAATAGGGCGTGCAATGGGGTCAAATATGAAAATAGGGCGTGCAATGGGGTCAAATATGAAAATAGGGCGTGCAATGGGGTACACAACACTTATCTGTGTGTCAGAAGCCATTTGCCTGGAAGCCATGACCACGTCCAGATCAACAGGCTCCACAACAGGTATGCGGACCAGTAACTTGACGGAGCAGACGGACCAAAACCACCAAAGACACAACAAACAGACCGCCATCTCCAAATGGACACCAGGCATGGGTGAAGACACCTCCTCCACTTGGAAAGACAACCATTTTGGGCCCAACACAGACCCCTGGCTCTGTCACATCTACCAGAGAGCCACATCTACCATCGCACACAAACCACTATGCAACATTACCATCCGGTTAAACACATGCAGGTACCCAGACAACTGAAAGCGGACCAAAAGTGATGCCCCTATGTCATGTGTACCCCACAGGTGAGTAGCACCCTCCAAAAAGGCATGAATGAGTGATGGTTCACTTGTGAGATATGCAAATATGGTGTGACATGTGTGGAATATAGCCAGTTAGGGGGACATGTGTAGTGAAACATCATTTGCATGGTGCAATGTGAGTGACAAACAACATCCACATATACTTACAGTACTCTGACATGATTTTTGCACTAAGACAGTGCATCACTGTATTGATTGGCTGTTAGCGTGCAGATTTTCTCGCTAACACGACTAAGCGATAATATTTCTAAACGCAAGGTCACGCCCAATGTCTAAATACATCGCGCGAGGCTTTCCCACACTTAAAGGACACCCTAGCGACTCTTTGCGTGCCGATTCTTGCCGCTAACCCAATAAGGACATGCTTGCGACTCTTAGCGTGCAGATTTCCGCCGCAAACTCAAAAACGGGCTGCAAACAGGCAGGAAGTGATGTCTGCATGCTTCCTGTCTACTGGAGTAGTGTTCTGCACTTTCACTTTCACTTTTGAGCACATTGCTGGTGAATGTTGAGAGTGCTGGAGGTGTTTGGTGGTGTGTGCTGCAGTATTGAGTTTTCTGAGTGTTGCTGTGTCCTGTGTCTAGTGTCTGTTAAGTGTTTTTGTACTTAGTAAGTGTGTTACATTGTCTCCTGTGCCATATTTTGTCGGGTGTCTGTCTTGGGGTAGTGACATTAAATAGTTGTTGGGTAAATTAAGAGGGATTTATTTTGGTTCATTGGGGTCATAGGTGTGTAGGGAGATGCCGGCTGTGGGCAGGGAGGGCAGGATGTCCGAGGAGGCATTGGGGGGGTTCCTGTAGATGATTAAATTTTATCTTCCACTGATGTTGGAGAGGGGAGGCAGTATCCTGCAGGGGTACAACGTGACTAAGGGTGGGCGTAGTTCGCGAAGTAATGCTTCGCGAAGCTACGCAAAGTGCAGTTCGCGCTACGCAAGCTTCGCGTAGCACTACGCGAGCTGCGTAAGCGCACTGTTCGCAATGATTGCACAGTGCCGGATGCTTGTCCGCACTGTGCAATCATTGAAAACGGCAACTTGCACAGTGCGAGCTGTCTTCTACTGCCGCTCGAGTAGATTTTTACTCGAGCGGCAGCTTTCTCAACGCGGACTGGTAGTTTCTCATCGCGAGCGGTCGCAAGCATACGCGACCACTCGCAATGAGAAACCTGACCTCCCGCGTTGAGAATCTCGCCGGGAGGTTTATTTTCCACGCTCGCGATCGGCAACTTGATGTTGCTGATCGCGAACGAGAAAAAGTCTCGCCGGGATAGTCATTTTGCTTGCTCGCGGTCGCCAACTTGACGTTGAGGACCGCGAGCAAGCAAAAAATGACCGCGGCACTACGCTACGCTACGCTACGCGTGTTCGCACTGTGCTACGTGCAATTCGCGTTGTGCGAAGTAGCGCAAACTTCGCAAACTACGCGAGCGTAGCGTAGCACTTCGCCCAGGGTTAAACGTGACCCTGCGGAAGATCAGGTGGGAGGGTGTGCGGGTGCAAATGCTACAGTGCTTTGGAGTCGACCGCAGCGTGCGCCAATGGAAGCACCGATGGCAGGACATGCTGGCACGTGAGGCAGACCTCTTGGACTACGTGGGAGTGATGACAGGCCTACAGGGTGGTAAGTACAAAATCCACATTAATTTGCGTAGAGTGTGAGGAATGAAATTAACAACGTGTGGACCACCGCCGACAATGTGAGAGATGGATGTTGTCTGAGGTGTGAGCCGCAAAGTTTGTGTGCATATTGTTGGCACATCCCAGCAGAAATAACGCATCACAATGTCAAGCATTTGTTGCAAGTCTGTGTCACCCACTGCGCAGTGCCAACACTTAGCACTGTTCTGCCATTGCAGGCACACTGTGAAATCATGTGCTTGCAGGCAGAACAATGTTTGTGACTGACATGTGTGAGAGTACATTTACTATCCATTGATGTGTCCATGTGAGCTGTGTGATGGTCAAAAGCCAGTGTCATCAAGCTGGCAACATTAATCGTGTCATGTCAGCTACACTGCCCTTTGGACATAGTTCCTGTGTGGAAATGCTTTTGATAGCGATTAATGGTCTAAAGAAAGTGTACATTTCCAGATTGTCAAAGACAAACAACCCCTGTGTAATGTTGTAGTGCAACCTGCAGCAACTCTATTGTAGAAAGTGCATGTAGAACATCATGATGCAAGGAGTAATGGTGCCTTGTGGCTGACTGACACTACGATAATGGTCATGGAAGCCAGCATAGCAGTCTTGTTAGTCCAAAAATCTGCTGTCACAGGTCTGGTGTCAATGCCATTCAAAGTTGACACAAACATATACTGTGTAGTCAACATGTAATGACACACAACAGTAATGTTGCGTATGTTGTCATGTTGATGATTGGTATGAGGAATACGACACATATGAATTGCAGGCTGATACACATACATATTTCTTCACTTGTCTCGCAGATGGACGTCCGCCAATCACACAGGGGGACATCGACAGCTTTGAGGACCCACACGCCACTGGTGAGTTTGAACTTAATTGACTAGCATGTTGCAGTGGCATGGATGTCTGGGTCACATGATGTACAATGCTGAATGAAGTATGGGTGTGTATCACAGCTACCTTGCCTACAGTGTGACGATGTAGTGTTGAAGGCATCAGTGTGCACCAATCGGTAAGTGACTCTGGACAAATGCATCTGTCGCACAGTTGTGACTTGCCCATCACCAGGCAGTGACACACATTGAAAGTGAGGTGCTCATCCTCCAGCCAATACGCTCAGTCAACATGACTGTCATCAAAGTAGCGTCGTCAATAGGGGCCTAGCATCATGATCCAAGCAGCGTTAAGTTATTCCACGTGTATCAACGCCTACATGTCAATGAGGTACACTGTCACGCTGTGTTGAGTGTGAATGGGGCGTGCATTGTGGCTTGTGTTTGTCGTAACACAGCAACACCCATTGCATCTGAGGCTGGCCCTGAGGTGCAAGTGTGGAAATCACAATTTCCTGCGCACAAATCTACAACAATCACACCCCTGTAGTATTCTTGACTAATGAGCAGACATGTTGTTTGCCCCTCACATCTGATTTAAACCTGTGAGCTGCTTCGTGCAGCCCACATGTGATTTGAAAATAGACATGGTGTGTATGAGCACAGCAAGGTGGCCCTTCCAGCCCATACATTTACATACATCATTCTTCCCCAATGTATCTCTCTCATGTGTGCTGCACTAAGCAACACACATGTAAGTCACAAATCGTCATATCCGGTCCGTTCATATGCCAGAAGTAAGTCCTCTCTACACATGAACAGACCGCCCTGCTCACAGACAGCCTTGCACTCTGCCGCTAGATTGCCTGTGTAGTCATAGTCGTGATGAACCACACACGTGTTTGAGCCCACACATGCCTGCACATGGGCAGTGTACCTGTCATGCAGCTATGTGTCACAGGACTGTGAGAGCCATTATTTTGTTTGACTGCAACTTAGTTGACTCCAATGTGCCGTTTCATTAGCTGTATTGTGCCTGACTGGGGTTTGATCTCCTTATACTTGCCTCACTGTTGTTGGTCATACAACCTTTGCTTCCCTATGTTTTTCCTGGCGTTTCACCCCCCTTCCTGCAGCCGCTACCACCCGTGAACACTCCCATGATCGCCCAGCTCCCGCCTCCCAGCCACTCCTCCATAGCCCCTCCCCCACATAATGGCGGCACTGCGCCGTTGTGCAGCGGTAACGTGCAGCGCACGCCTCAGGCCCGTCTGCACCCGTCTGCAACCCAACCGCGGCCAGCGCCAGAAACACAGGATCTCAGTGACTGCACAGATACAACTCCGCCGCACTCCAAACACTCTGGGCAGGATGACACACACCAACTGCCAAAGAACCTCGCAAAACACAACCCATGGAGAGTTCCCGTGTAGACTCTGCCACAGATCTGTCACCTACGACAATACCAACGCAAACGCCGGAGGACCGCCCAACGCACATGCGGCCGAATACCTGACTTGCATTCTCACCAACATGTGCTCCCTGCACCGACACGCCGTTGAGATCTGGGACAAGATTGACAGCCTCATGGTCAACGTTGCCTTCTGTTCCGAAAGGTGGAGCAACGCCACCTCGGGCCCCGACATCGCCACTGGCCATCCCCGAGGCTACAAGATCCAGAGACAGGGACCACCCCCACCGGCCAGGAGGAGGAGGAGTCCCCATCGCACACAAGACCCCCCTCTGGCCATCCACATCCAGCACGAATGACCACCACTCAAACACAGGACACCTCCACTTCCAGATCCAGACCAGCACCAGGACCACGCTGTGCGGCACACTCTTCAACAGACCACCGGCACCTGGCTACCAGGCCGCAACTACCATCGCCGAGCTCTCCGCACCTCCACAGACTACATTATACTCGGGGACCTGAACGTACACCTCGACAACTGCGACGACACCGACGCCAGCACTCCCCTAGACAACCTCACCAAACTTGGACAGGAACTGCTGGTCAACACGCCCACTCACAAAGCTGGATACACCCTCCAGGCAATCTCTGCGGGGGGAAAAAACATCTGTTTCAGCCACACCTTCCAGCCCACCTGGACAGAACACCACTGCATCCATTTCACCTTCTACTCCACCACCGCACACAAGCACACACCGCTCCCACCACAAAGGAACTTGATCAGACTTGCAGAGGGACTCCTCAACACCACCCTCCCCCAAGACACCCTCAGCGCCACGACCAACAACAACACCACTGCCAATGATTTGCACTGCTGGATCTCCAGCTGCGCTGACAAGCTCTCACCCCTCCGCCACCCTGCCACACAACACCCTCTGAAGGCCGCCTGGTGCAACACAGAACTACAAAAAGCCAGACGCTCATGTAGACAACTAGGGAATACTTGCTAAACAAGTAAACCAAGGACAGTCGGATCAATCACAGGAGCGCCCTGAAGGAATGCCAGCAGGGCATCATGGACACCAAACGGACCACCTTCACTGACAAAATGGGGGCAAACACCACCAACACCAAGGAAGTGATCAACGTCATACCTCTGTTTGCAAAACCCCAAGGATCCTTGCTCAGCCCCGCGCTCTTCAACATCTACATGGCCACCCTCGCCGCCATCGTCAGACAGCATGGGCTCAGCATTGTATCCTACGCAGACGACCCCCAGCTCATCCTCTCTCTCATTAATGAGCCCAAAGACACCAGACTCTGTTACCAGGAAGGAATGGGGAACGTAGCAGCCTGGATGTAAGACAGCTGTTTGAAACTCAACTCTGAGAAAAGCAAGTTCCTCATCCTTGGAACCTGCACCTCCACCGGGACAACACCTGGTGGCCCCCCGCCCTCGGAGACCCACCCACCCCCACTGACCCCGCACCACACCTCAGCATCATCCTCCACTCCTCCTTCTCCATGAACCGCAAGAGCTGCGCTGTTGCCTCCACCAGCTTCAAATGCCAACGCATCCTCCAAAAGCACTTCAAATGGAACCCCCACGACTGTGGAAGGACCATCAACCACGCACTTATAACCAGCAGTCTCACCTACAGCAATGCACTATACGCTTGGAACAACAGAACCCTTCAACACAAGCTACAGAGCGTCCTGAATGCCACAGCCAGACTGATCCTCGGGACACCGCATCATGAGCACAGTAAGCAACAACTACGAGACCTACACTGGCTCCCCGGAGAGAAGCGGGTCAGCTTCACACTCCTCTCCCACACCTACAAACCCAGCATCAACATTGGAACCACATACCTCAACAAGAGAGTATCCTTCCACATACCCAAGTGGCACCTCGGCTACGCCAACCTCGCCCTGGCAGAGGTACTCCGCATCCGCAGACACAGAACTGGAGGGTGGGCATTATTCTACACCACAGCCAGGACCTGGAACATTCACCCAGTGAACATCATACGCTCCACAACCCTGCACATGTTCAGGAAGGACCTCAAGACCTGGATCTCCACCTGATCCGGTGCTGATCCCCCTACCCCAGTGCCTTGGGACCCTTGCCGGTTGGTAGCAAGCTTTATGAACCCTTGATTGATTGAGGATGAGGATGAGGATGGTGCTACACACAGTGTGAGGATGCTTACATACTCAATATGCTCGTACATGTCTCACTCTGCCCGTGTATGTAATGGCACAATCATTGGGCATGGTCAGCCTCATTTCAGTGTGACAGTGCATGTACCATGTCATGCACTGTCATGTCAGTCTCCCCAGCATGTATCCACTGATCCATGCTTCTACATGTCATTGTCCAGGTCACTTGCTGACTTCATATTGTTACGCTGTGGTATATGCTAGCCTGTTAAGTTGATTTTGCATTGCACAAGTGCACAGGCAAGAATGGAAATGTGCACTGGACTCTTATTTGGCTTTCTGGGTGTTTTACAGACAACATGACGCCAGGCCAGATCCATGCCTTTGAGGTGCGAAAGGAGCGTTTCCGGCATGTTAAGAAAGTGGCCAAGGGGTACCGCAGCATGTCCCGGTGGTACCGCGACAAACGCAAAAAGGGCACATGGAAGAGATTATCTGAGTATGGCAAGGATGTCACACAGCCCACCCCCGGAACATCAGGTGTCAGTGGTGTGTCCCAGGCACAACAGGTGGCACCTCCCCCTACCGCACAAGCCCCAACCCAAAGCAATGTCACATTGGCAGATGGGGGACAGGTGGTCCATTTCACCTTGCGGGACCAGAGGACACTGCAGGACATTGTTGTTTCTCTGGACGCAATAAAGCGGCAAATAGCTGATCTCACCACACGGGTCATGGACATTCAGCACCACCTGGGACTGCCATGATTGGTGGACCTGCAGGACACCATCCCCCTCTTCTCCCTCCCCCAATGTTCACTTCCTCGTTCATGTAGTGTTAGGTTAGTTATTTATTTGTTAGGTAGTGTAGTTTTAGTGTAGCATTTAGTTAGTGTTAGGTTTTTAGGTAGACATAAGATTTTAATGGTTCATCCGTATTTGGGGATAAGTTACCTTTTCCTTTGGGTGGGGGGTTGATGTTTTTTCAGTTCTTAAAAAATAATTTCAGAAATAAACGAAAAAAATATTTCTTTGAGTAGGTTACATGTGTAGTTAGTTTATGTATAGCTTAGATGTCTTAGTCCCGTCTCGTGATGTGCCTTCAGGGTGGGAGGGGGGTTTATGTCTAGGCTGTGTTGTTGCATGTTTAGTATTAGTTAGGGTAGCTAGTTTAGGGAAGTTATATTTCATTAGTTAGATTAGATGTAAGTAGTGTTTTTTAGTGAGAAGTGTAGTTTTAGGTCACATGCTTTTTATACTGTAATAATAAATAGTTTGATACTTTTGATATCTGCTTGCACTTATGTCAGGGATGATGTTGTGGAGTGAGGCTCATGCCATTGTATGCAACCTTTTGCCATCACTGGACTATCCATTCAAATTGCTAAGTATGCACATGACATGTTTGCTTGCAGAATGTATTGTGTACGGTTACCTTAGATGTGAGCACACTGAGCTTGCATGGATGACAGGGAGTAAATTTGGCTTAACTTGCTATTATAGGGACAGTTGTCTGTTACGTTCAGCATCTACTGTGTGACTCACGGATTTAGACTGCACATGTAGCCCATTTTGAAGTTCACCTAATGAGATGCCATGGCAAGTGAATACAGTTAGCTACTGTCATCCATCATGGAGATGGAAGGATGCGCATGGTTCAAGAGATTCCGTCACATACCAGCTGTCAGATGCTCCTGGCACAGAGTCCATCTACATTGCACAGACATAGCCACACTTGCTACATGGTGCCAGTGTGGCCGCTTCCTTTGCTAGATAAGTTCCAATACATGTCTGCTCACTCTCAGGTCCATCCATGATTTGTCAGTTATCTGTGGGCATTGTGTACAGGACATGGTACCGCAGTATCCTGATTTACAAAAGTATTCTGATAGTAAGTGATGACTTCACAATTGACGTTACTCACAAAGTGAAAGTGGGAGTAGTGAATCCTGCTTCACAGTGTTTACATCTCACACATGGCTTAAGTGACTCACTAGACTAGTCAGGTTTTGACCTTCTCCAAGATGACGTTTGGGTGGTGGCACACTGTTCAGATGCACACAAGGGGGAAATGTTGCATTGCTCCCTGTAGTGCCAATGTAATGGGGACTTGTTCCAGCTGTTACTTCTGCCATTGACTCATGCTGATGCCGCCCTTGAAATGTTGTCTGTGCATCTGACTAAATGCTGAGTGCAGTGCCACATACATCCCTACACACATTGCCCAATACGCTCACAGTGGTCACAGCATGAGAGGGGTAATATTTGGGGTTACTTTGTTTGGCTACAGGGAGGGGCTGACTGACGGCTTGCACTTTTGTGTGGGTCCCTATGTGCCACTCGACTTCATTGTGGTTCCGTATGTGTATGGTGGACATGTGCCCTTCCGTGTCTCCATCAATGTGGATATGCTTTCCTGACTCTTGGAATGTGACGTGCAATGTGCACCATCCCAACCGGGTTTGTCCGCCACGTCGTGTGTGAGTGGACGTGACAAGACATGTCAGTTTACTAGTGTTCAGGAGAACACAACCCGTGGCCAGCAACAGACTTGGACATGTACAGTTACATGACTTTACCAGATGGGAGGTTGGGCTCGGTTGTTATATTACTACATCGTTGTATTGGTGCAATGGGGGCACAGCAAGTTCACACATGAAGCCCCATCTCACTGCATATCTGTATCAGGTTACACATGTACATTGCTAGTATTTCCCTTGGTGTACCTTCTGGGTGAATCTGTGTCCAAACACTTTTTACATACTTCAATACTTATTTTGTAAAGAACCATGCCCATATGTGTGAGTTAATCCTTTTTATTTACATTAATGTGATGAATACTGGACCAGTGCTTGGCCATACATGCCCACATTGCATGGATGCCCGTTGGAGGGACAGACAGAGTCATTTGATGGTAACAGGTCCAAGGGAAGAGGCATTGTTCAGTCCACAGGCTGGTTGCAGTGGCATTGGCAAGAAAAAGAGTGATATGGCAGTCCATGTGGGTGTCCAAGGTGATTTCCGGGGGACAGTGGAAGACAGTGCAAGAAGTGTAACCGTGGCATGATACTGAGCATGGCACCAAGGAGGAAACTGGGCTTTTGGCACAGATGGATGTTACCGCTTTCTCCTTAGCACAAATGCACTATCATCCTCATCTTCATCATCTGATGTGTCATGTGCCTCACATGTGGCTGGTGGTATTGTGGGTGCAGCACTGTGAGGCACTGACACATCAGGTGGTGGAGCAGAGGATGTGGAGGCAGCAGCAGCAGGCATCTGCGCCAAACCTTGGGGCAGCAATAAGGCGATGAGCTGGTGCAGGGCATGATAGATCCCAGCAACCTCACGCCTGTGGGTAGCCCTGGCAGCCATGTCTTGGGCCTGCACCCGCTCCATGCTCTCCATTATCCGACTGATGTTGGCCAGATCCTGGCTGACACTACTGGAGCCACTCTGAGCAGACAGTGATTGTTGCCTCTGAATCATGACTCCAGCAATGTCAGCCATGGACCGTTGGAGAGCATTGAAGGGGCTGTGGGTGTCTGTGATCTTCTGCATGTGGTCCCTGATGGGACTGAGACACCCACGTATGGCCTCAAGTTTGTCCGCCAGGTGTTCAAACCCCACCCGCACCTGTTCCGCAACCTCCCGCTGGAGCTCTACAACACGGCGTTGGAAGGCCAGGGTTGTGGCGTCGGGGTCCTGGGAGGTAGCTGTGGCGGGAGGTGCCTGCTGCTGGCTGGTTTGTGCAGGGGGTGGGGTTGGCACAATACTGCTGGGTTGCCCTGCTCCTGGAGGTGGGATATTGATGCAGTCTAGCAGACATTGCAGGGCTTCCTCATCGATGGTGTGGTAACCATCCCCGTCATCAGTGAAGGTTTGGCCAGGCTGCTGTCCAGGAGGTGCTGTCTCTCCCTCTGAAATGTGATAGGGGAGATACAGTTTAGCAGTGTTTGTCATGTACAATCGTGCTTTGGATGATTAGACTAGCAGACAGCATGACAGTGTCAATTCATACTGTTTTTGAGGAGATGCATATTTGTTGCAGGATGGTTATGATATTGAAGACGTTGCGTATGTGAAGTTGTAGTAGTACATTATGAGCTCACAGGGCCATATTATCAAGAACGGCGCAAACATTATCGCTGCTTTAGCGGCAGTTTCCTGCCACTAAAGAGGCGATAAGGGCATGATGATATGCCCTAGTGAATTCCAATAGCAGCCCGGGATTGATGTTCTTGACACCAGAACCTGAGCTGCTATTGGAATTCTCTAGGGCATATAATCAAGCCCCTTATCGCCGCTTTAGCCGCAGGAATCTGCCGCTAAAGCGGCGATAATGTTTGCACCGTTCTTGATAATATGGCCCACAGTTTCCAGATATGACTGAAGTCATGGGACAATATCTACACACAGGCATCCCAATTTGTGTCCTCTGTTCATTTGTGTGAGTAATGCACTTTTGCACACAGAGTAGTCATTGTTGGTGGGGTCACATTGGTCTGTGTATGCACTGCATTGTGTGCTGTTGGAACCTACAGCTTTGTTTCACTGCCCATCATACCTTTCAGGTGTGAGCTTTTGAGTTCTGTGCATTTGCGATGAGGTGCTGTGGCAAACTGGGTGGTATGTGAGTCTTGGTCAGAGTTGTGTGCGTTGGGCATTGTTTGACTTGGATTTTCTTCTTTACGTCAGGGGTTGTATGTACACAAGGATGTGTCAGAGTGTGACTTGCATGTTTCAGGGTGTAGTCCACACTCAGCCACCTCAGTGATTTGGCCTGATACATGTAAATACGTAGGGCCTGCAGGCATGCTATTCATCAGGCACTGTCACTTGCCTTGTCAGTGTGGCTCACAGACACGCAAGATTGCAGGGTACTGCACATGTGCGTGTTGTTAGTGAAGTTATGTTTCTGTGTGATTGTGGCACACTTTAGGCACATTAGCAAGGAGAGCTTACTTGCTGTTTCAACATGTGCTGCCCTATGTGGTACACATGGACATCCATGTGGCTTTGTCTGTTGTGATTTGTCTGGTGTGCATGTCGTCCATCATGTTTTTTCTGGCATGCATTGCTGTGTGCGCTCCGTTTGGGAGACCCGTTGTGAGTGTGGTTCTTAGTGTGTTTCAATTGTTGTGGCTGTCTGTCCAGACAGGGGCATGTTACCAAGGAAGTGGCAGTGTGAAACTTAAGCCATCTATGGCCATTTTTTAAAGTAAGGAGATGACATTTTTGCGGCTTTAGGGTCAGGAAACTGCTGCACGAGCGGCGATAAGGGGCTTGATGATATGCCCTATTGAATTCCAAAGGAGGCCCAGGGGCCATATTAGCAAGAACGGCGATGGAATTATCCCCGCTTTAGCGGCAGGAAACTGCGATTAGGGGCTTGATAATATGCGCTATGGAATTCCAATAGAAGCCCAGGTTAGATGTCCTGCACATCTAACCTGGGCTTCTATTGGAATTCTATGGCGCATATTATCATGCCCCTTATCGCCGTTTTAGTGGCAGTTTCCAGCCGCTAATGCGGCGATAATTTTATCGCCGTTCTTGCTAATATGGCCCCAGGTTCTGGTGTGGACCTGGCCTGCTATTGGAATTCTATGGGTCATATTCTCAAGCCCCTTAGCGCCGCTTTAGCGGCAGTTTCCTGCCGCTGAAGAAACGATGATGTTAGCGTCATTCTTGATTTTATGGCCCTGTGTGTGGTGTACTGTGTTGTTTGAGGATGGTGATGTGTCCCTATGCCACCATGGACAGGGGTATCCAGGACATGTTCCACAGTACATGTGGGTATGCACTTCAATTCATTTCATTGTACATGGGTGCCACTGGGCCCATCCACCCCCTTCCCCCTGTCCCTGGTTGATGCTCACCCTGGTGTTGTTGTGTCTCTTCACATTCAGCACTGTCCTGGCCCGCAACTCCAACAACAGTTTCCTCACTGATGACTCGGGACGCCTGCTCCTCCAGCTCATCCAGCTCCTCCTGTGGAGCTGGACTGCCACCTCCAGTGTGCCTCGCTGCTTTAAGGTTGGCTCCTAGTTTCTTCTTGGTTTTGGTCTTTGCATCGTGCCAGCGCTTCTTGCACTCATCCACTGTCCTCCTCCTCTCTCCAACGGCATTCACCTTGGCCACAATGTCCTGCCATATATCTTTTTTCCTTGCCAATGTCACTGTGGAGCTGACAAACAGTTCTTGTTGGTGTTGTGTCACCTCCGCAACCAGGACCTGGTTTTCCAGTGGGCTGAACTTAGGATTCCTCTTCCTCTTGGCCTTCATATGGGTCTCTGCCTGGTCCTCCTGGGTATTTGGGGGGTTGTTTCTGGCCTCTGCACTGGTCCCAGCTTCTTCTTCCATTGCTCCTCTGGTATTTTCAATTTTTTTTTTTCCTGCTTGGCGGGCCTCTTATAGTGCATTTTTCCCGCTAAACGCGTTAAATGCAAGCCTGGTGCTGATTAGCGAGCGGATTCTATCGCTGATTGGCCCATCGCGACTTTTTTCACGTTAGCGTGCGTTTTTTTATTGCCGTAACGCTGAATCTATCGCCGTCCCTTTCCGCCGGAAAAGGTAGCTATCGCCTGATAGCGACGTGTTGCTGATACGCCGCTAATGCGGCGATGAATTCTGGCGATCGGCGGCGATAAAAAAATTTAAATGGGTTTAGCGATATTAATCGCCTCTTCTTGCTAATATCCCCCTAAATGTCTAAAAGCAAGTCTAGCCCTTCACAAATTAAAAACGCTCCCCCAATGGGTTCCTACACCGACTTAGTAGCGCTGTGCGGTCGCGTCAGCATGCCAATAAAACAATAGCACTGCTTCTGAGAGCAGGAAGATTGGGGAGGTGCAATTAATGGACAATTCACTGGGAATGAGACACATGGAGTGTACAACAACACATGCACAGACAAAGGGGATAGGCAGATGCTTGTCTTTTGATATGTTTTTGCCAAGCGGAAACTCAGTGTCAGAAGTTCTTTTTATCAGAGGAACACTCCCATGCATTCAACTCCGATCCCAGTTGATTAGAAACTTATTACCTGGCCAGAAGGGGCAGTTTATTAATTTCCATAGGGTTTGTCCTCACAGGTAGCAAAGAGCTTGAAGAGGAGAAGGGAGCCAGACTTCTACTACTTAAAAATAAGGCTTCTGTGATAGCTTTCAGGAAAGCTAATCATGAAATGCTGCAAACATGGGTTTGCTATAGGTGGGAGTCTTGCAGAGACTGGACGCAGAATCTTAGAAATCAAGTGATGGTGCAGCGGATGCAACTGACTCCACACCAGTTCCACCAGATCACCAGTACATTCCTGAAGCTGATGATGGCTCAGAGGATGGAAAACCTGCCTGCCTTTGATATGGATTGAAGTGTATCCTTCTCTTGAAACCAGGAACCAGAAGTGATCTACAAGTCTATAGAGCTTATCTGGCTTGCCCCAGGGGCAGATCACTTCTGGTGGTGGAGAACCAGCTTCCCAGTGGACCGCAGAGGGCCTTATTCTAGCCATCGCTGTGGAGAGACCTACACCGTAGGAACATTCTGTGGTGGACTGCAAACCGTGGGAGAGATTAAGAACAACTTTCCAAGCATCTTCAATAAATTGAGACTCTTGGATATAGCAGGAAGAAGGTGCAGAGAGGTCTGGTACACCCTTAGAGCTGTGACTGGATTGCTCAGAAAAGCGCCAGGAAGATTGAATGCCCTTGAGTGTTCCAACTTGTAAGATAACTGGCTCGAACCATGCCCTCCAGAGGCTGAAAGTAGCCTTTATAACACTATTGCTACACTGACATCATCCGACCTGCTAACTTGAAAATGTCATAATCTGGTTCTATTTTCATTTTCATGTAATTTTGTTTAATGTATTTTTCTTGAATTTGCTAACTTGAGATGGGGATTTTAAAGTACTGTTTTCATGACTTTATTGTTGTTTTTTACTGCCTGAACCTATCGAACATTTCTTTGGGGAAGAAGCCTGCTTCTGATGCCATAGGTACCAGGGTTGAACACAGTTTTCTTCGTGAAGTCTGTTGTATCCTAGGAGAATATGTCATGTTACAAGCATGCTATTATATCGCGTTCCATTACAACGTGGTCGTTACAACAACCGCGTTGTTAGAACGCGATACCTTTACAACGCAAGTCATTAGATCAACTTGCTCTAGATGGCGCTCCAACCTTAGGAATAGTATAATTTACTATTCCAACTCCAGCCTGCGCAACAGTAGGGAAGGTGTTGGAATAGTAAATTATACTATTCCTTAGGTTGGAGCGCCATCTAGAGCAAGTCGATCTAATGACTTGCGATGTAAAGGCATCCCGTTGTAACAACGCGGTCATTGTAACGACCGCGTTGTAAGGGTAACACGATGTAACAACCGCGTTGTAAAGGCGGTTTCCCATCCTAGGAAGCTCATGCCTTACTAAGGGGTATATTAACAAGAGGGGGAGAACAAATTATCGCCGCTTTAGCGTCAGTTTTCGGCTGAAAAGCGGCGATAATTTTATCGCAATATTAGCAAGGACGCGCTAGCGTGTGTTTCCGTGATTTAGCACCCACTTTGCATCGCACCGTTAATGATGATGCAAAGTAGGCGTGCCTCAATAGACTACATGGGTAAATATCGCGAAGTCAGCTTCGCGATATTTACAACAATGCCCCGGCCGGCGTAGCGATGAACAAAATCGCGCTAACCGGCCATTAACGCTGGATTTTAACGTCTGCTAAAATCCAGTGTTAGGCATACTTTGCATGGGAGGTGGAATGTGGGGTTACGACCACAGGGTCGTATCAGCAAGGTCATCGCTGTGTTGCAGGAAACATCGCTGGTTTTCCAGCGATATTGGGACATTTCCCTGCTATCGCTGGAACTTTCATCGCCAATGCGCTAAGAGTTGTAAATACAGCGCTAGCTTGGCGATGAATTCCAGTGATAGCCGGCTAGGCGCGACCAGCGATAATTATCGCTGCCGCTTGTTAATATGCCCC
The DNA here is from genome assembly GCA_963921515.1 of Calotriton arnoldi. Lineage (NCBI taxonomy): Eukaryota > Metazoa > Chordata > Amphibia > Caudata > Salamandridae > Calotriton > Calotriton arnoldi. The sequence continues at coordinate 186,326 of CAWUFW010005986.1, forward strand.
TAAGCTGGTAAGGTCACCTCTGCAAAAGCAATAATCATCCTCCTAACAGTTTTACATGTTCATTGATTTCCACATTACTCATGATACCTAACTAGGATGTACTTGTTGATCACAACAGTTTTCCATGCCCTGCAGTCTGCTGCTCTTGATGCAACTCAGCCCAGGAGTGGTTGGTGAGGGAGACTGATCTTTCTCCAAGCAGTCATTCTCAGGTCAATTGGCAACACTCACTTGGTTGTGGTGTTGCACGTTTTGCATTCTGCACATTTTTCAGAAGGCCTCAGGACTGTTCTCAAGTGCACCAACATGCTTTTTATACAGTGGTGGCTCCCTTTAAGGATTCCAAAGAGTAGCTTCACTGCAGATCTGCTCTATTTCTTTATGGGTGTGTTTGACCTCAGTGTCTGTGGATTCAGGTAAATTGTCATGATCCAAGGCCATTAAGCAGACTCTGCTATATGTAACAAGGATACTGAAAGGTACAAAATTTGTGGACATATATTGGCAGCTATTTTTGATTATGAAGTTGTTGACTCATTTAGCAACAACCTTTCTCTTATGCCTCTTCTCACAAGCCCTTCGTAATGAGCATAGTGGCAGAACAAGTAAGAATATACCTCACCATAATGTCAGTAACGAGGGGCTCTGAGTTGTACATTACTTGTATGCTCAAGGAGTGCTGGCCCATACTCTGGATATGTTAACCCTCTAGGGGAAATTAAACAAGATGTGTGAACTATCAATGTAGTTTTTGACTTGAAATTGTGCAATCATGCAAAATGATATCTTGGTCTCATAAAAATGTCTGGGGTACTTGGAAAAAAAATATATGTGCCTGGATTCTGGACTTTATGGGGCTTATTTATGAGCCCTTGTGTCACTTTTGCGCCGCCGGTGCGTCACTTTTTGTGATGCACCAGTGGCGTAAAAATGCGCCTGGTTGCGTCATATTTACAAAGTGACGCATCTAGGTAGATGCGTCACTTTGTAAACCCCCTGCGCAACATTATACCTGAGCCAGGTATAATGTATGCAAGGGGCGTTTTGGACGCAACAAAGAGTCATAGAAGTGACGCAGTGAAATCTATAAGATTTCACTGCGCCATTTCTTGGACGCTAATGCGTCAAAATCTTACGCCTGCCTCATGGCAGGCGTAAGACTGACGCAGGCTCTAACAACATGGGACTTGTCCATGTGAAAGTACACATTGCTGGAGGTGCGTCACTTTTGTGACACACTCCAGGAATGCGTCACTTTTGCAGCTACAGATACGTCAGAAATACTGACGTATATGTGACTCCTTGCGACATGATGCGTCATACTGTAAATACGACGCATTCAGCATGTCGCAAGGAAGGCGCAATGAAAAGTGACGCATAGCTGTTTTCACGCAGCGATGCGTCACTTTTCATAAATGAGCCCCACAATCTTTGAGAAATGCCCTAAATATCGACAGTAGGGTATACTGGGAGATGTCAACAGCCACAACTATTGTGCCCTGTAGCTTCCTGGTTCTAACATGTTTAGTGAACACAGGATCTTATACCATCATGCTTGTGTACTTCGTTCCAAACCCATCTCGAATGTGGTGGTGGTGTACTGGGCGACTACGGAGACAGCTGCTGCAGGTCAGGGTTGTGAGGTGGCAGACTGGCGCTCTCTAATCCACACCCCCCTGGTTGAGTCTTCCTCCTGCCATGGCCCGCCATGCACAAGTGTCCTTCGCAGAGGGTGAGGGAGCCGCACTGTAGCTGTAGCAGTGGGCACCAATGGCAGCGGTGAGGCCCTGACTAGGGCAGCGGCATCGGGGGAATTGGAGAGCCGTTTATGTGCCACGGACAAAGGCTCAGGTTCCCGGATCAGACGTCCCTTTCTGAGGCTCCTTCAATGAAGCAGCACCACGGGCCTCCTCGAGGCCTGCAATGATGAGCACACCACCACAGCAGCCTCAATGGTGGATGTGCTGATGAATGCTGTACATGGTACGGAAGGAGTGGCAGGAGCTGAATCAGCCTCTTCAGTGGCTATAAAAACTCCAGGAGATCTGGCCTCCGTGGATGCAAGCGCTGGAAGTTAGGTAGCAGTGCCCTCAGCAGCTGAATTTGCAGTCAAATTGGCCCTGCAACAAGGTAACTTTTCTAGTCAGCATGTTTCTGTGGGAGCCTGCAACAATGTTATCATGCCTCCTATGGCACAGCCGTCTTTACATGCGCATGAAGTGTGCACTTCTGAATTAATGGGGGGCTGCTTCTGAGGAGGGACATTGGGCTAGTGGAAGGCGAAGTCTGAGCAAAGCAGATGTAAGTGATGGGCTTGATGTGGCTTGTTCAGAGGGTGTGTCTGGAGGGAGATCCCTGATGGAAATGGATGTCCCAGTGGGGATACTCACCTCACAGAATAATTCTGGGGATCCTGGAAAATCATTAGTTATCGCAGCAGCACAGGGCATAGTGACACCAGCTTACTCTGATACTTGTGGTGGGGCAATTAATAATCTTCCTAAGCCCAAGGATGGTTCAGATGACTCTTCTATTAAAGCAATTGAATCTCCCGTAAAGAAGCAAGGCAAATCGAGGCTCCAAGGGGCCGAGGAGGCCCTAAGAAGGCTTTAGAGTATTATGAAGGCAAGCGATGTAATAAATCCATCTCAATGCACTCAAGAGGGGGTTCTAAGGATAGCCCACTGCGTGAATGGACCACCTCAAAAGGGGAGGTCAAGATTCTGATATCTCGGCTATCCAATGTCTGCCCTATCAGTAAGCCCAGCTTACCTGTTTTAGGGGAGGACAGTTACTCACCGTCAGATTGCAACTTTAAAACCGATATTAATCTCAGCACCGAAGGCGGTAGCGGCCACAAGGAAGCCCCTGACACTCCAGGTATTATATCTCCAGGGTGCTCCACACCCGCAGCACTCGTAGCACCAGATGTTAACATCTCTACCAAAATAGATACGTCTGGCTTAAAAGAGCCATCTTTGTCTACTATTCTACAGTTTCTGCAGGTGCAAAGAACAGAGGCACAGGAGCATTATGCACAAGTTAGAATGGACAGTTTGGCTTTACAGCAGTCGCTGTCAGAAGTAACTAACAAGGTGACGGTGCACTTCAGAAATGGGTGAGCATCAACAGCGCATTGGTGGTTTCTTCACTTGGGAGGGGGAACGTCATGCCCCGCCGGCTGCGAGCTGTGCAGAAAAAAATAAAATGGCAATGAAAACATTTAATTGCCATTTTATTTTTTACCGTGGTGCGCGCTGTAGCAGCCAGCTTGCTCCTTGCCCAGAGACATATGGGGCGTGTCCTCTACTGCCGATTGGCAGCAGAGGACAGGAGCAGTGGCTGGCTGGATGCTCCAAAGGACACATATCACTTTGTACAGCTGTCTTGCGCTGTTCAAAGTGACATGCGCACTTTGAACTCTCCACCTAGCTGTCTTAGGCAGCTGGGTGGAGAGCAAGCACAAGCCTAAAGGGCCTGAAGGAGCATCCAGCCAGGATGCTCCATCCAATCCTGGCACTGCAGAGCAGCGCCGTGATTGGTTAAGCAAGTCAGCTGGTCCCGTGCTGCGGGAAAGAGGAAGATCGGGTCCGGAGTGAGGAGCGCGGTCAGGTAAGTGGCTTTTTTCTTTTTTTTTTTGTATATGTATATTTTGTGTGTAGTACTGTAGTGTAGTATGTTCTGTGTTCCCAGCAGTGGTTTGCCCACCTCACCACTCCCGATAGCTGGCAGCCGCCACTGCAACAGCATGTGGCCGGGGCTGAGGAAGATGGCTGAGCAGCTGTGGAGTCAATCAAGACACATGAGAGTCAGTTAATTCTTGCTCAAAGTAAGGTAGAAGATTTGGGAAAACGACAACGCCTAAACAATTTGAGAGGTTTTGGAATCCGCAAGGTAAAAGAAGGAGGTGATCCAAGAGCTTTTATTGTCAAGCTGTTTCAGCAAGCATTTCCAGATTTTGCAGACTGAGACATGGATTCACAGATACAGCGGGCTCACCAGGACACTCCATTCAAAGCCTTTGCAACATCGCCCAATGCTTATGTTTGTTGGCAATTTTCTTTTCAGGCCGGCAATTTTTCTTAAAGCCAGCCCCGCAATGCCTAAATCAGTTGACTCTATGCCTATTTTCATTCAATCAGACTTATGTAAGGCTACAATGGACAGGCGCTGGAAGTTGCGTCAATAATTATTTGGTCCTTTGAAGCAGTGGGCGTGCAGGTTTTCCTACAGAACCCAGCCCATCTCAAGGTTATTAAAGATGACCGTTTGCAGGTTTTTCAATCGGAATTCGAGGCATTGAAGGCTCTTAGCCATTAGCAAGGAGCCTCTTTGGATTCTTGAGGCGAGTCAATGCTGGCTGTCTTATGCTGCCAGGAATCCTCTGGCTAATTTAATTTGCTCTACAGCGAATGATCACTAAAATGTATGCCATATCTCTTCTTTTTTTCTTTTCTTCTTTCACAGCCACTTATGCTTGGATGAACAGGGATTGAGGGGGGTGCTACGCTTATTGTCAGGTCGGGCAGGAGGGTGTCAGTCGGGGTGTAGTGTGGGGGGCATGGTTCTACATGGCAGTCATTCCAGCAACAGCAAGGGGGGTAGATCATTCCTTCTCCTAGAGACGGGGGGAGGGCTTGTCCCAGGGGGTCTAGGGGGTTGGTGAGGGGGTTTCTTCTATCAACTTAGATTGGTTTCTTGTGGGGGTAGGACCAGGTGGGGGGATAACAGGAGTCAGAATGTTTGTTATTCGGTTCATAAATATGTGACAACAATTGAGAAAGTGTGTCGGAACTAGAATAAGGGAGGAACTTGTAAAGCTCAGATTATTACAATGTTTACGTTGAAATGTATGTGTTGGAATGTTGCTGGACTAAATCGACCTAGAAAGCGGCAATTAATCCGGGAAGTACTGATGGTTTACAAACCTCACATATTAAGAATAACTGAAACTCATATCGCATACAAAGATCGGCTGTCACTTAGACAGTTGGGCTATGACATCCTCATTTTCACGTCCCAGGCAGCTTCAATATGAGGGGTGGCTATAATGAAATCCAGGAATTTGAAGACAAATATACTTAGAACTTTAGCGGATTTGAGGGGGAGATGGACCATAATTCAGTTAGCAATTCAAGGGAAAAAGTATACTATCTGTGTAGTTATGGTCCGAATCTGGACAAGCCGGATATCTTTGACTTATTAAGTTTGGAGCTGTTGGACTGGTCAGGCGATTTAAATATAATGGACGATTTCAATTGTGTAATCAAATATGGTATAGACTCCACTAATCGTCAGGCACATATAAGGATGTCTAAGACCCGTGCCTCTATTTTGGTACTTGTGTGGTTGCACGGCTTAGTTGATGTGTGGAGAACACTTTTCCCTTCAATACCAGGGTATACCTATTACTCCTCCCTGCATAAGCAGTATTCACGTATCAACATGATCTTTACCAAGGAGCAGATACTTGGGGGTGCAGGCATCGAGGTATGCCCTAAGGTTACATCAGACCATAACCCTGTAATGCTGACAATACAAACTTCACAGGCATGTAGGGTAAGTCGGTACCCTTTTTCATTTCCTTGCCATCTCCTCACTAATCTAGAGTATCAAGTCTATCTCAGAGGCTTACTTGGAGAATTTCTACGAATTAATAAGGGGTCAGCCTCAGTTGCAGTTTTTGGGACAGTATGAAAGCTTACATTAGGGGAGTGACGCTGCAGTTGTTCTAAAGAAAAATAGACTCATGCAGGAGGATGTTAGTTGATGCCGGCAGGAGTGCTTGAAGCTAGGATTGGAGCACGCACAAGCAATACTCACTTAAAATCCAGGCGAGTAGTCTATGCTCCTCAGGTTGATTGAGAAGCGGCTTATGCTCAATCGTGGGCTAAGGGAGAAGGTGACTGCTAGCTACCAGAAGAATAAAACACTTCAATATGAATACAGCAAAAAAGTTGGATGCGTTTTTGCACATCAGATTACCGATAAGAGGTCTAGAGGTGCTATTTGTCGTATCAAGGGCGATGATGGGGTGTTGTACACTCACCCTCAGACTATAGCCGAGCAGTTTACATCTTTTTATCAAGGAGTCTATTGCAAGTCGGATAGTCCTGATTACGATAATATCTTAGATTATCTACAGGGAAGTTGCTTACCTCGGCTTCACCCCCAGCATGAACTTGTATTACAGCAGGACATTGATTTAGGAGAAATCGAATTAGCTATCAGGGCTTTGCCAACAGGGAAAGCTGCAGGAGAGGATACAATCCCTCTTGAATTTTATAAAGTATTTATTGACCTCTTATTACCAGAATTCCTTGACTTGTTTGTGTATATAGGCAATGGAGGTGATGCTCCTGCTTCCTGGGGAGTAGCTAATATTGTAGTGTTTCTCAAAAAGGATAAGCCACCCGAGGAAAAGGGTTCTTACTGTCCTATTTAACTGATAAATGCAGATGCCAAGGTTTTTTCTAAAATTCGAGCAATGCGCTTGGCTCCCCTTTTGCATATTTTGGTTTCAGATCAACAGCATGGATTTGTGCTCAGCAGAGATACTACGAGCCACACCAAAACTGCAATAGCTGTGTTTGTTGTAGCAGAAAAAATGAAAGACCGGATCGGTATGATCATGTTAGACGCTAAGAAGGACTTTGACCGTATCGCCTGGGATTCATTATGGTTAACTATGTGAACATTTGGGTTAGGGAGTTGGTTCATATTATTGGTCCAGACTTTATATAAAAATCCTATGGCTAAGGTTTTATTGGGGGAAATTTCTCCCCTTTATTCAAAGTACACAGAGGTACATGCCAAGGGTGCCCACTCTCCCCCTATTTGCTTTTTACATGGAACCATATCTAAGGCATTTATTACAGAAGAAGGGCATTCTGCCAGTTAAATTAAATGGTACTGAGCTCAAAGTAAGTGCTTATGCTGACGATATTGCGTTGTTTTCCTCCAATCCGTCTGCCACTCTTGCTCTTATATCAAAAGAGGCAGATCAATTAAGAGCTTTTTCTGGGTATAAGTTGAACTTATCAAAAACACAGATAATTCTTAATTTTCAACCAGAAACTCTGATAATTGGAGTAACCTCCAAGTCCACATACTTAAGAATTAGTCTGGGCAGTCGAGTGGAGGATATTATTTCACTTAACCACGAACCTCTTTTACAGGCGGTAACTGCTAAACTACGACAATGGCACCGGCTTCCTCTTAGCATTATGGGCCGGTGCAACATCATTAAGATGAATATATTGCATACATTTCGTTATCTATTCTGTTCCATACCACTCCGTGTCCTTGATTCTTTTTTCAAGCATTTAGAGGGTCTGATCAGTAGTTTTATATGAGGTTGTAGGAAGGTTAGGCGTGCCATCTGTTTTTTAAACCTTTAATATAAACAAGGTGGATTTAACCTTCTGGATTTTAAGTTGTATTATTGGGCAGCATTCGCCGATTGCATCCAGAATCTACTGATTGGGCGACAAGTCGGGTTGTCCTCACTGGAATATCAACTTGCACTTGGCACTGACACTAGGTACTCACTTTATAAGTTGACAGACCCTAATTACTTAAAGAGGGTTAGATTTAAGATAATCTGTATTAAATATTCCTGACCTTCATTTCACATCTATACCCCACTTTGGGGTAATCCAATTCTCCAAGATATATTTCACAATAACATTGGAAAAGTCTGGGGGTCTGCCGACTGGGACAGCTGTATGATCTTCAGGGCTTTAGGACTTTCATTTCATTGCAGGAAGCATTTGGGCTCCCGCAATGTTTTAAAAAAAAATATTTGCAGGTGAGGGATTATTTTTGGAATGGCTGTAAGGTTAATGTTGACCAAGAAACATCAGAAATTCTCACCTGTCTCTATCAGGCTTTGGGTAAATTCTATAAAAGTCTAGTATATCAGAAGTTCATCTTGCACACTGAGGATGACAATATGTAATTGGCTTTAAAATGGATCCGACTCCTAGCATCTGAAACTTCTGCTACAGAGATACAGGACTCTTTTGAAGCATTAGATCACTCAGTAATTTGGGTTATCCTTAAGCTGCAGCAATTTAGAACAATTTTTATGCTCTATTACACGCCTGATCGTATTTCCAAATGGTTATGGTTATTGTCCCAGGCCCCCGATAAGGCATATTGTCCAAAATGCTGCTGTTATGTGCCTGATTTTGTTCATATGTTCACTGGCTATCCAAGGCTTCATGATTTTTGGGGCAGTATACTTCAACTGACAGTGACAACAGCGTACTTGGGGTTTGAATGCCATTTGACCAACAAGGAAATCAAGTCAGGCTTGGGCCACTGGTCTCCATCATAATAGTCACTGCTTAATTATGCATTGCCAGGGTCTGGATAAGCTCCTCAACACCAAAAGCGATGGAGTGGTGGGTGCTGCTATGTCAAAGTTATGAATGTGAATTTGCAGTGGCCAAGGCAAGAGGTCCTCAAGCTATTAAGAAGATGGAAATAATATGGTCCAGACTCCATTGGTAGTAGTTTCTGAACTGCCGGATTGATATTTGGTTTAAGTTTAGCCTCTTCCCTCTCTTCCTGCTATTATATTTTTCCTTTTTTTCCCTTCCTTTGTCATATTCATATATATATTTATTATTGAACTGTGATTGATTATTCTCGAAACCGGAGTTTTTTATTTGGAAATGTTTATGTGTGCTACCTGTGTCTTGTGTTAATCATTTCTTACTCCTTATAAAATAAAATATTATTTAAAAAAAGACTAGTAAGGAGGAGGATCTGTACATGTGGGAGGCTATACTAGCTTCTTTGTGTGTGTCTGCCTAATGGCTGCAGCTCTTCTATGAGGTCTTCTGAAGCTGTCCCTGTACCTGCCACAAACAACTATGGGGCATATTAGCAAGACCGGCGATAAAATTATCGCCGTTTTAGCGGCAGGAAACTGCCGCTAAAACGGCGAAAATGGGCTTGCTAATATGCGTTATGGAATTCCAATAGAAGCCCGGGTTAGATGTGCAGGACATCTAACCTGGCTTCTATTGGAATTCTATAACGCATATTAGCAAGCCCATTATCGCCGTTTTAGCGGCAGTTTCCTGCCGCTAAAACGGCGATAATTTTATCGCCGGTCTTGCTAATATGCCCCTGTGTTTGCCAAAGAATACAACTCTGCCTGAAAATTCTCTCCTTTCTGCTTCTCCCCTGCTGTGCTACAAGTAATCACATTTACACCATGGCATACATGGTTGACATTTTCAGTGTGTGTGTTGCAATTTAGATGTACTTTTCTAGTTTGAATTTGTTTACTATCTCCTTCCACTTGGGTCCCGATTACGGGTTGTATGATACTGGTCGGGTACAAACTCATCACGTCTTAATACTGGTCCCAAGCACCAGCACCCTGCAGGTAGCTTGCAATCACCAGATAATTTCCATGGAATGGGAAATTACCCTGTGGTCAAATTCTGCATCTATTCCTTTTCACATAGGGATTAATGCTCCCATTTGCTACCTCCTCAGAGCAGGTGGTAAACCGTTTGGGCCTGAGTGGGGCCTGTTTGGGGAAAGCTTCAAGTGGCTGGGAAGCTGGAGCAAGGCAGAGAGGAGTGTTCCTTGCTCTCCAAATTCTGTAGGATATGGTTGGGCAGGCTCTGGTGGGGCTGCACTTGCAGTCCAAGCCTCATGCATTTTTATTAGCTGGTTTTCTAAGATTGGGAACATCTGTCTCACTGTTCCCGCACCCTGGAAATCAAAGCATGAAAACACTGGGGCATTTATAATCAGGTGCACCAGGGCTTTAAGTGGGCCGGGTCTCACCGGTGCTGAGCACCTGCAGATTTTTAAAGGAGGCCTCGAAACAGGTCTCTATCGGGCTCTGTTTTGTGCCCTGGCACAGTCGGTCCGTTTTTTTCCGGACTGCAGTGACAGCAGGCACATCGATGTGCGGGTACTCACACTGCTCATTTCTCACCAGTGCAGAAGTTACGTCATGACGTCATGCCAGGTGAGTGTTTTAGCGGAAGGGAAATCCTTTGAAGAGAGTCATTTTCTCTCTGGATTTCCATTCTCTTTTTGAAACTCAGGAGTAGCAACATTGTCGTGGTGTCACCAGGGCTTTAAGTGGAAGCTTTTTCAATATTATATACAACAAGCCATAGTTGCTGCTTATTTATCTTCTGCAACTAACAACCATTGACAAAGCCAATAGTCCTGGCTTGTTGTAGGTATGATGTTACTTATTGTTTCATACATCTGGATGCAATGACATAATCAGCAAAATACAAGTTGGGCAGCACACTATGCTAAGCACATATTTTTTGCTTATGTGTTTTTAAGCCACGCCCTTAATTACATTGACCACGCCCCTTTGAGAGACCCCCCAGTTTTTTCATCCCACTTAAAGCCCTGGGTGGCGCAGTATCCCACCCAGGTTTACTACTCCGTCCAACCCATATCTACCAAAATACACTTAGCTTCCTCAGGGCTAACAGTCCTGCCAAGTATCACGCAACAGGCAGTAGACTAACGCATTTCAGTGTGGTGCTCCGCATCACTGCACTGAAATGCATTGTCACGCATATCTGCAGATATGTCAGCTGTCACTGTGAAGCGCTGTGGAAGGCACTGTGTGTGGTAGGTGGCAGCGCCGTGCCTGTGCCATGTGAGCCCTGCTGCCGCAGGCTTGGGGGCTCCCAGCGGAGCTAAGGCGCCACTGGGAGCCTCACAGTGCTACAATGTATCTTAATGTGATGATTCTGAGGTGCCACGCAGCTCTGATTCAGACAACCTAACTTCAGGGCTGGGCCCACTCAGGTTGTTTGATACAATTGGCCGGTGCGCCGCAGGTGACGTCACGTCCTACTAGAGCGCCGCAGGAAGCTTGAGGGGAAGGTCAGCGCCGTGGGGCCTCACTGGTATGCGTGTGGCTGGACTGCAGGCAGAGCCTGCCTGGCACCCTGCTGCAGAAAGTCCCCGACGGCAGTCACGCTGCCTCCCTGCCCATACATATCTCTCTCACGTACTCACTGCTTGCCCATCCCACCTCTTGCCTTGAGAAGACACAGGGCCATGGTTTCCCGGTGAGCACAGAATGTGCTGCTCCCTCAGGCGAAACAGTAAGGCCCCCACTCAGACTCTTCTCTTGCCACGCCCGGGGATCTTCAGAGATCTTTTCTTGGTAACTTCTTTGCACTGCGCCATCATCACATGAACCCACGCTCAAGCCATCACTAAGTAGCACAGAAATGAGCTTAATTCAGCTCAGCATTTACACCAGTCTCAAGCGGTGCCCCTTGCTTCATATATTCCCATAGTAATCTGTCTGGCTGCGGTGTTAGTTATACAGTACTTTTCAGGAGTCCCGGAGTAGAGCGAGCCTGCATCCTCGTGACATAAGTTAAGTCACACAGCATTTACTAACTCCTTTTAATTGGGCTGCGCTGGTGATATAATTATTTTTGGTGTCTAAGAGAGCGCCACAGATCCCAAGGAGGGCTAGAGGTCCTGGTTGGCAGTGGTATGTTTAAGAAACAGAGCACATTCACACATGTATCATGACTCGACATGAGTTCTATATGTGTGTCTGCAGCCTGGGTGTCCCCTTAGGAGTGTGAGAGGCATAATAGGGCAGAGGGAGCGCCTCAGAACTCAGGAAGGGCTGGAGATGCCAGGGGTCAGTGCCATGACGTGCTTAGAAGCAGAGCGCCTCGCACATTTACACCTATAGCACGAGGCTGCACCTGCTCTCTGTGCCTGCAGCCTGGGCGTCTCCTTAGGAGTGTGAGAGGCTCAGGGGGACAGAGCGCCCAAGAACTCAAGGAGGGCTGGAGGTCCTCGGGGTCAGTGGCATGAGGTGCTTATAAGCAGAGCGCCCCGCACATTCCCATCTAAGTGTCCTTCCATTTCTGATGCTTTGCTGCAGTTTTAAAATCTTCTTGGAGTTCTCGTTGCTCAAATGGGTGTAATTTCTGATATTTATGTTTCCCTCGTCTTCATTGCTTGATTTTGATCGCGAGAAAGTGTTACTCATAGTCGTTGAAATGTCACTCATAATTGCACCGAAATTATGAAAATGTCACACATAGCAATCTGAAACCTTGGCAGCTATGGGCTTAGGTCTTTGCTCATCAACCCGATCTTATTTTGAATGCGTTCTTCTTCTCTTAACCATCCCTCTATATTATTAAAGGGCCGTGATACAGGCTGATCCTAATAAAATGTTTCATCGTAAATATGTAACTCGCCGATTGCTGCATCACTACATTTATCCGTCATGATAGATTATGTTGTACACACCTGAGAGAGCAGCAATTTTATACTGAATCTGAATTTAGGCTCCAACACGTTTTGGATTGAATATCTCATTTTTCCTTCAAGGGTCTTAATTAAATAAATAACTGTCTGCATATCAGTATAGTCACTGTGAGCTGGCAGATGACCACTGTTCCAGTCATGTCTCATGCACGTTTGGAGACACAATTACTACACACAATTACTACAACACATGCATTTTATTTCTGTAGAGACAACACCTTGTGGTTTGAGTGCATGCTTCTTTTTTCTGAGGGGTATTGGTGGCTGCACTTTTTTTATCGAAATGCATGGACGTTTGTATTTTTAGAGAGTTTTTCCACTCCCTGGTGCCCTAACGTCTAACCCATTACCAGCTCTAATCGATGACAGAACACAAGCAACTGCGCATTCCTTTTTCTTAGTGCGCATGCACTGCAGGTACAGTAATAAAGCCTCATAAAAGAGGCTATGGTCAGCCATTAATTTAATCCCCTTACTGCAGTCTTTCATTATCGGTCCATGAACCTTTATATGGCTTTGGAATGCAGCCTAATCGAGGACTGTACCCTGCTGCAGCTGGTCAACCGGACAAGCTTTCATATGAAATGCTGCAGAATACCGGGATCTATTGACAAAATAAAGAAACGGACCTGTGTATTATTCTTTGTATACAGCAACCTAGTTTTATCTCTGACTGTGATAGTATCCTATGTCCTGTTTGTGTTTCTATTGTTTGTGCATGTGTCATCTTAGGTTTGTAAAGGACCCAGGGGCATATTAGCAAGGGCGTTATCGCCGCTTTAGCGGCACTTTTTGCCGCTAAAGCGGCGATATTTCTATCGCCCTATTAGCAAGCTGTCGCTAACAGCTGTTAGCGACAGCTTCATGGTGAAAGCGACCGTTTTGGTGCCGCTTTGCATGTCAGCGATATTTATCGCTAATGACATGCAAAGTAGGCGTTCCCAACTAAAAGCGACTGCAAACAGTCGCAAACACAACTTCCCCCTATTACTGATGCCCACGAAGCGATAAAAAAAGTCGCGCTAACCGCGATTATCGCTGGAATTTAACACCTGCTAAAAACCTGACTTAACCATTCTTGTCAATGGGAGGTGGATTGTAAGGTTAAGTCCTCACCTGCCTATTAGCAAGCTTTTCATTAGCGCTGTGAATTTTTCGCTGGATTTCTCGCGCTATTGCTGGGTTTCGCCGCTATCGCCGGATTTTCTATCGCCTTGGAGATAAGCGTTGATAATAACGCGTTATCTCCGCGATGAAATCCAGCGATAGCCGGTGATAAAAAAAACAGCGCTAAGCGTGCTTTACGATAATTATCGCAAATCCTTGGTAATATCCCCCCCAATTTCTTACATATGTGCACATACAGAGGAGTGTCTGTGTTTGTGTGTGTTTCTATGTCTGTATTTGTGTGTTTCTGGGTGTGTGCGTGTGGGTGTGTGTGTGTATTGTATGTGTGTTTGTGTGAGTGTTTATAAGTGTTTCCCGGTCATGCTGCCCATCTGCTGGTGCACTCAATACTTTGCGTAGCAATGAGACTTGATGGGATTCACGTAGAACACACTAGCATTGTGACTGCAGATTTGTTTATCACCTTGCCCCCCTCTACCATACTCGGGGCATATTAACAATAGACGGCGATAAATATCGCAAAGCGCGCTTAGCGCTTTTTTATTTATTGCCGTCTATTGCTGGAATTTATCGCCCGGTTAGCGCGTTATCAACAACGCGTATCACCGAGGCGATAAAAATTCCATCGATAGCGGGGATATCGCCGTTTCCCATGGAACAACGCTGGTTTTCCAGCGATGTTCCATGGAAAACGGCGATAACCTTGCTGATACGACCCTGTGGTCGTATCAGCATAATCCACCCCCAATGACAGGTATAGGTAAGTCAGCATTTTAGCAGACGTTAGTTTTCGGCGAAAACCGCGGTTTTGGCCAAAAACTAACGTCTGCTAAAATCCTGGGGCCACCTTGTAAATATCGCGATGTGCATTTAGCGATATTTAACAAGGTAGTCCGTCAGGGGTATGCCCAGTGACGCCCACTTTGCATCTCATTAGAGATACAAAGCGAGGCGTCGGCAAAACGGCTGCTAACATGCGCTAATGCATGTTAGCACCGGCTTGCAAATAGGGCGAAAACATTACCTCCGCTTTTTTGGCTTTTAAATCCAAAAAAGCGGAGATAAGGCCCTTGATAATATGCCCCACATTTCTTTTAAATTAGGGCTAGTCTATAACCACTTCTGTTTGGCTGGAGGGGTGTGGGAACTTGTACCAGTGCCAGCAGTTTCATCTGGCATGCAGAGGAACACCTACTCGTCATATATGTGAATAAAGATAATTTTGGACCTGGATCTGTCTGCAATGTCACCCCTAAACTTTTTGCCTTTGCCCTCTACTTGCTTTGCTGAATTTGTTTTTGTTGGTCTTAGGAGTCTGTGCACTTTAGCTCTGCTGACCAGTGCTAAAGTGCTCGTGCTCACTCTAATAAACAAGGTTAAATAGTTTTACACCTGATTGGCATATTTAATTTGCTTATACATCCCTTATAGAGTGGTACACAATATAGCCAGGGCCTGTAAATTAAATCCTACTGGTGGGCCTGCAGCACATATTGTGCCACCCAATTAGGTAGTCCCTTAAAACATGTCCCAGCTCTGCTATGGCAGCCGTAATGCAGTTTTAAACTGCCAATTCGACTTGGCAATATAACCCCCTTGCCAAGCCTTAAACTCCCTTTTTATTGCATATGTCATCACCAAGGTAGGCCCTAGGTAGCCCACAGGGCAGGGTTCATTTCAATAAAAAGGGTGGATATGTACTTTAAAGTTTCTTATGTCCTGGTAGTGAAAAACGCCTAAATTTGTTTTTCACTACTGTGAAGCCTACTGGTCCCATAGAATAACATTGTGCTGCCTTATTACAAAGTGCTAACGTTTGATTGGGAACAGATCAGCATTTAATGTTTGACATCTATGAAATTGCAATTAAAAATCCTCTTTAATGAATAAGTCAGATCTTGAATGAATGAAGAACTTATAGAGCGCTGGACTCACCTCCGAAGGGGTATCTCCACGCTTTAAACAGAGGTATGGAGGCTGGAAAAGGGGATCAGTTGTTAAGGAGTTCAGTTTTCAGGAGTTTCCTGAACTTAAGGAAATTCAAGCACTTGCGTAAGTGGACAGGGAGCTAGTTCCAGTATCGTGGGGCAAGGTAGGAGAAAGTTTTGCCACTGGAGCGAAGTTTGTTAAACCGAGGGATAACAAGAAGGGCCTTCTCACCAGAGCGCAGAGATCTGCTCGGTAGGTAATGAAAATGTTTTTCCACAAGGTAAATGGGACCTATATCATTGAGTGTTTTTTGTTCCAAGCAGCAGATTTTAAGCTGAATTCTTTTATGAATGGGGAGCCAGTGGAGGCGTCTCAACAGTGAGAGAGATGCAGTTCTAGGAGGCATACAGAGCGACAAACGCGCTGCCGTGTTCTGAACCACTTGCAACCTGTTGAGCATGGTTTTGTTTGCTGCTGCCAAAAGGGCATTACAGTAAACGAGACGACTGACTACCAAGGGTTGAATCAGGGTCTTACGTACTGATAAAGGGAGGAGATGGAACATTCTCCGTAAAAGCCTCAGCATACAAAAGCAGATGCCTGAAGTAGTTGTTACTTGATCTCTCATAGATAGAGAGTGGTCCAGATGGACTCCCAAGATTTTTGCCATCATTGTAGGGATAGAGGCGAGGCCTAACTCTAACGGACACCAATCAGGGGACCACAGTGTTTGTGAATTGCCGAACAATAAGATTTCAGTTTTACCGGCATTAAGCTGTAGAAAATATTTCATCATCCAATTGGAAATTGCTCACATACCTTCAGCAAAGAGATTTTTAGTTGCGGCCGATCTGTTATCAAATGAAAAAAGGAGTTGGGTATCGTCCGATACAAAAAGGGAGTGAATCCATGGTCTCTAATAATTTTTGCAAGAGGGGCCATGTACACATTTAATAGTGTGGGACGGAGACATGAGCCCTGCGGCACCCCCTTAGTAAGAGGTCTAACACAAACTAACGGTCTGTGTACGCTGCTCTAGAAAACTTGAGAGACATTGAAGGGCAAGCCCCGATTCCAATTTGAAAGAGTCTTTGAAGTAGCTTATGGTGGGCTACTGTATCGAAGGCTGCTGACAAGTCCAGCAGCACTAACGATACCTTGTTATTATCCAGGGAAAGTCTAATAAAGTCTGTGACACCTATGAGAGTGGATTCGGTGGAGTATTTTGGTCTAAAACCAGACTGCGAGAAGTCAAGACAACCTTGGGATTCTATATACTCCATAAGCTTCGTATTAATATGTCCTTCAAGAAGTTTGCTCATGAGCAGAAGAAGTGAGATGGGACGATAGTTGGACAGCTCTGCTGAGGGTGCATTGGCCTTTTTACAAATCAGAGGCTATTGATCTGCTTTCCATACTTGGGGCAATTTCCCCTCACTCAAAGATGAGTTTAGTATAGTGTAGATGGAAGGAGCAAGATGCTTGGCTAATAAGGCAAACAAGCTAGCTGGCATTATATCAATAGGAGAACCCAATTTGGCTGTTTTTAGCATCTCTTCCACTTTAGCAACCTGCAAAGATGGAAAGCTTGCTAAGACGGCGTCTTTTACTCTGGGAGCTGGAGGGAGTGAGGTGGAAGTGTCTGGTGTGTTGGAGTCCCTAGGAAATTTGTCGTATATTTTGTTAATTTTTTCTTCAAAAAAGTTGGAGATGTTATCACATAGAACTTGAGAAAGAGGGATCGAATTGGTGCAGGCAATCGGGGACGTAAACGATTTAAGAATTTTGTAAAGTTCCTTGGTAGAATTGCCAGCTTGGCTTAATTGAGAGGAGATATGTCCTTTCCGAGCTATCTTAATGTTTTTATGGTAAAGGGCTGTGGCGATTTTATACATTTCTTTCTCTGTCCACAGTTGAGTTTTTTGCCAAGTCTTCTTCAAATTTTTACAGTTAGATTTCTCCTTACGAAGTTCTGGAGTGAACCAGGCTGCATGGTTTCCTTGGGAGTTGGACTGCTGTTTCTTAAGTGGAGCCAGAATATCTGTAACTGCTTTTATGGCTTCATGGAGTTCGTTGAGTCTTGTATTAATACCACCAGGGTTATCAAAAGTAGGGGGTATGAACTCCTTTGCAAAAGAGTCCTCTGTGATCTTGTGCCATTGTGTCTTAAAATTACAGATGGGAGGGGTAGGGGTGCCGGTCAGTTGGACACCATTAATCTGGAAGTTAATCAAAGAGTGGTCAGACCAAACCACCGGGAGGGGGAAGGGATCGGAGTGTATATGGGGCGTGTTAGGAAGATTGAGACCTTAAGTATGACCTGCAGAATGGGTAGGCCCTGAATTAATCTTTCGCCCAACCTAGGGAGGCCATATCTGCAAGGAAATGGGCAGAATCCATATTCTCACTGCTTTCACTATGGATGTTGAAGTCCCTTAATAAAAGAAATTGTTTGGAAGAGATGACATGGGGAGCAATACTTTCCATCAGTTTTAAAGAAAAGTCTTTAAAAGGCCCCGTAGGATGATATACCAAGGCACCTTTCCAGCAGTCCTGGGATGTAAATTAAATCTTTAAAAAACAGATCTCTATAGTATCATCCGAGAATGTATCCGTAATAGCGATTTTCAGCGAAGCTTTGTAAACAATAGCAATACCTCCACCTACTTTGCTATCCATATTTAGATTTAGAAATTGATGCTTTTTTGGGAGAGCTAGAGTGATAGCCGGAATGGAGGATGGTTTAAGCCATGTTTCTGTTAGGAAGCCTAAATCAGGGGAGTCGAAATTCATTATATCCCAAATTTCAGTAGCATGTTTAGGCAAAGATCATACATTTATTAGAAAGGCTCTCCAACTGTAAGTGGGGCAATATGAGGCCTGACTACCAGGAATCAATAGGGAGATTGCTTCAAGCTCAGAGTCGTCTGGTGAGTCTTGAAGGGTATGTTGCACTCCCCACCTTAGTCCTTCTTTAAGACTTTGGAAATGGCAGTGTTTACATGAAAACGGTCCTGCCAGGTTGGGAGAAAGAATTATCCCGTGACAACTATATAAGCTGTCTACCATGTTTGTCAGCTGGCTAATGTATTTAAGTTCGACAGCAGAATAAGTATATCTTAAATTACAATTTGAAAATGCAACTTTTAGAAAGTTGGTATTTTCCTGCCACTAGTCATTTAAGGCCTGCAGCCTCCCTTGAGTTCCATGACTGGGTGTAACTGACTGTTATACTTTGTGAATTCCTACCAGACAGTCACACAATAGAGAGATTAGGTGTGCCTGAAAGGGCCATCTGCTGACAGGATGGTGTGGCAGAGATGGGCACAGCCCCACTAGCAACAAAATAGGCTGTGCTCTGATTCCACCAAAAAGAGTTTGTCACCCCCACAATGTCTCTGCAGCCACCTTCGAGCCAAGGCAGGGGAGTGAAAAAAGTTCAAGCACTTCAAAGCGAAACCTCTAGAAACTTCTCCCAACTTCAAAGAAGCACCAAGTATAAAAATAGGCCCCACAGACCCACTACTCAGTTCACTTTTCTGGACCTGCAGAAGTTCTCTCAAAGGATTGCCTGCTACTGTGACAAATTGTGTACTCCACAAGCAGTTGCGGCTCCTGGTGGGAATGCTGCGGGGCGGGGGAGGGCAGGGTGGGGGTAGTAAACTCTGGCATACGGCCAAACAGAGGTAAGTACATAAATACATAAATAAAACAAATTACATTGCGCGCTGAAACGCCAAATGGCGATGCGTCGCTCGCATTGTAATTCATTTTATTTATTTATTTATGTACTTAACTCCGTTTGGCCGTATGCCGGAGTTTACTACCCTCCACCCTTCCCCTCCCCCGCCCCGCCCCGCAGCACTCCCTCCAGGAGCCGCGCCTTTCCACAAGACTGCTTTGCTGCACCTTCAAGAACTGCTTTGCTGCCTGGAGCCTACCTTGAACCCTCAATGACCAGCCTGCTGTTTGAGCCCTGCTTCTTCACCTGACCCCAGGACTACCAGAGTGACTCCAAGGGCTAGTTTTCTGGACCTCTGTTCAGAGTCACTGGGACATAACAGGCTCCCACCATCTTGAACTCAAACCTGGACCCAGCCTGAATGAGTCCTGAACCCCCAAGTGATGTCCCACCAGTCCTGGACACTTGGTTGTGGTGCTAAAGATGCTATAATAGCCAAAATCCAAAACTTGAGACTTGGAAAGTAGTTGCTTAAGAACCGAGAGAAGACTGGGACCAACCTGCTTGTTGATCCGCCGAAGGTGCATCGCCGGGTGGCCTGACTTTGTGGCTGCTCTTGCTAAGTTCTTCTCCTGTTCAGTGGTCTTTCGCCAAAGGGGTTTTCGACTTCCAGGAATTGTCTTCGACTACAGCCTCCTGCCTCATGCCGCTGGAGATTTTAGACTTCCAAAAATGTAGAAATCTTCACTATTACTTTGTTCAGCGGCTCCCTGATGATGACGCTCCCTCCTTGGACACTGCCTGCAACTTTGCCCCCCTGACCTTTACTTTCTCAGAAAAGTTTGGTGAAAATTCTTCAAAATCCAAAGGTAAGTGCTGAAAGGGGCCCAAACCACTTCTTGTATCTGACTCGTGCTCCATCGCGGTCAGCCATATTGTACAACTTTTCAAACAAAAAGAGGGTGTGAGCACCCTGCCTCACATTCCAGCACCTAGTTGCCCAAATGCATCATGGTAAATGCAGTGCATGATAACACTTACTTTATTGACAGTCTTCAGTTTTTCACCCTTGTTGGTGCAGCCAGTGCTGTGTATCTCTTGACACATGTTTCAGGATAGTTGTCCTTCTTCAGAAGAGAGCAGCACATTCTTTTGGGAGTTCTGGAAATGCTTCCCAAAGTCTTCTGGCTGCTGGCTATTTTGCCAATTTGGACAATGGGGAGGGATTGCCAGAAGCTGACTTGAGATTGGATGCCTGCCAGGGCTCTGCGTAGGTTACCTTCATACAGGTCAGGAGGATCGTGGTACACTTGGACTCCCAGATAGCAGATTGCCTCTTGGCACCAACGAAGTTGCACCCTTCCAAAGTGTATATTGTTCAACTTTGATCCAGATCGCATGACTAGATGTCCGTGGTTGGTGCTTTGATCTTTTGGTAACTAGTAATTACTTAAAACATTTTGAAATTCATAACTCCGGGTCTACAGATTGTATTTCTATTGTTTTTGTGCCATATAATTATTTTTCAAATTTACTCTATTTTTCTAAACTAGTGTGAGATTTTTCACGTGTTGTCTTTTCACTTTATTAGTGTTTGTGTGCTGCATAAATACTTTACACATTGTCTCTAAGTTAAGTCTGGCTGCTTTTTGTGCCAAGCTACCCAAGGTTAAGCAAGTATTAATGTAGCAATTTTTTGTGGTTCACCCTGCCAGGGATTGTGGCTGTTACTTGATCCGGGCTCACACCCCAGTCAACCAACAAGCATATTTCTCAAAGATAAGGTCTGTATACATGATATGAAATGTGTTGTCTAATTTTTTTATGCAACTGAATCAACTGCTGTCTTTTACGCTACAGGTTTTTGCCTTTCTGTATCAATAGCCTACAAACTGCTGTATCTGCTCTTTCTCCACTTCACTTGCTTTTTGTCATACATTTTACAGCTCGTACTACTGTCAGTCTCTGTCTTTAAACAAGATGCTTGCAGGAGGATTGAGAAAGAGTGAGGCACAAGCCAGTGCAAGGTCTGACACCTAACTGACTCTTCCCCGCCACTAACTTTATAAAACTTTTCAAATAAACTAACTGATTTTTTAAGGAACTGTTTTGATACCCTCGTTCCTATCTTTCCTTACTACAAAAGTCAGTCAATCAATCATCAGTCAATCAGGATTTATAAAGAACGGCTAATCACCCGATAGGTTAACCAGGTGCTTGCAGGTCCCGGAGTCTTATTCAAACAGCCAGGTCTTGAGGGCCATTGGGAATTCTGGTAGTGAGGTGAAAGTCTGGAGTTGCGTGGGGAGGTTGTTCCAGGTCTTTGCTGCAATGTGGGAGAAGGAGCATCCTCCACTGCTGTTGTTTTCTTTCACTTCAGCTATTGACATGCAATAGTTGGCATGTCTTGTAATAGGAGACAGTTTGATGTAATAACTTGTGAGGTAACTAGCAATAAGAGGGTCACTTGTAACGTGTGATACTATGGTCAGTGGTTGAGAATTACATGGTGATCCTCTTTTGATGGGCAGTACAGAAAGTTCTAGAGTAATTGATTATGAATTGCAGATGCTTTTGAGTATAGCATGTATGAAGGAGGATAGTACTTTCTTGAGAATGTCTTACTGTCCCTCATATTTTGGATCCTTATGTAGTTGAATGACTTTCTTGTCTTCCCAATGTGAACAAATCTGGTGGAATATCAAGGTAGAGGCATAGTGCCTGAAAGTGCTTGCATTACTCACCTGCAATCCTTATTACACATAATCTTCAGTCCAGGAGCAGCCGGTGCAGGTAAGTGCAGTGGGGTGGGGGGCAGGGTGTTGGTCGGAGTTGACAGATGACAACTTGTCTGCGACTCCCCCCAGTCACCGCGCTTCCCTGCACTGGCCGCTCCTGCTTCAGTCACAGTCCTCACAATATGAACTTCTGGGTCCATTAGGTACAGGCTTCACATGTAAAGTTTAACATTGACTCCTCTCAAAATGGCTACCCTAGAACGTCCTGTCCCATAACCCATAAAGGTGGGACACCTTTGCACACATACTGTTCACAACAAAGAACCAGATGAAAATAGCAATTTTTACTTTTACAATATGTAACTATGAATATTTCTCCCTGGAAGTGGGAGGGAGGAAATAAGAACTGATGGAACACCATGAGACAAATTAATGAAGATTTCCAATAAGCAATCCCAGCATTACCTTCTTCACCTGTCTTCCTCGTCACAGTCCTCACAATATCAATGTGTTTTCCAGCTAAGTAAAAATCATCAAATAAATACATCACAAAAGTCCTTGCAACACTTTATGATGATTTATTAAACCATAACAGATACCTCCACAACCAACCGCTATTTTACGGATAACACCGCTGTACTTAGGAAGAAGAAATTCCCTTACCTATTATCAGTTTATAAAGAGTGGTAAATGTACAGGGAGAAGCCCCTGTTGCTGCTGCACAAATAGTTCTAAGGGAGGATCCCTTAAATTCTTATATGCTGCCCAAGAGGAAGCAATGTTTCTGCTTGACCGACCCTGAGTAACAGGAGGTAGAGGAGCACCAGACTTTTGATAGGCTAAAAAAAAAAACTCATACTTCTACTCAAGGTAGAAGTGCATGGACCTTTATTGGCTAATCCAAAAGTGACTAAGAATCTACATGTACAAATGAAGAAGCTCTTTGAAGACAGATTAATAGAGCCCTGTGAAGGTATAAAAAGTGCTACAAGATGTCCTAATCTGTAAACGCAGAGGGAAACAGACATGAAGATCCAAATCCTGTATAAAGGTGAAAAGATGATGAAACCCCATGTTAAAAAAGAAGGATCAGGTCTAAGCACAGACTTATTGCAGAAAATCTTATAAAAGGTTTGTGAGAAGAAGGGCCACAATTTCCACTAATCTAAGACCTGAAGAGATTGCTACTAGGTAGCACACTTTCAGGGTTAGGACCTTCAGGGATGAGGATTGCAAAGGATAAAGGGGGCTCAAAGGGGCCTCTTGCAACACATTAAACACCTGAGGCAGATTCCAATAAGGGACTTACCTCCAAAGTTAGAAATGTAGGATCCCATAACGGCATAGAAGGCTACATATTGACTACATAAGCCCCAAAAGAAAACCAAAGGAACCGCAGGCTCTTACCCCCTTCAAAGGAAGAAGCTTGAAAATTCTTAGATATACACTATGAATGAAATTAAAATTCCCCCAGCATTTACAGTTTTAGAGTGATCTGTTTTCTAGAATTCTGAATTGAACAAGCAATATCAGACGAACAGCCTAAAGACTGTAACTTTTGCCTCTCAATCTCCAGAGTGCCAGTTGAAGACGACAAATGTTCATCTCTGACAACTGTGGAAATTTCAGGGAAGATGGAGAAATAGAAAAGGTTCATGGAGGCTGAATTGCTAACTGAAGCAGAAGCAGGAACAAAGGACGACAAGTCCAATATGGGGCTGCCAGAAGAACCTCCACCTCCTCTTCCTTGATCTTGCACAGGACTCTTCTGAGTAGGGCAAAGGGGGGAAGGTAATGAGTAGCCCCCTGGGCCACTGGAATCTCATAGCATCCACTGCCCAGGCTCCTGGGTATATAGCAACACAAAAAGATGATGGATGAACCCCCCCAGTACAGCGATCTGGGTCTAAATCCATAATTTCTTTTCTCACCATGCCATTCCAGTTTGGGCCCATTCATATATAACCAGTCTCGACCCTGCTACCCATGGGTACAGTCCAGCATGAACTGGCAGGCCAGGTCCTCCCTGGACCAGAAACAAACATCCTGGGACCGATTTTGGGGTATCGCCCCTCATCAGCCAAGCTAGCTTGAATCCAATAGTGAGTATAGGACCCACGTCTGGGCATACCCTTTCCACTTAGGGTGACTATAGCAACACAGAAAGATGATGGACGGAATGCTGAACATTGTCAAAAATGTACCCCCAGTACAGAGATCTGGGCCTTAATCCATCGTTTTTTGCTCTGTTCTGGAATTCTTGTAGTAGGAAAGTAGGATCTGCTTCTTTTGGTTACCCCCACTTTTTTCTAAATGTGATACTGTTTTTGACTAGTCTGACAGGGATCCTGCTAATCAGGACCCCAGTCTATCTGCTTTCTCCCTAAATTGTGATGTCATGTACTTAGGTACATTCCAGATTGGATACTGGGGTACCCTTGTCAGTCCCTAGTATATGGTACCCATGTACCCAGGGCATAGGTACCCCAGGCCTCCCATGGGCTGAAGCATGTATTATGCCACCCATGAGAGGCCATGCAAAATGGAACTACAGGCCTGCCATTGCAGCCTGTGTAAGTTGGTGCATGCACCACTTACTTAAGATATAGGTTTACCATATCTAAGGGTCACTACACTGAAAACCTATAAGTCACCCCTGTAGCAGGCCTTAACAATCCTGAAGGCAGGGTGCTTGGTTCTAGGTGAGAGGGTGCCACTGCATGAGCAGGACACCCCTGCAGGCTACGGAGTCCATTCTCCCGGGTTGTTAGTGCAGCAGTCATTTACGACATATAGAGTGGCATTATGTGACCGCGTGATGACCAACTCTAAAACGTCTGAAAGTAACCCTATCGTGTTTGGTGTCAAACATTGTGAAATCATACCCCCACACCGTAACCGGTGTGGGAGGTATGATTGCACCCCTCAGAAGCGAGCTTTGTTGGGTCCCTGGTGTTCACGGTACCAGCCTTCTAGTCCTGGACAGCACAAAATGGTTGATGCTGACCAGAGACACATTTCTGCCCTCCTGCTGCTGAGCCAAGCTCGAGCAGAGGAAGGAGGAACAATAAGCATCCTGTCACAGGGAGGTGTGACCACCTCCCAGACAGGATTTAGTGTATTAGGGCTGTGTGGGTGCACTTGCCAGTGACTGAAAGTCTGCATGAGGGGCACATTTGGTGTCCCTGTGCAAAGTCCAGTTCAAACCAGTCCTGGGAGCCGTTGGCTCCTACTCTGGCACGAAACAGGACAAAGGACATGGGAGTAACCTCCCCACTGCACTGTCCAGACCCTCCCCTGGGAGGGTCCCCTGACTCTGTCCAACCCTCTCCCCTGGGTACAAAAGGGCTTAACTGGCTATAGGACCCTAGATTTACCGTGGATAAGATTCTGAACAAGAAACCACTGAACTTGGACCGTCTGGACACTCTGGACTTTGCTGGACTTTGTTTGGGCCCGACTTCGCCTCCCTCTCAGTCTGAAGCATTGTCTGTGCCCGTGCACCATACAGACTCCGTGCAGGACCTGTGGAGCATCAATGAGAACTGAAGGTATGTCCCTTGGAGTGAAGGAGTCACTCCCCTGCAACCACAGACACCACATCACGACTGACTGGTCTGCTGCTCCTGAGCTCCTACAGACTCCGAAGGCTCCAGCAACACAGGAGGTGGGTTTCTACATCCTTTGAGGTCTGAGCTGCCCTCTTACCAAGTATGAGGCCAGAATCCCTGGAGGAGGCTGCTATACCCACACCCCTTTGCACCGCGTTCATTTGGAAGTGCATATGCTTGTTGGCATTTTCCGAACAAGTGTACTGGGCTCTGAGTAGCCCCAACCTCTGGCAACATTTCCTACCAAGAACTCTGGCCTCCTCACACTGAGTGCTCCATGGGCTGCTGTTTGGTGAAATCGCTTGAGGTCCTCTCACAACTCCTGTGCCTCCGGCCAGTGGGTCCATTTGAGGGTCAACTTTGCTTTTCTTGGGCTCCCCTGGTTGCTCCAGGCTTGTCCTGACTCCCCTATGTTTGGTGAGTCTCTCGGACTTTGCTGGTCTGAACCGTAACCTTCTTTGATGTTCTGCATGGGTTGCCGTTGCCAAGGCTTGTTGGTGCTCCTACCGGACACCGACCCCTCAGCACTCAACATCCTTCATGGGACAGCTTGCATTCAGCTCCTTGTCATCCTCGATGTCTCCTGGTCCTTGTGGCTGCAGAGTCAAGAACCTCCTCAATGCACCTGAAGCACCCAACATCGGTGGGCATTCGTCTACTGAGCCCCTGGTCACTCCTGAGTGACCCAGACTCTGTCCCCGCTGCTTTCAGGTACTCTTTGACAAGAATCCACCTTTGGATTCCAATGGACACTTTTCTTCCTTCCAGCAGTGGCTCTTCTTCGAAGTCCTCCATTGGGTTCGACAGCGATTTCTGACGCCACTTAAGAGCTATGCACCCGGCTTCCCTGATAAAGGTAACTCTGGTACTATGGTACCCACGGTTGGGGTGGCTCTCCAACCTCCTAAGTTCCACGGGGTTTCTTTGAAGTCCACTGGGAAGGGTCCTTAACCCCTTCGCTGCTAGTCCTTTTTCCCCCCTGTGCTAAGCCTTTTTTTGGCTATTTGGGGTAATGCGCGCTTAGGCCCCTGTAACTTTTTGACCACATAAGGTATCCACGCCAAATTTGCGTCCTTTTTTTCTAACATCATGGGGATTGTAAAGGTACCCAGGGTTTGTGCATACCCCTGGAGAGGACCCAGAAATTAGCCAAAATACAGCAACATTTTGTTTTTTTGTGGAAAAATGTGAAAAAAGGGCTACAGATGAAAGTGTCTTGTTTTTTCCCTGCAAATGGCATCAAAAAAGGGGTTGTGGTGCTGAAATCACCATCTTCCCAGATTTCAGGGACAAGACGACTTTTGTCAGAAAACCAACTTTTTTTACACAGTTTTGGCATTTTTCTGGGACATAGCCTATTTTTGCTATTTTTTGTGCTTTCAACCTCCTTCCAGTTAATTGTAGAAATGGGTATGAAACCAATAATGGATCCTAGAAAGCCATACATTTCTGAAAAGTAGACAAAATTCTGAATTCAGCAAGGGGTCATTTGTGTAGATCCTTAAAGTTTTCCTTATAGAAACTAACAGTTAAATGAAGGAAAAATTGAAAATTAGTTGAAAAAAACAGCCATTTGTGTCAACGTTTTCACCTGTAACTTCTTCTAATTATGACAGCTATTTGAAAGCAATATACCGTTATATCCGCTGGACCTTTATGGTTGTGGGGATATATAGGACTTGTAGGTTCACCAAGAACCCGACGAACCCAGAGCCAATAACTGAGCAGCATCTTGCAATGGTTTTTTATTATGTACCGGGTATATAGCAATTACCCATACCCATACATGAGAAATATAGGTCATTTTTCAAAATGACTTATTTTTTACACATTGTCTTTCATTTGGAAGGCAGAAATGCATCGAAAGTCAATAGGTAATAACAGTTGCTCTACAATTCTGTGTTACCCTAAGTCTCCCGATAAAAATGGTACCTCACTTGTGTGGGTAGGCCTTGTGCCCACAACAGGAAATGGCTCAAAATGCAACGTGGACGTACCACATTTTCACAATGAAAAATTACCCTTTTTTTGCAAAGTGCCTAGCTGTAGTTTTTGAACCCTAGCTCTGCGGGCACTTAGGGAAACCTAGCAAACCTATACATTTTTGAAAACTAGTCACCCAGGGGAATTCAGGATGGGGTGACTTGACTGGCTCCCACCAGGTTCTGTTACCCAGAATCCCTCGCAAACCTAAAAAATTGTTAAAGAAAACACATTTTCCCCACATTTCTGTGGTGGAAAG
Organism: Calotriton arnoldi; assembly: GCA_963921515.1. Lineage (NCBI taxonomy): Eukaryota > Metazoa > Chordata > Amphibia > Caudata > Salamandridae > Calotriton > Calotriton arnoldi. The sequence continues at coordinate 213,965 of CAWUFW010005986.1, forward strand.
TTCTTTAATCTGCTTGGATCCACAAATTTCCACCCACCCCACGTTCCCCAAAGTCTTACGAGAAAAATGGTACCTCACTTGTGTGGGTCGGCCTAGTGCCTGCGACAGGAAACGGCGCAAAACGCAACGTGGTCACACCTCAATTTCGCAGTGAAAAATGACCCTTTTTTGGCAAAGTGCCTAGCTGTAGTTTTTGAACCCTAGCTCTGCCGGCACCTAGGGAAACCTAGCAAACCTATACATTTTTGAAAACTAGACACCCAGGGGAATCCAGGATGGGGTGACTTGACTGCCTCCCACCAGGTTCTGTTACCCAGAATCCCTCGCAAACCTAAAACATTGTAAAAGAAAACACATTTTCCCCACATTTCTGTGGTGAAAAGTTCTGGAATCTGCGTGGATCCACAAATTTCCACCCACCCCGTGTTCCCCAAAGTCTTACGAGAAAAATGGTACCTCACTTGTGTGGGTCGGCCTAGTGCCTGCGACAGGAAACGGCACAAAACGCAACGTGGTCACACCTCAATTTCGCAGTGAAAAATGACCCTTTTTTGGCAAAAAGCCTAGCTGTAGTTTTTGAACCCTAGCTCTGCCGGTACCTAGGGAAATCTAGCAAACCTATACATTTTTGAAAACTAGACACCCAGGGGAATCCAGGATGGGTGACTTGACTGCCTCCCACCAGATTCTGTTACCCAGAATCCCTCGCAAACCTACAAATTGTAAAAAAAAACACATTTTCCCCACATTTCTGTGGTGGAAAGTTCTGGAATCTGCGTGGATCCACAAATTTCCACCCACCCCGCGTTCCCCAAAGTCTTACGAGAAAAATGGTACCTCACTTGTGTGGGTCGGCCTAGTGCCTGCGACAGGAAACGGCACAAAACGCAATTTGGTCACGCCTCAATTTCGCAGTGAAAAATGACCCTTTTTTGGCAAAGTGCCTAGCTGTAGTTTCTGAAACCTAGCTCTGCCGGCACCTAGGGAAACCTAGCAAACCTATACATTTTTTAAAACTAGACACCCAGGGGAATCCAGAATGGGGTGACTTAACTGCCTCCCACCAGGTTCTGTTACCCAGAATCCCTTGCAAACCTAAAGAATTGTCAAAAAAAACAGATTTTCCCCACTTTTCTGTGGTGGAAAGTTCTGGAATCTGCGTGGATCCACAATTTTCCACTCAACCCGCGTTTCCCAAAGTCTTACGAGAAAAATGGTACCTCACTTGTGTGGGTCGGCCTAGTGCCTGCGACAGGAAACGGCACAAAACGCAATGTGGTCACACCTCAATTTTGCAGTGAAAAATGACCCTTTTTTGGCAAAGTGCCTAGCTGTAGTTTTTGAACCCGAGCTCTGCTGGCACCTAGGGAAACCTAGCAAACCTATACATTTTTGAAAACTAGACACCCAGGGGAATCCAGAATGGGGTAACTTGACTGCCTCCCACCAGGTTCTGTTACCCAGAATCCCTTGCAAACCTAAAAAATTGTCAAAAAAAACTGATTTTCACCACATTTCTGTGGTGGAAAGTTCTGGAATCTGCGTGGATCCACAATTTTCCACCCACCCCGCGTTCCCCAAAGTCTTACGAGAAAAATGGTACCTCACTTGTGTGGGTCGGCCTAGTGCCTGCGACAGGAAACGGCACAAAACGCAATGTGGTCACACCTCAATTTTGCAGTGAAAAATGACCCTTTTTTGGCAAAGTGCCTAGCTGTAGTTTTTGAACCCTAGCTCTGCCGGCACCTAGGGAAACCGAGCAAACCTATACATTTTTGAAAACTAGACACCCAGGGGAATCCAGAATGGGCTGACTTGACTGCCTCCCACCAGGTTCTGTTACCCAGAATCCCTTGCAAACCTAAAAAATTGTCCAAAAAAACAGATTATCCCCACATTTCTGTGGTGGAAAGTTCTGGAATCTACGTGGATCCACAAATTTCCACCCACCCCGCGTTTCCCAAAGTCTTCCGAGAAAAATGGTACCTCACTTGTGTGGGTCGGCCTAGTGCCCGCGACAGGAAACGGTGCAAAACGCAACGAGGTCACACCTCAATTTCGCAGTTAAAAATGACCCTTTTTTTCCAAAGTGCCTAGGTGTAGTTTTTGAACCCTACCTCTGCCGGCACCTAGGGAAACCTAGCAAACCTATACATTTTTGAAAACTAGACACCCAGGGGAATCCAGGATGTGGTGACTTGACTGCCTCCCACCAGGTTCTGTTACCCAGAATCCCTTGCAAACCTAAAAAATTGTCCAAAAAAACACATTTTACCCACATTTCAGTGGTGGAAAGTTCTGGAATCTGCGTGGATCCACAAATTTCCACCCACCCCGTGTTCCCCAAAGTCTTATGAGAAAAATGGTACCTCACTTGTGTGGGTCGGCCTAGTGCCTGCGACAGGAAACGACGCAAAACGCAACGTGGTCACACTTCAATTTCGCAGTGAAAAATGACCCTTTTTTGGCAAAGTGCCTAGGTGTAGTTTTTGAACCCTAGCTCTGCCGGTACCTAGGGAAATCTAGCAAACCTATACATTTTTGAAAACTAGACACCCAGGGGAATCCAGGATGGGTGACTTGACTGCCTCCCACCAGATTCTGTTACCCAGAATCCCTCGCAAACCTAAAAAATTGTCAAACAAAACACATTTTCCCCACATTTCTGTGGTGGAAAGTTCTGGAATCTGCGTGGATCCACAAATTTCCACCCACCCCGCGTTCCCCAAAGTCTTACGAGAAAAATGGTACCTCACTTGTGTGGGTCGGCCTAGTGCCTGCGACAGGAAACGGCACAAAATGCAATTTGGTCACACCTCAATTTCGCAGTGAAAAATGACCCTTTTTTGGCAAAGTGCCTAGCTGTAGTTTCTGAACCCTAGCTCTGCCGGCACCTAGGGAAACCTAGCAAACCTATACATTTTTGAAAACTAGACACCCAGGGGAATCCAGAATGGGGTGACTTGACTGCCTCCCACCAGGTTCTGTTACCCAGAATCCCTTGCAAACCTAAAGAATTGTAAAAAAAAAACAGATTTTCCCCACTTTTCTGTGGTGGAAAGTTCTGGAATCTGCGTGGATCCACAATTTTCCACTCAACCCGCGTTTCCCAAAGTCTTACGAGAAAAATGGTACCTCACTTGTGTGGGTCGGCCTAGTGCCTGCGACAGGAAACGGCACAAAACGCAATGTGGTCACACCTCAATTTCGGAGTGAAAAATGACCCTTTTTTGGCAAAGTGCCTAGCTGTAGTTTTTGAACCCGAGCTCTGCTGGCACCTAGGGAAACCTAGCAAACCTATACATTTTTGAAAACTTAACACCCAGGGGAATCCAGAATGGGGTAACTTGACTGCCTCCCACCAGGTTCTGTTACCCATAATCCCTTGCAAACCTAAAAAAGTGTAAAAAAAAACAGATTTTCCCCACATTTCTGTGGTGGAAAGTTCTGGAATCTGCGTGGATCCACAATTTTCCACCCACCCCGCGTTCCCCAAAGTCTTATGAGAAAAATGGTACCTCACTTGTGTGGGTCGGCCTAGTGCTTGCGACAGGAAACGGCACAAAACGCAATGTGGTAACACCTCAATTTTGCAGTGAAAAATGACCCTTTTTTGGCAAAGTGCCTATCTGTAGTTTTTGAACCCTAGCTCTGCCGGCACCTAGGGAAACCGAGCAAACCTATACAGTTTTGAAAACTAGACACCCAGGGGAATCTAGAATGGGGTGACTTGACTGCCTCCCACCAGGTTCTGTTACCCAGAATCCCTTACAAACCTAAAAAATTGTCCAAAAAAACAGATTTTCCCCACATTTCTGTGGTGGAAAGTTCTGGAATCTGCGTGGATCCACAAATTTCCACCCACCCCGCGTTCCCCAAAGTCTTCCGAGAAAAATGGTACCTCACTTGTGTGGGTCGGCCTAGTGCCCGTGACAGGAAACGGCGCAAAACGCAACGAGGTCACACCTCAATTTCGCAGTTAAAAATGACCCTTTTTTTGCAAAGTGCCTAGGTGTAGTTTTTGAACCCTACCTCTGCCGGCACCTAGGGAAACCTAGCAAACCTATACATTTTTGAAAACTAGACACCCAGGGGAATCCACGATGGGGTGACTTGACTGCCTCCCACCAGGTTCTGTTACCCAGAATCCCTTGCAACCCTAAACAATTGTCCAAAAAAACACATTTTCCCTACATTTCAGTGGTGGAAAGTTCTGGAATCTGCGTGGATCCACAAATTTCCAGCCACCCCGCGTTCCCCAAAGTCTTATGAGAAAAATGGTACCTCACTTGTGTGGGTCGGCCTAGTGCCTGCGACAGGAAACGACGCAAAACGCAACGTGGTCTCACTTCAATTTCGCAGTGAAAAATGACCCTTTTTTGGCAAAGTGCCTAGGTGTAGTTTTTGAACCCTAGCTCTGCCGTCACTTAGGGAAACCTAGCAAACCTATACATTTTTGAAAACTATACACCCAGGGGAATCCAGGATCGGGTGACTTGAATGCCTCCCACCAGGTTCTGTTACCCAGAATCCCTTGCAAACCTAAAAAATTGTCCAAAAAAACACATTTTCCCCACATTTCTGTGGTGGAAAGTTCTGGAATCTGTGTGGATCCACAAATTTCCACCCACCCCGCGTTCCCCAAAGTCTTACGAGAAAAATGGTACCTTACTTGTGTGGGTCGGCCTAGTGCCCACGACAGTAAACGGCGCAAAACGCAACGTGGTCACACCTCAATTTCGCAGTGAAAAATGACCCTTTTTTTGCAAAGTGCCTAGCTGTAGTTTTTGAACCCTACCTCTGCCGGCACCTAGGGAAACCTAGCAAACTTATACATTTTTGAAAACTAGACACACAGGGGAATCCAGGATGGGGTGACTTGACTGCCTCCCACCAGGTTCTGTTACCCAGAATCCCTTGCAAACCTAAAAAAGTGTCAAAAAAACCACATTTTCCCCACATTTCTGTGGTGGAAAGTTCTGGAATCTGCGTGGATCCACAAATTTCCACACACCCCGTTTTCCCCAAAGTCTTACGAGAAAAATGATACCTCACTTGTGTGGGTCGGCCTAGTGCCTGCGACAGGAAACGGCGCAAAACGCAACGTGGTCACACCTCAATTTCGCAGTGAAAAATGACCCTTTTTTGGCAAAGTGCCTAGCTGTAGTTTGTGAACCCTAGCTCTGCCGGCACCTAGGGAAACCTACCAAACACACACATTTCTGAAAAGTAGACACCCGGGGGCTTCCAGTGAGGTATGGCTTGCGTGGATCCCCCAACGTTTCCTTACCCAGAATCCCCTGCAAACCTCAATTTTAGCTGAAAAAATCACTTTTTTCACACATTTTTGTGTGGGAAAGTGTGGCATCACTGGCCTCACACAAATTTCCTACCACCCAGCGTTCCCCCAGATCTCCTGATAAAAATGGTGCCTTACTTGTGTTAGAGGCCCAAGTACCCGCGACAGGCAAGGGCCCAAAACGTAGTGAGGCGACATCAAAATTGCCTATCTCAAAACCACGTTGGTTTTGCAAGGGGGGTCACCTGGGTTTTTGGCCCCGTGCTCGGGGGCCATCTAGGGAAACCTACCAAACCCACACATTTCTTCAAAGCAGACACCCGGGGGCTTCCAGGGAGGTATGGCTTGCGTGGATCCCCCAACATTTCCTTACCCAGAATCCCCTGCAAACCTCAATTTTAGCTGAAAAAAATCACTTTTTTCAGACATTTTTGTGTGGGAAAGTGCGGCATCACCGGGCTCACACAAATTTCCTACCACCCAGCGTTCCCCCAGGTCTCCCGATAAAAATGGTGCCTCACTTGTGGGGAGGCCCAAGTACCCGCGACAGGCAAGGGCCCAAAACTTAGTGAGGCGACATCAAAATTGCCTATCTCAAAACCACCTGGTTTTGCAAGGGGGTCACCTGGGTTTTTGGCCCCGTGCTCGGTGGCCATCTAGGGAAACCTACCAAACCGACACATTTCTGAAAAGTATACACCCGGGGGCTTCCAGGGAGGTATGGCTTGCGTGGATCCCCCAACGTTTCCTTACCCAGAATCCCCTGCAAACCTCAATTTTAGCTGAAAAAATCACTTTTTTCACACATTTTTGTGTGGGAAAGTGTGGCATCACTGGCCTCACAAAAATGTCTTACCACCCAGCGTTCCCCCAGGTCTCCCGATAAAAATGGTGCCTCACTTGTGTGGGAGGCCCAAGTACCCGCGACAGGCAAGGGACCAAAACGTAGTGAGGCGACATCAAAATTGCCTATCTCAAATGGTTTTGCAAGGGGGTCACCTGGGTTTTGGCCCCGTGCTCGGCGGCCATATAGGGAAACCTACCAAACCCACACATTTCTACAAAGTAGACTCCCGGGGACTTCCAGGGAGGTATGGCTTGCGTGGATCCCCCAACGTTTCCTTACCCAGAATCCCCTGCAAACCTCAATTTTAGCTGAAAAAAATCACTTTTTTCAGACATTTTTGTGTGGGAAAGTGTGGCATCACCGGGCTCACACAAATTTCCTACCACCCAGCGTTCCCCCAGGTCTCCCGATAAAAATGGTGCCTCACTTGTGGGGGAGGCCCAAGTACCCGCGACAGGCAAGGGCCCAAAACGTAGTGAGGCGACATCAAAATTGCCTATCTCAAAACCACCTGGTTTTGCAAGGGGGGTCACCTGGGTTTTTGTGCCCCGTGCTCGGCGACCATCTAGGGAAACCTACCAAACCCACACATATCTGAAAAGTAGACACCCGGGGCTTCCAGGGAGGTATGGCTTGCATGGATCCCCCAACGTTTCCTTACCCAGAATCCCCTGCAAACCTCAATTTTAGCTGAAAAAATCACTTTTTTCACACATTTTTGTGTGGGAAAGTGTGGCATCACTGGCCTCACACAAATTTCCTACCACCCAGAATTCCCCCAGGTCTCCCGATAAAAATGGTGCCTCACTTGTGTGGGAGGCCAAAGTACCCGCGACAGGCAAGGGCCCAAAACGTAGTGAGGCGACATCAAAATTGCCTATCTCAAAACCACCTGGTTTTGCAAGGTAGGTCACCTGGGTTTTTGGCCCCGTGCTCGGCGGCCGTCTAGGGAAACCTACCAAACCCACACATTTCTGAAAAGTAGACACCCGGGGGCTTCCAGGGAGGTATGGCTTGCGTGGATCCCCCAACATTTCCTTACCCAGAATCCCCTGCAAACCTCAATTTTAGCTGAAAAAAATCACTTTTTTCAGACATTTTTGTGTGGGAAAGTGCGGCATCACCGGGCTCACACAAATTTCCTACCACCCAGCGTTCCCCCAGGTCTCCCGATAAAAATGGTGCCTCACTTGTGGGGAGGCCCAAGTACCCGCGACAGGCAAGGGCCCAAAACTTAGTGAGGCGACATCAAAATTGCCTATCTCAAAACCACCTGGTTTTGCAAGGGGGTCACCTGGGTTTTTGGCCCCGTGCTCGGTGGCCATCTAGGGAAACCTACCAAACCGACACATTTCTGAAAAGTATACACCCGGGGGCTTCCAGGGAGGTATGGCTTGCGTGGATCCCCCAACGTTTCCTTACCCAGAATCCCCTGCAAACCTCAATTTTAGCTGAAAAAATCACTTTTTTCACACATTTTTGTGTGGGAAAGTGTGGCATCACTGGCCTCACAAAAATGTCTTACCACCCAGCGTTCCCCCAGGTCTCCCGATAAAAATGGTGCCTCACTTGTGTGGGAGGCCCAAGTACCCGCGACAGGCAAGGGACCAAAACGTAGTGAGGCGACATCAAAATTGCCTATCTCAAATGGTTTTGCAAGGGGGGTCACCTGGGTTTTTGGCCCCGTGCTCGGCGGCCATATAGGGAAACCTACCAAACCCACACATTTCTGCAAAGTAGACTCCCGGGGACTTCCAGGGAGGTATGGCTTGCGTGGATCCCCCAACGTTTCCTTACCCAGAATCCCCTGCAAACCTCAATTTTAGCTGAAAAAATCACTTTTTTCAGACATTTTTGTGTGGGAAAGTGTGGCATCACCGGGCTCACACAAATTTCCTACCACCCAGCGTTCCCCCAGGTCTCCCGATAAAAATGGTGCCTCACTTGTGGGGGAGGCCCAAGTACCCGCGACAGGCAAGGGCCCAAAACATAGTGAGGCGACATCAAAATTGCCTATCTCAAAACCACCTGGTTTTGCAAGGGGGTCACCTGGGTTTTGTGCCCCGTGCTCGGCGACCATCTAGGGAAACCTACCAAACCCACACATATCTGAAAAGTAGACACCCGGGGGCTTCCAGGGAGGTATGGCTTGCATGGATCCCCCAACGTTTCCTTACCCAGAATCCCCTGCAAACCTCAATTTTAGCTGAAAAAATCACTTTTTTCACACATTTTTGTGTGGGAAAGTGTGGCATCACTGGCCTCACATAAATTTCCTACCACCCAGCGTTCCCCCAGGTCTCACGATAAAAATGGTGCCTCACTTGTGTGGGAGGCCCAAGTACCCGCGACAGGCAAGGGCCCAAAACGTAGTGAGGCGACATCAAAATTGCCTATCTCAAAACCACCTGGTTTTGCAAGGGAGGTCACCTGGGTTTTTGGCCCCGTGCTCGGCGGCCATCTAGGGAAACCTACCAAACCCACACATTTCTGAAAAGTAGATACCCGGGGGTTTCCAGGGAGGTATGGCTTGCGTGGATCCTCCAAAGTTTCCTTACCCAGAATCCCCTGCAAACCTCAATTTTAGCTGAAAAAAATCACTTTTTTCACACATTTTTGTGTGGGAAAGTGTGGCATCACTGGCCTCACACAAATTTCCTACCACCCAGCGTTCCCCCAGGTCTCCCAATAAAAATTGTGCCTCACTTGTGTGGGAGGCCCAAGTACCCGCGACAGGCAAGGGCCCAAAACGTAGTGAGGCGACATCAAAATTGGCTATCTCAAAACCACCTGGTTTTGCAAGGGGGGTCACCTGGGTTTTTGGCCCCGTGCTCGGCGGCCATCTAGGGAAACCTACCAAACCCACACATTTCTGAAAAGTAGACACCCGGGGGCTTCCAGGGAGGTATGCCTTGCGTGGATCCCCCAACGTTTCCTTACCCAGAATCCCCTGCAAACCTCAATTTTAGCTGAAAAAAATCACTTTTTTCACACATTTTTGTGTGGGAAAGTGTGGCATCACTGGCCTCACACAAATTTCCTACCACCCAGCGTTCCCCCAGGTCTCCCGATAAAAATGGTGCCTCACTTTTGTGGGAGGCCCAAGTACCCGCGACAGGCAAGGGCCCAAAACGTAGTGAGGCGACATCAAAATTGCCTATCTCAAAACCACCTGTTTTGCAAGGGGGTCACCTGGGTTTTTGGCCCCGTGCTCGGTGGCCATCTAGGGAAACCTACCAAACCCACACATTTCTGAAAAGTATACACCCGGGGGCTTCCAGGGAGGTATGGCTTGCATGGATCCCCCAACGTTTCCTTACCCAGAATCCCCTGCAAACCTCAATTTTAGCTGAAAAAATCACTTTTTTCACACATTTTTGTGTGGGAAAGTGTGGCATCACTGGCCTCACAAAAATGTCTTACCACCCAGCGTTCCCCAGGTCTCCCGATAAAAATGGTGCCTCACTTGTGTGGGAGGCCCAAGTACCCGCGACAGGCAAGGGCCCAAAACGAGTGAGGCGACATCAAAATTGCCTATCTCAAACCACCTGGTTTTGCAAGGGAGGTCACCTGGGTTTTTGGCCCCGTGCTCGGCGGCCGTCTAAGGAAACCTACCAAACCCACACATTTCTGAAAAGTAGACACCCGGGGCTTCCAGGGAGGTATGGCTTGCGTGGATCCCCCAAATTTTCCTTACCCAGAATCCCCTGCAAACCTCAATTTTAGCTGAAAAAATCACTTTTTTCACACATTTTTGTGTGGGAAAGTGTGGCATCACTGGCCTCACATAAATTTCCTACCACCCAGCGTTCCCCCAGGTCTCCCGATAAAAATGGTGCCTCACTTGTGGGGAGGCCCAAGTACCCGCGACAGGCAAGGGCCCAAAACTTAGTGAGGCGACATCAAAATTGCCTATCTTAAAACCACCTGGTTTTGCAAGGGGGGTCACCTGGGTTTTTGGCCCTGTGCTCGGTGGCCATCTAGGGAAACCTACCAAACCCACACATTTCTGAAAAGTATACACCCGGGGGCTTCCAGGGAGGTATGGCTTGCGTGGATCCCCCAACGTTTCCTTACCCAGAATCCCCTGCAAACCTCAATTTTAGCTGAAAAAATCACTTTTTTCACACATTTTTGTGTGGGAAAGTGTGGCATCACTGGCCTCACAAAAATTTCTTACCACCCAACGTTCCCCCAGGTCTCCCGATAAAAATGGTGCCTCACTTGTGTGGGAGGCCCAAGTACCCGCGACAGGCAAGGGACCAAAACGTAGTGAGGCGACATCAAAATTGCCTATCTCAAATGGTTTTGCAAGGGGGGTCACCTGGGTTTTTGGCCCCGTGCTCGGCGGCCATATAGGGAAACCTACCAAACCCACACATTTCTGCAAAGTAGACACCCGGGGACTTCCAGGGAGGTATGGCTTGCGTGGATCCCCCAACGTTTCCTTACCCAGAATCCCCTGCAAACCTCAATTTTAGCTGAAAAAATCACTTTTTTCAGACATTTTTGTGTGGGAAAGTGTGGCATCACCGGGCTCACACAAATTTCCTACCACCCAGCGTTCCCCCAGGTCTCCCGATAAAAATGGTGCCTCACTTGTGGGGGAGGCCCAAGTACCCGCGACAGGCAAGGGCCCAAAACGTAGTGAGGCGACATCAAAATTGCCTATCTCAAAACCACCTGGTTTTGCAAGGGGGGTCACCTGGGTTTTTGTGCCCCGTGCTCGGCGACCATCTAGGGAAACCTACCAAACCCACACATATCTGAAAAGTAGACACCCGGGGGCTTCCAGGGAGGTATGGCTTGCATGGATCCCCCAACGTTTCCTTACCCAGAATCCCCTGCAAACCTCAATTTTAGCTGAAAAAATCACTTTTTTCACACATTTTTGTGTGGGAAAGTGTGGCATCACTGGCCTCACACAAATTTCCTACCACCCAGAATTCCCCAGGTCTCCCGATAAAAATGGTGCCTCACTTGTGTGGGAGGCCAAAGTACCCGCGACAGGCAAGGGCCCAAAACGTAGTGAGGCGACATCAAAATTGCCTATCTCAAAACCACCTGGTTTTGCAAGGGAGGTCACCTGGGTTTTGGCCCCGTGCTCGGCGGCCGTCTAGGGAAACCTACCAAACCCACACATTTCTGAAAAGTAGACACCCGGGGGCTTCCAGGGAGGTATGGCTTGCGTGGATCCCCCAAAGTTTCCTTACCCAGAATCCCCTGCAAACCTCAATTTTAGCTGAAAAAATCACTTTTTTCACACATTTTTGTGTGGGAAAGTGTGGCATCACTGGCCTCACATAAATTTCCTAACACCCAGCGTTCCCCCAGGTCTCCCGATAAAAATGGTGCCTCACTTGTGTGGGAGGCCCAAGTACCCGCGACAGGCAAGGGCCCAAAACGTAGTGAGGCGACATCAAAATTGCCTATCTCAAAACCATCTGGTTTTGCAAGGGGGTCACCTGGGTTTTTGTGCCCGTGCTCGGCGGCCATCTAGGGAAGCCTACCAAACCCACACATTTCTGAAAAGTAGACACCCGGGGGCTTCCAGGGAGGTATGGCTTGCATGGATCCCCCAACGTTCCCTTACCCAGAATCCCCTGCAAACCTCAATTGTAGCTGAAAAATCACTTTTTTCACACATTTTTGTGTGGGAAAGTGTGGCATCACTGGCCTCACACAAATTTCCTACCACCCAGAATTCCCCCAGGTCTCCCGATAAAAATGGTGCCTCACTTGTGTGGGAGGCCCAAGTACCCGCGACAGGCAAGGGCCCAAAACGTAGTGAGGCGACATCAAAATTGCCTATCTCAAAACCACCTGGTTTTGCAAGGGAGGTCACCTGGGTTTTTGGCCCCGTGCTCGGCGGCCATCTAGGGAAACCTACCAAACCCACACATTTCTGAAAAGTAGATACCCGGGGTTTCCAGGGAGGTATGGCTTGCGTGGATCCTCCAAAGTTTCCTTACCCAGAATCCCCTGCAAACCTCAATTTTAGCTGAAAAAATCACTTTTTTCACACATTTTTGTGTGGGAAAGTGTGGCATCACTGGCCTCACACAAATTTCCTACCACCCAGCGTTCCCCCAGGTCTCCCAATAAAAATTGTGCCTCACTTGTGTGGGAGGCCCAAGTACCCGCGACAGGCAAGGGCCCAAAACGTAGTGAGGCGACATCAAAATTGCCTATCTCAAAACCACCTGGTTTTGCAAGGGGGTCACCTGGGTTTTTGGCCCCGTGCTCGGCGGCCATCTAGGGAAACCTACCAAACCCACACATTTCTGAAAAGTAGACACCCGGGGCTTCCAGGGAGGTATGGCTTGCGTGGATCCCCCAAAGTTTCCTTACCCAGAATCCCCTGCAAACCTCAATTTTAGCTGAAAAAATCACTTTTTTCACACATTTTTGTGTGGGAAAGTGTGGCATCACTGGCCTCACATAAATTTCCTAACACCCAGCGTTCCCCCAGGTCTCCCGATAAAAATGGTGCCTCACTTGTGTGGGAGGCCCAAGTACCCGCGACAGGCAAGGGCCCAAAACGTAGTGAGGCGACATCAAAATTGCCTATCTCAAAACCATCTGGTTTTGCAAGGGGGGTCACCTGGGTTTTTGTGCCCCGTGCTCGGCGGCCATCTAGGGAAGCCTACCAAACCCACACATTTCTGAAAAGTAGACACCCGGGGGCTTCCAGGGAGGTATGGCTTGCATGGATCCCCCAACGTTCCCTTACCCAGAATCCCCTGCAAACCTCAATTGTAGCTGAAAAAATCACTTTTTACACATTTTTGTGTGGGAAAGTGTGGCATCACTGGCCTCACACAAATTTCCTACCACCCAGAATTCCCCCAGGTCTCCCGATAAAAATGGTGCCTCACTTGTGTGGGAGGCCCAAGTACCCGCGACAGGCAAGGGCCCAAAACGTAGTGAGGCGACATCAAAATTGCCTATCTCAAAACCACCTGGTTTTGCAAGGAGGTCACCTGGGTTTTTGGCCCCGTGCTCGGCGGCCATCTAGGGAAACCTACCAAACCCACACATTTCTGAAAAGTAGATACCCGGGGGTTTCCAGGGAGGTATGGCTTGCGTGGATCCTCCAAAGTTTCCTTACCCAGAATCCCCTGCAAACCTCAATTTTAGCTGAAAAAAATCACTTTTTTCACACATTTTTGTGTGGGAAAGTGTGGCATCACTGGCCTCACACAAATTTCCTACCACCCAGCGTTCCCCCAGGTCTCCCAATAAAAATTGTGCCTCACTTGTGTGGGAGGCCCAAGTACCCGCGACAGGCAAGGGCCCAAAACGTAGTGAGGCGACATCAAAATTGCCTATCTCAAAACCACCTGGTTTTGCAAGGGGGTCACCTGGGTTTTGGCCCCGTGCTCGGCGGCCATCTAGGGAAACCTACCAAACCCACACATTTCTGAAAAGTAGACACCCGGGGGCTTCCAGGGAGGTATGCCTTGCGTGGATCCCCCAACGTTTCCTTACCCAGAATCCCCTGCAAACCTCAATTTTAGCTGAAAAAAATCACTTTTTTCACACATTTTTGTGTGGGAAAGTGTGGCATCACTGGCCTCACACAAATTTCCTACCACCCAGCGTTCCCCCAGGTCTCCCGATAAAAATGGTGCCTCACTTTTGTGGGAGGCCCAAGTACCCGCGACAGGCAAGGGCCCAAAACGTAGTGAGGCGACATCAAAATTGCCTATCTCAAAACCACCTGGTTTTGCAAGGGGGTCACCTGGGTTTTTGGCCCCGTGCTCGGTGGCCATCTAGGGAAACCTACCAAACCCACACATTTCTGAAAAGTATACACCCGGGGGCTTCCAGGGAGGTATGGCTTGCATGGATCCCTCAACGTTTCCTTACCCAGAATCCCCTGCAAACCTCAATTTTAGCTGAAAAAATCACTTTTTTCACACATTTTTGTGTGGGAAAGTGTGGCATCACTGGCCTCACAAAAATGTCTTACCACCCAGCGTTCCCCCAGGTCTCCCGATAAAAATGGTGCCTCACTTGTGTGGGAGGCCCAAGTACCCGCGACAGGCAAGGGCCCAAAACGAGTGAGGCGACATCAAAATTGCCTATCTCAAACCACCTGGTTTTGCACGGGAGGTCACCTGGGTTTTTGGCCCCGTGCTCGGCGGCCGTCTAAGGAAACCTACCAAACCCACACATTTCTGAAAAGTAGACACCCGGGGGCTTCCAGGGAGGTATGGCTTGCGTGGATCCCCCAAATTTTCCTTACCCAGAATCCCCTGCAAACCTCAATTTTAGCTGAAAAAATCACTTTTTTCACACATTTTTGTGTGGGAAAGTGTGGCATCACTGGCCTCACATAAATTTCCTACCACCCAGCGTTCCCCCAGGTCTCCCGATAAAAATGGTGCCTCACTTGTGTGGGAGGCCCAAGTACCCGCGACAGGCAAGGGCCCAAAACGTAGTGAGGCGACATCAAAATTGCCTATCTCAAAACCACCTGGTTTTGCAAGGGGGGTCACCTGGGTTTTTGTGCCCCGTGCTCGGCGGCCATCTTGGGAAACCTACCAAACCCACACATTTCTGAAAAGTAGACACCCGGGGGCTTCCAGGGAGGTATGGCTTGCATGGATCCCCCAACGTTTCCTTACCCAGAATCCCCTGCAAACCTCAATTGTAGCTGAAAAAATCACTTTTTTCACACATTTTTGTGTGGGAAAGTGTGGCATCACTGGCCTCACACAAATTTCCTACCACCCAGAATTCCCCCAGGTCTCCCGATAAAAATGGTGCCTCACTTGTGTGGGAGGCCCAAGTACCCGCGACAGGCAAGGGCCCAAAATGTAGTGAGGCGACATCAAAATTGCCTATATCAAAACCACCTGGTTTTGCAAGGGAGGTCACCTGGGTTTTGGCCCCGTGCTCGGTGGCCATCTAATGAAACCTACCAAACCCACACATTTCTGAAAAGTAGATACCCGGGGGTTTCCAGGAGGTATGGCTTGCGTGGATCCCCCAAAGTTTCCTTACCCAGAATCCCCTGCAAACCTCAATTTTAGCTGAAAAATCACTTTTTTCACACATTTTTGTGTGGGAAAGTGTGGCATCACTGGCCTCACACAAATTTCCTACCACCCAGCGTTCCCCCAGGTCTCCCGATAAAAATGGTGCCTCACTTGTGTGGGAGGCCCAAGTACCCGCGACAGGCAAGGGCCCAAAACGTAGTGAGGCGACATCAAAATTGCCATCTCAAAACCACCTGGTTTTGCAAGGGGGGTCACCTGGGTTTTTGGCCCCGTGCTCGGTGGCCATCTAGGGAAACCTACCAAACCCACACATTTCTTCAAAGCAGACACCCGGGGGCTTCCAGGGAGGTATGGCTTGCGTGGATCCCCCAACATTTCCTTACCCAGAATCCCCTGCAAACCTCAATTTTAGCTGAAAAAAATCACTTTTTTCAGACATTTTTGCGTGGGAAAGTGTGGCATCACCGGGCTCACACAAATTTCCTACCACCCAGCGTTCCCCCAGGTCTCCCGATAAAAATGGTGCCTCACTTGTGGGGGAGGCCTAAGTACCCGCGACAGGCAAGGGCCCAAAACTTAGTGAGGCGACATCAAAATTGCCTATCTCAAAACCACTTGGTTTTGCAAGGGGGGTCACCTGGGTTTTTGGCCCCGTGCTCGGTGGCCATCTAGGGAAACCTACCAAACCCACACATTTCTGAAAAGTATACACCCGGGGGCTTCCAGGGAGGTATGGCTTGTGTGGATCCCCCAACGTTTCCTTACCCAGAATCCCCTGCAAACCTCAATTTTAGCTGAAAAAATCACTTTTTTCACACATTTTTGTGTGGGAAAGTGTGGCATCACTGGCCTCACAAAAATTTCTTACCACCCAGCGTTCCCCCAGGTCTCCCGATAAAAATGGTGCCTCACTTGTGTGGGAGGCCCAAGTACCCGCGACAGGCAAGGGACCAAAACGTAGTGAGGCGACATCAAAATTGCCTATCTCAAATGGTTTTGCAAGGGGGGTCACCTGGGTTTTTGGCCCCGTGCTCGGCGGCCATCTAGGGAAACCTACCAAACCCACACATTTCTGCAAAGTAGACACCCGGGGACTTCCAGGGAGGTATGGCTTGCGTGGATCCCCCAACGTTTCCTTACCCAGAATCCCCTGCAAACCTCAATTTTAGCTGAAAAAAATCACTTTTTTCACACATTTTTGTGTGGGAAAGTGTGGCATCACTGGCCTCACACAAATTTCCTACCACCCAGAATTCCCCCAGGTCTCCCGATAAAAATGGTGCCTCACTTGTGTGGGAGGCCCAAGTACCCGCGACAGGCAAGGGCCCAAAACTTAGTGAGGCGACATCAAAATTGCCTATCTCAAAACCACCTGGTTTTGCAAGGGAGGTCACCTGGGTTTTTGGCCCCGTGCTCGGCGGCCGTCTAGGGAAACCTACCAAACCCACACATTTCTGAAAAGTAGACACCCAGGGGCTTCCAGGGACGTATGGCTTGCGTGGATCCCCCAAAGTTTCCTTACCCAGAATCCCCTGCAAACCTCAATTTTAGCTGAAAAAATCACTTTTTTCACACATTTTTGTGTGGGAAAGTGTGGCATCACTGGTCTCACATAAATTTCCTATCACCCAGCGTTCCCCCAGGTCTCCCGATAAAAATGGTGCCTCACTTGTGTGGGAGGCCCAAGTACCCGCGACAGGCAAGGACCCAAAACGTAGTGAGGCGACATCAAAATTGCCTATCTCAAAACCACCTGGTTTTGCAAGGGGGTCACCTGGGTTTTTGTGCCCGTGCTCGGCGGCCATCTAGGAAACCTACCAAACCCACACATTTCTGAAAAGTAGATACCCGGGGGTTTCCAGAGAGGTATGGCTTGCGTGGATCCCCCAAAGTTTCCTTACCCAGAATCCCCTGCAAACCTCAATTTTAGCTGAAAAAATCACTTTTTTCACACTTTTTGTGTGGGAAAGTGTGGCATCACTGGCCTCACACAAATTTCCTACCACCCAGCGTTCCCCCAGGTCTCCCGATAAAAATGGTGCCTCACTTGTGTGGGAGGCCCAAGTACCCGCGACAGGCAAGGGCCCAAAACGTAGTGAGGCGACATCAAAATTGCCTATCTCAAAACCACCTGGTTTTGCAAGGGGGGTCACCTGGGTTTTTGGCCCCGTGCTCGGCGGCCATCTAGGGAAACCTACCAAACCCACACATTTCTGCAAAGTAGACACCCGGGGACTTCCAGGGAGGTATGGCTTGCGTGTATCCCCCAACGTTTCCTTACCCAGAATCCCCTGCAAACCTCAATTTTAGCTGAAAAAAATCACTTTTTTCAGACATTTTTGTGTGGGAAAGTATGGCATCACCGGGCTCACACAAATTCCCTACCACCCAGCGTTCCCCCAGATCTCCCGATAAAAATGGTGCCTCACTTGTGGGGGAGGCCCAAGTACCCGCGACAGGCAAGGGCCCAAAACGTAGTGAGGCAACATCAAAATTGCCTATCTCAAAACCACCTGGTTTTGCAAGGGGGTCACCTGGGTTTTGGCCCCGTGCTCGGCGGCCATCTAGGGAAACCTACCAAACCCACACATTTCTGAAAAGTAGACACCCGGGGGCTTCCAGGGAGGTATGCCTTGCGTGGATCCCCCAACGTTTCCTTACCCAGAATCCCCTGCAAACCTCAATTTTAGCTGCAAAAATCACTTTTTTCACACATTTTTGTGTGGGAAAGTGTGGCATCACTGGCCTCACACAAATTTCCTACCACCCAGCGTTCCCCCAGGTCTCCCGATAAAAATGGTGCCTCACTTGTGTGGGAGGCCCAAGTACCCGCGACAGGTAAGGGCCCAAAACGTATTGAGGCGACATCAAAATTGCCTATCTCAAAACCACCTGGTTTTGCAAGGGGGTCACCTGGGTTTTGGCCCCGTGCTCGGCGGCCATCTAGGGAAACCTACCAAACCCACACATTTCTGAGAAGAAGACACGGGGGGCTTCCAGGGAGGTATGGCTTGCATGGATCCCCCAACGTTTCCTTACCCAGAATCCCCTGCAAACCTCAATTTTAGCTGAAAAAATCACTTTTTTCACACATTTTTGTGTGGGAAAGTGTGGCATCACTGGCCTCACACAAATTTCCTACCACCCAGCGTTCCCCCAGGTCTCCCGATAAAAATGGTGCCTCACTTGTGTGGGAGGCCCAAGTACCCGCGACAGGCAAGGGCCCAAAACGTAGTGAGGCGACATCAAAATTGCCTATCTCAAAACCACCTGGTTTTGCAAGGGGGGTCACCTGAGTTTTTGGCCCCGTGCTTGGCGGCCATGTAGGGAAACCTACCAAACCCACACATTTCTGAAAAGTAGACACCCGGGGGCTTCCAGGGAGGTATGGCTTGCGTGGATCCCCCAACGTTTCCTTACCCAGAATCCCCTGCAAACCTCAATTTTAGCTGAAAAAATCACTTTTTTCACACATTTTTGTGTGGGAAAGTGTGGCATCACTGGCCTCACACAAATTTCCTACCACCCAGCGTTCCCACAGGTCTCCCGATAAAAATGGTGCCTCACTTGTGTGGGAGGCCCAAGTACCCGCGACAGGCAGGGCCCAAAACTTAGTGAGGCGACATCAAAATTGCCTATCTCAAAACCACCTGGTTTTGCAAGGGGGGTCACCTGGGTTTTTGGCCCCGTGCTCGGCGGCCATCTAGGGAAACCTACCAAACCCACACATTTCTGAAAAGTAGACACCCGGGGGCTTCCAGGGAGGTATGGCTTGCGTGGATCCCCCAAAGTTTCCTTACCCAGAATCCCCTGCAAACCTCAATTTTAGCTGAAAAATCACTTTTTTCACACATTTTTGTGTGGGAAAGTGTGGCATCACTGGCCTCACATAAATTTCCTAACACCCAGCGTTCCCCCAGGTCTCCCGATAAAAATGGTGCCTCACTTGTGTGTGAGGCCCAAGTACCCGCGACAGGCAAGGGCCCAAAACGTAGTGAGGCGACATCAAAATTGCCTATCTCAAAACCATCTGGTTTTGCAAGGGGGGTCACCTGGGTTTTTGTGCCCCGTGCTCGGCGGCCATCTAGGGAAGCCTACCAAACCCACACATTTCTGAAAAGTAGACACCCGGGGGCTTCCAGGGAGGTATGGCTTGCATGGATCCCCCAACGTTCCCTTACCCAGAATCCCCTGCAAACCTCAATTGTAGCTGAAAAAATCACTTTTTTCACACATTTTTGTGTGGGAAAGTGTGGCATCACTGGCCTCACACAAATTTCCTACCACCCAGAATTCCCCCAGGTCTCCCGATAAAAATGGTGCCTCACTTGTGTGGGAGGCCCAAGTACCCGCGACAGGCAAGGGCCCAAAACGTAGTGAGGCGACATCAAAATTGCCTATCTCAAAACCACCTGGTTTTGCAAGGGAGGTCACCTGGGTTTTTGGCCCCGTGCTCGGCGGCCATCTAGGGAAACCTACCAAACCCACACATTTCTGAAAAGTAGATACCCGGGGGTTTCCAGGGAGGTATGGCTTGCGTGGATCCTCCAAAGTTTCCTTACCCAGAATCCCCTGCAAACCTCAATTTTAGCTGAAAAAAATCACTTTTTTCACACATTTTTGTGTGGGAAAGTGTGGCATCACTGGCCTCACACAAATTTCCTACCACCCAGCGTTCCCCCAGGTCTCCCAATAAAAATTGTGCCTCACTTGTGTGGGAGGCCCAAGTACCCGCGACAGGCAAGGGCCCAAAACGTAGTGAGGCGACATCAAAATTGCCTATCTCAAAACCACCTGGTTTTGCAAGGGGGTCACCTGGGTTTTTGGCCCCGTGCTCGGCGGCCATCTAGGGAAACCTACCAAACCCACACATTTCTGAAAAGTAGACACCCGGGGCTTCCAGGGAGGTATGCCTTGCGTGGATCCCCCAACGTTTCCTTACCCAGAATCCCCTGCAAACCTCAATTTTAGCTGAAAAAATCACTTTTTTCACACATTTTTGTGTGGGAAAGTGTGGCATCACTGGCCTCACACAAATTTCCTACCACCCAGCGTTCCCCCAGGTCTCCCGATAAAAATGGTGCCTCACTTTTGTGGGAGGCCCAAGTACCCGCGACAGGCAAGGGCCCAAAACGTAGTGAGGCGACATCAAAATTGCTCTATCTCAAAACCACCTGGTTTTGCAAGGGGGTCACCTGGGTTTTTGGCCCCGTGCTCGGTGGCCATCTAGGGAAACCTACCAAACCCACACATTTCTGAAAAGTATACACCCGGGGGCTTCCAGGGAGGTATGGCTTGCATGGATCCCTCAACGTTTCCTTACCCAGAATCCCCTGCAAACCTCAATTTTAGCTGAAAAAATCACTTTTTTCACACATTTTTGTGTGGGAAAGTGTGGCATCACTGGCCTCACAAAAATGTCTTACCACCCAGCGTTCCCCCAGGTCTCCCGATAAAAATGGTGCCTCACTTGTGTGGGAGGCCCAAGTACCCGCGACAGGCAAGGGCCCAAAACGAGTGAGGCGACATCAAAATTGCCTATCTCAAACCACCTGGTTTTGCACGGGAGGTCACCTGGGTTTTGGCCCCGTGCTCGGCGGCCGTCTAAGGAAACCTACCAAACCCACACATTTCTGAAAAGTAGACACCCGGGGGCTTCCAGGGAGGTATGGCTTGCGTGGATCCCCCAAATTTTCCTTACCCAGAATCCCCTGCAAACCTCAATTTTAGCTGAAAAAATCACTTTTTTCACACATTTTTGTGTGGGAAAGTGTGGCATCACTGGCCTCACATAAATTTCCTACCACCCAGCGTTCCCCCAGGTCTCCCGATAAAAATGGTGCCTCACTTGTGTGGGAGGCCCAAGTACCCGCGACAGGCAAGGGCCCAAAACGTAGTGAGGCGACATCAAAATTGCCTCATCTCAAAACCACCTGGTTTTGCAAGGGGGTCACCTGGGTTTTTGTGCCCCGTGCTCGGCGGCCATCTTGGGAAACCTACCAAACCCACACATTTCTGAAAAGTAGACACCCGGGGGCTTCCAGGGAGGTATGGCTTGCATGGATCCCCCAACGTTTCCTTACCCAGAATCCCCTGCAAACCTCAATTGTAGCTGAAAAAATCACTTTTTTCACACATTTTTGTGTGGGAAAGTGTGGCATCACTGGCCTCACACAAATTTCCTACCACCCAGAATTCCCCCAGGTCTCCCGATAAAAATGGTGCCTCACTTGTGTGGGAGGCCCAAGTACCCGCGACAGGCAAGGGCCCAAAATGTAGTGAGGCGACATCAAAATTGCCTATATCAAAACCACCTGGTTTTGCAAGGGAGGTCACCTGGGTTTTTGGCCCCGTGCTCGGTGGCCATCTAATGAAACCTACCAAACCCACACATTTCTGAAAAGTAGATACCCGGGGGTTTCCAGGGAGGTATGGCTTGCGTGGATCCCCCAAAGTTTCCTTACCCAGAATCCCCTGCAAACCTCAATTTTAGCTGAAAAATCACTTTTTTCACACATTTTTGTGTGGGAAAGTGTGGCATCACTGGCCTCACACAAATTTCCTACCACCCAGCGTTCCCCCAGGTCTCCCGATAAAAATGGTGCCTCACTTGTGTGGGAGGCCCAAGTACCCGCGACAGGCAAGGGCCCAAAACGTAGTGAGGCGACATCAAAATTGCCATCTCAAAACCACCTGGTTTTGCAAGGGGGTCACCTGGGCTTTTGGCCCCGTGCTCGGTGGCCATCTAGGGAAACCTACCAAACCCACACATTTCTTCAAAGCAGACACCCGGGGCTTCCAGGGAGGTATGGCTTGCGTGGATCCCCCAACATTTCCTTACCCAGAATCCCCTGCAAACCTCAATTTTAGCTGAAAAAAATCACTTTTTTCAGACATTTTTGCGTGGGAAAGTGTGGCATCACCGGGCTCACACAAATTTCCTACCACCCAGCGTTCCCCAGGTCTCCCGATAAAAATGGTGCCTCACTTGTGGGGAGGCCTAAGTACCCGCGACAGGCAAGGGCCCAAAACTTAGTGAGGCGACATCAAAATTGCCTATCTCAAAACCACTTGGTTTTGCAAGGGGGTCACCTGGGTTTTGGCCCCGTGCTCGGTGGCCATCTAGGGAAACCTACCAAACCCACACATTTCTGAAAAGTATACACCCGGGGCTTCCAGGGAGGTATGGCTTGTGTGGATCCCCCAACGTTTCCTTACCCAGAATCCCCTGCAAACCTCAATTTTAGCTGAAAAAATCACTTTTTTCACACATTTTTGTGTGGGAAAGTGTGGCATCACTGGCCTCACAAAAATTTCTTACCACCCAGCGTTCCCCCAGGTCTCCCGATAAAAATGGTGCCTCACTTGTGTGGGAGGCCCAAGTACCCGCGACAGGCAAGGGACCAAAACGTAGTGAGGCGACATCAAAATTGCCTATCTCAAATGGTTTTGCAAGGGGGTCACCTGGGTTTTGGCCCCGTGCTCAGCGGCCATCTAGGGAAACCTACCAAACCCACACATTTCTGCAAAGTAGACACCCGGGGACTTCCAGGGAGGTATGGCTTGCGTGGATCCCCCAACGTTTCCTTACCCAGAATCCCTGCAAACCTCAATTTTAGCTGAAAAAAATCACTTTTTTCACACATTTTTGTGTGGGAAAGTGTGGCATCACTGGCCTCACACAAATTTCCTACCACCCAGAATTCCCCAGGTCTCCCGATAAAAATGGTGCCTCACTTGTGTGGGAGGCCCAAGTACCCGCGACAGGCAAGGGCCCAAAACTTAGTGAGGCGACATCAAAATTGCCTATCTCAAAACCACCTGGTTTTGCAAGGGAGGTCACCTGGGTTTTTGGCCCCGTGCTCGGCGGCCGTCTAGGGAAACCTACCAAACCCACACATTTCTGAAAAGTAGACACCCAGGGGCTTCCAGGGACGTATGGCTTGCGTGGATCCCCCAAAGTTTCCTTACCCAGAATCCCCTGCAAACCTCAATTTTAGCTGAAAAAATCACTTTTTTCACACATTTTTGTGTGGGAAAGTGTGGCATCACTGGTCTCACATAAATTTCCTATCACCCAGCGTTCCCCCAGGTCTCCCGATAAAAATGGTGCCTCACTTGTGTGGGAGGCCCAAGTACCCGCGACAGGCAAGGACCCAAAACGTAGTGAGGCGACATCAAAATTGCCTATCTCAAAACCACCTGGTTTTGCAAGGGGGGTCACCTGGGTTTTTGTGCCCGTGCTCGGCGGCCATCTAGGGAAACCTACCAAACCCACACATTTCTGAAAAGTAGATACCCGGGGTTTCCAGAGAGGTATGGCTTGCGTGGATCCCCCAAAGTTTCCTTACCCAGAATCCCCTGCAAACCTCAATTTTAGCTGAAAAAATCACTTTTTCACACATTTTTGTGTGGGAAAGTGTGGCATCACTGGCCTCACACAAATTTCCTACCACCCAGCGTTCCCCCAGGTCTCCCGATAAAAATGGTGCCTCACTTGTGTGGGAGGCCCAAGTACCCGCGACAGGCAAGGGCCCAAAACGTAGTGAGGCGACATCAAAATTGCCTATCTCAAAACCACCTGGTTTTGCAAGGGGGTCACCTGGTTTTTGGCCCCGTGCTCGGCGGCCATCTAGGGAAACCTACCAAACCCACACATTTCTGCAAAGTAGACACCCGGGGACTTCCAGGGAGGTATGGCTTGCGTGTATCCCCCAACGTTTCCTTACCCAGAATCCCCTGCAAACCTCAATTTTAGCTGAAAAAAATCACTTTTTTCAGACATTTTTGTGTGGGAAAGTATGGCATCACCGGGCTCACACAAATTCCCTACCACCCAGCGTTCCCCCAGATCTCCCGATAAAAATGGTGCCTCACTTGTGGGGGAGGCCCAAGTACCCGCGACAGGCAAGGGCCCAAAACGTAGTGAGGCAACATCAAAATTGCCTATCTCAAAACCACCTGGTTTTGCAAGGGGGGTCACCTGGGTTTTTGGCCCCGTGCTCGGCGGCCATCTAGGGAAACCTACCAAACCCACACATTTCTGAAAAGTAGACACCCGGGGGCTTCCAGGGAGGTATGCCTTGCGTGGATCCCCCAACGTTTCCTTACCCAGAATCCCCTGCAAACCTCAATTTTAGCTGCAAAAATCACTTTTTTCACACATTTTTGTGTGGGAAAGTGTGGCATCACTGGCCTCACACAAATTTCCTACCACCCAGCGTTCCCCAGGTCTCCCGATAAAAATGGTGCCTCACTTGTGTGGGAGGCCCAAGTACCCGCGACAGGTAAGGGCCCAAAACGTATTGAGGCGACATCAAAATTGCCTATCTCAAAACCACCTGGTTTTGCAAGGGGGGTCACCTGGGTTTTTGGCCCCGTGCTCGGCGGCCATCTAGGAAACCTACCAAACCCACACATTTCTGAGAAGAAGACACGGGGGCTTCCAGGGAGGTATGGCTTGCATGGATCCCCCAACGTTTCCTTACCCAGAATCCCCTGCAAACCTCAATTTTAGCTGAAAAAATCACTTTTTTCACACATTTTTGTGTGGGAAAGTGTGGCATCACTGGCCTCACACAAATTTCCTACCACCCAGCGTTCCCCCAGGTCTCCCGATAAAAATGGTGCCTCACTTGTGTGGGAGGCCCAAGTACCCGCGACAGGCAAGGCCCCAAAACGTAGTGAGGCGACATCAAAATTGCCTATCTCAAAACCACCTGGTTTTGCAAGGGGGGTCACCTGAGTTTTTGGCCCCGTGCTTGGCGGCCATGTAGGGAAACCTACCAAACCCACACATTTCTGAAAAGTAGACACCCGGGGTTTCCAGGGAGGTATGGCTTGCGTGGATCCCCCAACGTTTCCTTACCCAGAATCCCCTGCAAACCTCAATTTTAGCTGAAAAAATCACTTTTTCACACATTTTTGTGTGGGAAAGTGTGGCATCACTGGCCTCACACAAATTTCCTACCACCCAGCGTTCCCCCAGGTCTCCCGATAAAAATGGTGCCTCACTTGTGTGGGAGGCCCAAGTACCCGCGACAGGCAAGGGCCCAAAACGTAGTGAGGCGACATCAAAATTGCCATCTCAAAACCACCTGGTTTTGCAAGGGGGGTCACCTGGGTTTTTGGCCCCGTGCTCGGTGGCCATCTAGGGAAACCTACCAAACCCACACATTTCTTCAAAGCAGACACCCGGGGGCTTCCAGGGAGGTATGGCTTGCGTGGATCCCCCAACATTTCCTTACCCAGAATCCCCTGCAAACCTCAATTTTAGCTGAAAAAAATCACTTTTTTCAGACATTTTTGCGTGGGAAAGTGTGGCATCACCGGGCTCACACAAATTTCCTACCACCCAGCGTTCCCCCAGGTCTCCCGATAAAAATGGTGCCTCACTTGTGGGGGAGGCCTAAGTACCCGCGACAGGCAAGGGCCCAAAACTTAGTGAGGCGACATCAAAATTGCCTATCTCAAAACCACTTGGTTTTGCAAGGGGGGTCACCTGGGTTTTTGGCCCCGTGCTCGGTGGCCATCTAGGGAAACCTACCAAACCCACACATTTCTGAAAAGTATACACCCGGGGGCTTCCAGGGAGGTATGGCTTGTGTGGATCCCCCAACGTTTCCTTACCCAGAATCCCCTGCAAACCTCAATTTTAGCTGAAAAAATCACTTTTTTCACACATTTTTGTGTGGGAAAGTGTGGCATCACTGGCCTCACAAAAATTTCTTACCACCCAGCGTTCCCCAGGTCTCCCGATAAAAATGGTGCCTCACTTGTGTGGGAGGCCCAAGTACCCGCGACAGGCAAGGGACCAAAACGTAGTGAGGCGACATCAAAATTGCCTATCTCAAATGGTTTTGCAAGGGGGTCACCTGGGTTTTTGGCCCCGTGCTCGGCGGCCATCTAGGGAAACCTACCAAACCCACACATTTCTGCAAAGTAGACACCCGGGGACTTCCAGGGAGGTATGGCTTGCGTGGATCCCCCAACGTTTCCTTACCCAGAATCCCCTGCAAACCTCAATTTTAGCTGAAAAAAATCACTTTTTTCACACATTTTTGTGTGGGAAAGTGTGGCATCACTGGCCTCACACAAATTTCCTACCACCCAGAATTCCCCCAGGTCTCCCGATAAAAATGGTGCCTCACTTGTGTGGGAGGCCCAAGTACCCGCGACAGGCAAGGGCCCAAAACTTAGTGAGGCGACATCAAAATTGCCTATCTCAAAACCACCTGGTTTTGCAAGGGAGGTCACCTGGGTTTTGGCCCCGTGCTCGGCGGCCGTCTAGGGAAACCTACCAAACCCACACATTTCTGAAAAGTAGACACCCAGGGGCTTCCAGGGACGTATGGCTTGCGTGGATCCCCCAAAGTTTCCTTACCCAGAATCCCCTGCAAACCTCAATTTTAGCTGAAAAAATCACTTTTTCACACATTTTTGTGTGGGAAAGTGTGGCATCACTGGTCTCACATAAATTTCCTATCACCCAGCGTTCCCCCAGGTCTCCCGATAAAAATGGTGCCTCACTTGTGTGGGAGGCCCAAGTACCCGCGACAGGCAAGGACCCAAAACGTAGTGAGGCGACATCAAAATTGCCTATCTCAAAACCACCTGGTTTTGCAAGGGGGGTCACCTGGGTTTTTGTGCCCCGTGCTCGGCGGCCATCTAGGGAAACCTACCAAACCCACACATTTCTGAAAAGTAGATACCCGGGGGTTTCCAGAGAGGTATGGCTTGCGTGGATCCCCCAAAGTTTCCTTACCCAGAATCCCCTGCAAACCTCAATTTTAGCTGAAAAAATCACTTTTTTCACACATTTTTGTGTGGGAAAGTGTGGCATCACTGGCCTCACACAAATTTCCTACCACCCAGCGTTCCCCCAGGTCTCCCGATAAAAATGGTGCCTCACTTGTGTGGGAGGCCCAAGTACCCGCGACAGGCAAGGGCCCAAAACGTAGTGAGGCGACATCAAAATTGCCTATCTCAAAACCACCTGGTTTTGCAAGGGGGTCACCTGGGTTTTTGGCCCCGTGCTCGGCGGCCATCTAGGGAAACCTACCAAACCCACACATTTCTGCAAAAGTAGACACCCGGGGACTTCCAGGGAGGTATGGCTTGCGTGTATCCCCCAACGTTTCCTTACCCAGAATCCCCTGCAAACCTCAATTTTAGCTGAAAAAATCACTTTTTCAGACATTTTTGTGTGGGAAAGTATGGCATCACCGGGCTCACACAAATTCCCTACCACCCAGCGTTCCCCCAGATCTCCCGATAAAAATGGTGCCTCACTTGTGGGGAGGCCCAAGTACCCGCGACAGGCAAGGGCCCAAAACGTAGTGAGGCAACATCAAAATTGCCTATCTCAAAACCACCTGGTTTTGCAAGGGGAGTCACCTGGGTTTTGGCCCCGTGCTCGGCGGCCATCTAGGGAAACCTACCAAACCCACACATTTCTGAAAAGTAGACACCCGGGGGCTTCCAGGGAGGTATGCCTTGCGTGGATCCCCCAACGTTTCCTTACCCAGAATCCCTTGCAAACCTCAATTTTAGCTGCAAAAATCACTTTTTTCACACATTTTTGTGTGGGAAAGTGTGGCATCACTGGCCTCACACAAATTTCCTACCACCCAGCGTTCCCCCAGGTCTCCCGATAAAAATGGTGCCTCACTTGTGTGGGAGGCCCAAGTACCCGCGACAGGTAAGGGCCCAAAACGTATTGAGGCGACATCAAAATTGCCTATCTCAAAACCACCTGGTTTTGCAAGGGGGGTCACCTGGGTTTTTGGCCCCGTGCTCGGCGGCCATCTAGGGAAACCTACCAAACCCACACATTTCTGAGAAGAAGACACGGGGGGCTTCCAGGGAGGTATGGCTTGCATGGATCCCCCAACGTTTCCTTACCCAGAATCCCCTGCAAACCTCAATTTTAGCTGAAAAAATCACTTTTTCACACATTTTTGTGTGGGAAAGTGTGGCATCACTGGCCTCACACAAATTTCCTACCACCCAGCGTTCCCCCAGGTCTCCCGATGAAAATGGTGCCTCACTTGTGTGGGAGGCCCAAGTACCTGCGACAGGCAAGGGCCCAAAACGTAGTGAGGCGACATCAAAATTGCCTATCTCAAAACCACCTGGTTTTGCAAGGGGTCACCTGAGTTTTTGGCCCCGTGCTTGGCGGCCATGTAGGGAAACCTACCAAACCCACACATTTCTGAAAAGTAGACACCCGGGGGTTTCCAGGGAGGTATGGCTTGCGTGGATCCCCCAACGTTTCCTTACCCAGAATCCCCTGCAAACCTCAATTTTAGCTGAAAAAATCACTTTTTTCACACATTTTGTGTGGGAAAGTGTGGCATCACTGGCCTCACACAAATTTCCTACCACCCAGCGTTCCCACAGGTCTCCCGATAAAAATGGTGCCTCACTTGTGTGGGAGGCCCAAGTACCCGCGACAGGCAGGGCCCAAAACTTAGTGAGGCGACATCAAAATTGCCTATCTCAAAACCACCTGGTTTTGCAAGGGAGTCACCTGGGCTTTTGGCCCCGTGCTCGGCGGCCATCTAGGAAACCTACCAAACCCACACATTTATGAAAAGTAGACACCCGGGGCTTCCAGGGAGGTATGGCTTGCATGGATCCCTCAACGTTTCTTTACACAGAATCCTTGCAAACCTCAATTTTAGCTGAAAAAAATCACTTTTTCACACATTTTTGTGTGGGAAAGTGTGACATCACTGGGCTCACACAATTTCCTACCACCCAGCGATCCCCGGGTCTCCCTATAAAATTATGCCTCACTCGTGTGGGAGGCCCAAGTAACCGCAACAGGCAAGGGCCCAAAACATTTTTGATAGGCAATGTTGATGTTGCCTCAAAACGTTTTGTGTCCTTGCATGTCGCGGGTACTTGGGCCTCCCACACAAGTGAGGCACCATTTTTATTGGGAGACCTGGGGAACGCTGGGTGGTAGGAAATTTGTGTGAGCCCGGTGATACACTTTCCCACACAAAAATGTGTGAAAAAAGTGATTTTTTCAGCTAAAATTGAGGTTTGCAAGGGATTCTGGGTAGGAAACGTTGGGGGATCCACGCAAGCTATACCTCCCTGGAAGCCCCCGAGTGTCTACTTTTCAGAAATGTGTGGGTTTGGTATGTTTCCCTAGATGGCCGCCAAGCACGGGGCCAAAAACCCAGGTGACCCCCATGCAAAACCAGGTGGTTTTGAGATAGGCAATTTTGATGTCGCCTCACTACGTTTTGGGCCCTTGCCTGTCGCGATTACTTGGGCCTCCCACACAAGTGAGGCACCATTTTTATCGGGAGACCTGGGGGAAGGCTGGCTGGTAGGAAATTTGTGTGAGCCCAGTGATGCCACACTTTCCCACACAAAAATGTGTGAAAAAGTGATTTTTTTCAGCTAAAATTGAGATTTGCAAGGGATTCTGGGTAAGAAACGTTGGGGGATCCACGCAAGCCATACCTCCTGGAAGCCCCCGAGTGTCTAGTTTTCAGAAATGAGTGGGTTTGGTAGGTTTTCCTAGATGGCCGCCGAGCACGGGCCAAAACCCAGGTGACCCCTTGCAGAACCAGGTGGTTTTGAGATAGGCAATTTTGATGTCGCCTCACTACGTTTTGGGCCCTTGCCTGTCGCTGGTACTTGGGCCTCCCACACAAGTGAGGCACCATTTTTATCGGGAGACCTGGGGGAGGCTGGGTGGTAGGAAATTTGTGTCAGCCCGGTGATGCCACAACTTTACCACACAAAAATGTGTGAAAAAAGTGATTTTTTCAGCAAAATATCAGGTTTGCAGGGGATTCTGGGTAAGAAAACGTTGGGGGATCCACGTAAGCCATACCTCCCTGGAATCCCCCAGGTGTCTACTTTTCAGAAATGTGTGGGTTTGGTAGGTTTCCCTAGGTGGCCGCCGAGACCCAGGCCAAAACGTCATGGGAACCCCCTTGCAAAACCAGGTTGTTTTGAGATAGGCCATTTTGAGGTCGCCTCAATACGTTGTGGGCCCTTGCCTGTCGCGGGTACTTGGGCCTCCCACCCGAGTGAGGCACCATTTTTATCGGGAGACCTGGGGGACGCTGGGTGGTAGGAAATTTGTGTCAGCCCGGTGATGCCACAACTTTACCACACAAATATGTGTGAAAAAAGTGATTTTTTCAGCAAAATGTCAGGTTTGCAGGGGATTCTGGATACGAAAACGTTGGGGGATCCATGCAAGCCATACCTCCCTGGAATCCCCCGGGTGTCTACTTTACAGAAATGTGTGGGTTTGGTAGGTTTCCCTAGGTGGCCGCCGAGCCCCGGGCCAAAACCCAGGTGACTCCCTTGCAAAACCAGGTCGTTTTGAGATAATGTGTTGTTTATTTCTGCAGCGTGAACATTTTGGCAGAATATTGCAAGGAAAATGTGACAGGCATTTCGAGGTTTGCAGGACATTGTGGGTAACATAACTTATTGTGATCCACAAGAGAGATATCACCCTTTACTCCCATGGGTGTTTCGTTTACGACAATATCTACAGTTGGTAGGTTATTCTTAGACGGAATGTACACCTTGGCAGACAGACTAAAAAGACAAAGATTACTGCACAGCCATCTATTCCTCAAGCACACACACATACTGGTTGGATTTGGCACGAGGGCAAGTGATGGTTCAGTATATACAATTTTATTAACAAGAGATTTCACAAAAATGAAATGCACTGTCAATAATTGAAAGGACAAAAAACTGAACCAGTGACTCGCAGCTCGTGAGCTGTAAAGCCACGTCAAGGCCCCAACCGCTTTACAGGCCATTCACACACCTTTCATACGTGATACACACAAGACCATTCACACCACCAGGCACGAAACAAACACATTACAACATTCACAAAGAGTGACAAGGTACACCCTGCTTGAGAAAGACAAAAAAAAAATATTACTGCACAGCCATCTAATCCTCAAGCACACACACATACTGGTTGGATTTGGCACGAGGGTGAGTGATGGTTCAGTATATACAATTGTATTAACAAGTGATTTCACAAAAATGAAATGCACTGTTAATAATTGAAAGGACGAGAAACTGAACCATTGACTCACATCTCGTGAGCTGTAAAGCCACGACAAGGCACCAACCTCTTTACAGGCCATTCATACACCTTTCATACGTGTGACACATACAAAACCATTCACACCACCAGCCGCGGGCCCATCACATTACAACACTCACACCAGCAGACAGCGCCATTCAAGGGCCCATCACTTTCACACGCCCACATTCCTAACACAGCAACCACACAAGCTGATGGATTGCGTGGAGTGTCGCTCGGCTAGCAGTGTGTGTAGTGACCAGCAGCAAGTCACTACTCACACACCGCCAGCCGAGCGCCAGTCCACGCACACCGCCAGCCAAGCGCCACTCCACGCACACCGCCAGCCAAGCGCCACTCCACGCACACTGCCAGCCAAGCGCCACTCCACGCACACCGCCAGCCAAGTGCCACTCCACGCACACCGCCAGCCAAGCGCCACTCCACACACACTGCCAGCCAAGCGCCACTCCACGCACACCGCCAGCCAAGTGCCACTCCACGCACACCACCAGCCAAGAGCCACTCCACGCACATCGCCAGCCAAGCACCACTCCACGCACACCGCCAGCCAAGCACCAGCCTACACACACCACCATCACATTTAGGATTTTTTTATACAAAAAAGAAAACACAAACAAATTGCAAATAGATACAAATCTACTAACACAAAATCAGAAACTAAATACATTGCACTAATGCCAACCTTGAAACAGAACAACAATTCTTAAACATTACAGACCAGGCAGTTCACTTTACCACTCATGGTTGCTCCCAATAATTCTTTTGCTTGTGGTACGCTCTATAACAAGCAGGCACACACAGCCCAGGGTTAGAAGGACACTCAGGGCAGTACATACAAGTCTCCTTCCGCGTACCTCTTCGCCAACAGACTCTACATCTCCTAGTGGGAAAGTCTTTTAAGGGTGTAGGAGGAATGTGATCAGGAAAGTGGCGATCTTTCAATCGAGCCACATCCTCCACCACTCCAACTCTAGGAACACTTGCCTGTTCCACAACAACAAGGCTGCCTATGACAGACTGCTGAAACTGAACAAAAGTCAACTTTGACGCAGGAGAACACTCCTTGAACACAACAAAAGCATTGAAAGTTGCTAAATTGAAGAGATGGATGGCCAACTTCTTATACCAAATGCAAGCCTTACGAATAGCAGTGTAAGGTTCCAACCTCTGATCTACTCTATCAACACCACCCATGTGCTTATTGTAGTCTAAAATGCACACAGGTTTGCGCACTTCAGCAATCTGACCCCAAACTGCCACAGGTGAAGTACTCTCATCATGGATGGTAGTCAGCATGTACACATCCCTCCTGTCCACAAATTTCACAGCTAGTAGTTCATCACTACGCAAGGAACTGCACTGTCCCCTCTGAAGTTTTTTGCAAACAAGCTCTTTTGGATAACCTTTACGGTTAGAGCGGATTGTGCCACAAGCAAAAGTGTCCACTTTGAACAATTCCTTAAACAATTGCACAGCAGTGTAGAAGTTATCAAGGTACAAATGGTGGCCTCTGTTAAACAGTCCTCTAGCAAGATCCCACACAACTTTCTCTGAAACTCCAAAAGTGGATGGACAACCAGGGGGTCAATAGTGGAATCCCTACCAGTGTACACACGCAAATTAAAAACATATCCTGTCCTACTCTCAGACAACATATACAGCTTAATTCCATAGCGTGCCCTCTTGCTAGGAATGTACTGCCTAAAACCAAACGGCCCTTGAACAGGACCAAAGACTCATCAATAGATATTTCTTTCCCTGGAGTATAGATCTCTGAAAATCGATCTACAAAGTGATCAAGAACAGGCCGAATCTTAAAAAGACGGTCACATTCAGGGTGAAACCATTATCAACAAAATGCAGCATCCGAAGCAAAAGTAAATACCGATCACGAGTCATAACTGCAGGAAATATGGCCGTTGCCATCAAGGGACTGGTAGACCAATATGAACCCATGGACGGCTTCCCTTATCAAACCCATCAAAAAAGTCAAACCCAAAAACTTCTTCATCTCTTCCAGATTTGTGGGACTCCACCGGGTAGCTCTAGAATGGGGCCTAAGTCTGGCACTGTTGTCCCACAAAAACTGTTCAGCATACAAATTAGTCTGCTCAACAATCTCACCCAAAAATACATCATCCATAAACAACTGAAAATACTGTATAGGCAAATAATGTTCACAATCCACTCTACACCCTGCATAACCACTAAAGGCAGTCAACAACGGCTGCACCATGTTTGGATCAACCCAGAGTCCAGCACTTCCAGTAGGAAGCATAGCAGCCCCAGGCTGCAATCCAGATGCCTCTTGCACCATCGGCACAGTAGTCTCCTCCTCTAAAACAGGCACTTCATCTGCACTGAGAGTACCTTCATCATCCGATGATTCCATGTGGAGAGAAAACTCACTGCCTGAATCTTCCCCTCCCTCCTCTCCCTCAGACGCACTGTCAGTCTCATAATCCTGCTCAGAGGAAGATTCAAGAAGCAAACCATCCACCTGCTGAGCAGTCATTCTACGGCTAGCCATAATGCTTACTAATAAAGGTTACTTGTCAAACAAGTCAACAACAACAAACCCTTTGTAAAAAAAGAAATAAACAAAATGTAGCTTTATCACAAAGACCTATATACTCCAACACTATACCACTCACGTGACAGAAGCAGCTAGACTCACCACCACCTACTCTGCACAGACACAGTAAGGATCAACAATATCCCACTAAAAAGAAGAAAAAAAAATTACACATAAGACAATGCAAAACATCGCAAAGAGTTTCATGCTCTGAACACTAACAAATATGCTGCCATTATGACACCACTTTAAAAAAAATTCATTCATGCATGACAATAATACTCATTTGGAGTACACACAACAAAAATATTTTTCTTACCAAATAAATGCAATTATGCAAAACTGCAAAACAACCACTGCCGAAACCGCAAACAGGAATCAAAAGCTTTACACTAGAATAAAAAGGAGAAAAAAAACCATTACAATCACATATGCAAATAATGCACCAGTCCACACACAATCCACCAGCCAAGCTAAGGGGTAGGTGGGCCAAAGAGTATAAATAAAATATTCACCCCCATAAAGGGGAGCAACCCTTGCCCTTTTGGCCACTCCCCAACACAAAAATTAAAAAACCCTGGTGTCTAGTGGCTTCTGCCCTCCTTGGGGGCAGATGGGCCTAAAAACATACTGCTATTCTGCCACCCAAAGAGGGCAGAAATGGCCACAATCATCCTCCCATAAAGGGGAGCGACCCTTGCCCAAGGGGCCGCTCCCCAACATAAAAAACCCTGGTGGCCTAGTGGACCTACAAAAAAACAAATCAGCCGATCTGCCCCTCAGGATGGCAGAAACGGCCAAATTAAACTTGCCCAAGAAGCCACTCTCCAAAAACAAATCCCTGGTGGTCTAGTGGGCCAAATATAAAAAAAATGGCGACATCTGCCCCCCCCATGGGGGCAGACAGCCACAAACAATGCCCCCAAGGGGGAGCGACCCTTGCCCAAGGGGCCACTCCCCACAAAAACATCCCTGGTGGCCTAGTGGCCATACAAAAAAATCAGCCAATCTGCCCACCCAGGGGGGCAGAAACGGCCAAATTAATGCTCCCCATAGGGGAGCGACCCTTGCCCAAGGGGCCACTCCCCTCAAACAAATCCCTGGTGGTCTAGTGGGCCCAATTTTTTAAAAAAACATGGCGATCTGCCCTCCTGGGGGGCAGACACAGCCACAAATATTGCCCCCAAAGAAGAGTGACCCTTGCCCAAGGGGTCACTCTCCACAAATAAATGCCTGGTGGACTAGTGGGAAGATACTTTTATCTTCTGCACACGATCTCTCACTACTCAACTCTACTCTCAACTCTATTCACAACTGGATGTTAGCTCACCAACTCATTCTGAATCCCGCCAAAACTGAATTCCTCCTCCTCTCTACCTCTCTCTCACCTCCTCCTGTTCAATCTTGGATGGATCAGCTGAACCTACTCAACAACAAACCCATCATTGTCGACAGCGCTAAATCCCTAGGTGTCATTCTTGACAAAAGACTCAACCTAATCTCCCACATCAACTCTATTGCTAAGAACGCACGTTACCAGTTGCGCCTTCTATGGGGGATCCGTTGGTTCTTCCCGGAGAAAGACTTAAAAACCTTGGTACAATCTCTGGTTCTCTCAAGACTGGATTATTGCAATTCTCTTCTGACGGGCCTACCCAAATCCCACCTCTCCCCTCTCAAATCCATCCTCCATTCAGCAGCTCACTTCATTTCAGGGTCTAAACGAAGCGACCACGTCACTCCTATCCTGTCCTCTCTTCGATGGCTTCCGATCGAGGCAAGATCTATTTACAAAACTGCCTGCATCACACACAAAGCCTTACACACGTCCTCCCCTCGTTACCTGGAGAATAAATTGAAATTGTCCGGTGGCTCTCGCCCTTCTCGCAATGCGGAAAAGCTTCTGCTTGAGCCCCCCCCTCACCCTTGCGTGCTGTGTTGGATTTGTGTACCCTTCATTTTAAGTCTCCCGTTTAATTCACGCCCTCTCTACTCCCTCAAGGAAGTTCTTCCAGTATAGGAAATTCTGTACTCCATGCCTATAGAAGTGCCTTCCCAGTGTGTTCTGAGTGACTGCCACTTATTGCAGTATTATACCTCTATTTGTATTGTGTATCTCATGTATCATGCACACCTGTCACTTTTTCCTCTTGTAACGCATACCTCTTTTTGAATCTTGTTTGTTTTGTTATTTGCACAATTGTCACTTTTTCCTCATGTAATGTAACGCTTGCTTTTGTATTATGCTCACTTGTAACCTTCTCCTGATGTAATGGTACTATTATGAAGCGCTCTGACACCTTCGGGTAAAGCCCGCGCTATATAAAAAAAAACTGCCCCCCCAGGGGGGCAGAGCACCAAAAACATATGGCCCCCAAAAGGGGAGCGACCCTTGCCCAAGGTGCCGCTCCCCAAAACAGTATTTTCATTTTATATTAAAAAAAAAAAAAAATCCCTGGTGTCTAGTGGGCATTCCTGCTGCATGATCGCATGATCGTGCAGCAGGAATGCACAAAAGAGGCATCGGGGGAAAGGAAAACCCTTTCCTTTCCCTCGATGCCTCTTTTGTTTCAAACCCCCCCTCCCCGGAGCCAAAACTCACCTTATTCCCCAACGCGCTGGCTTCCAGCGCATCGGGGAACAAAGGGAAACCCCCAATGACGTCAGCGCGTCTCGCGCGCTGACGTCATTGAGGGGGGGGGGGTCAGGGGGAGGCAGGGGAAGCCCTTCCCCTGCCTTCCCCCCAAAAAAAACAACGATCGGATTCCCACGGGGGGGCGCCAGCGCTTCCCCCGTGGGTGGGTCTTATGACGAGCTGGACTCGTCATCAGCACACGACCACTGTGTGCCAAGACGAGTCCAGCTCGTCATAAGCATCGAAGGGGTTAAACTTAAAAACTTCAACTGCGACTTTCCCATAGAATTGTACGGAGCACACGGTTTTGTTCCCACACTGCCCCGTCCTCCGTGGGGTCCCTACTTACTCACCTTGGGTGGTTCCTTGGGGTCCCAGCAATTCTACATCCTCTAGACAATGTCTTGACTCGAGTCGTGGTTCTTATACCACTATTTTAGTATATGGTGTGGTCTCCCCCTGGAGCCCACTGTGTATTAGTGCTATTTACTATTGTTTCTGTGCTACAGTATTGTGTGCTTTATGATTATCTTCATGAGGAAGATACTGTGTCGCACTAGAGAGTGTTATATTAATAAATACATATTTTTATAACTACTGTGTGGTTCTCCTTTCATTTAACCAATACTATAAGGTTGCATTCTGGTAAAACAAGCTGCTTAACATTCCTTCAAGACTAAGCCTCAAGGCTGCTCTCCACAGCTACCACTTGGATAGCTTTCTAAGGTTATCTTTGACCTCTTAAATCACCAAAAGGGTTGTTTGGACTGGTGCAAGGTGCCCACTTTAATTAGTGGATAGCATATACCAGGCCAACTTCTCACACTAGTGTTCCGGTTCAGAGAGGACCTGGCTTGGCAGTTGGGACTGGACTGTTCCAATTGGAACAGGTTAAAGACTGATTTGCATATGGGTGGGTCCAAACTGAGACAGCATGGTGTGCAAAATAACCATGGATTGGGATGCGGACCAAGTAATTACCAGTGGCTGAGATTAATTCAAGCATTCCAACCGTCAATGTTTTGTATACTTATTGTGTCATCCTAAGTGGGATGGGTATGTCCAGACGTGGGAACCGTGCACACTATGGGGTCGATTCCGATCTCGGCCGGAAGCGCACCTAACAGTATTCGTCCGGAAAAAATACAAGCCGAAAGCGTGTTTCCCGACCGATTCGAACACTCGTCCGAACGAACAAGTACGATGCGCACACCAGCCCAGATTCCGAGCGAGCCGTACTTACCCATTTCAGCTCCTGTTCCCCGCCCGAGCCGGATCCGTAAACGCCGATTCGAGTCGCACGGAAGCAAATACACAACACCTTCCGGCCGGACTAGTACGATGTGCCTTCCGTACGCGCCGAACCCGTCGCTACGTCCGGCACGTTTGAGCATCCAGGAGAGCTGTACATAAGCTCCGATTCGCGCCACAAGACGATCCACGGCGACGAGACGAACAAGCCAGCGACGAGTATGAGTCGAAGCCACGAGAAACCCGAACGAGACGACCCAACCATGAATCCCATCGTGCAGGTCCTACCAATACTCTACATCTATTACCGGGACCGGTACGGACGCGTACGGCGCAGACGGTAAGTCAAACACCCACAACACAAACAAACGACACGTACCCGAAATATGTCACACACACATAGGGATGCACAAATGACGTACACCAGCACCAGCAGAACCATAGGGGCGGGATGGCTATCACCAATGCCATACACAACCATAGGGGGATGGATGCCTACCACTAATACCATACCCACTCATAGGGGGATGGATGCCTGCCACTAATACCATCCCCACTCATAGGGGGATGGATGCCTACCACTACCACCACCCCTACTCAGGGGGCCTGGATGCCTACCACTACCACCACCCCTACTCATGGGGGCCTGGATGCCTGTCACTACTACCATCCCCACTCATAGGGGGATGGATGCCTACCACTACCACCACCCCTACTCAGGGGGCCTGGATGCCTACCACTACCACCACCCCTTTTCAGGGGGCCTGGATGCCTGTCACTACTACCATCCCCACCCATAGGGGGATGGATGCCTACCACTACCACCACCCCGACTCTGGGGGCCTGGATGCCTACCACTACCACCACCCCTACTCAGGGGTGCCTGGATGCCTACCACTACCACCACCCCTACTCAGGGGGGCCTGGATGCCTGTCACTACTACCATCCCCACTTATAGGGGGATGGATGCCTACCACTACCACCACCCCTACTCATGGGGGCCTGGATGCCTGCCATTACTACCATCCCCACTCACATGGGGATGGATGCCTACCACTACCACCACCCCTACTCAGGGGGGCCTGGATGCCTACCACTACCACCACCCCTACTCAGGGGGGCCTGGATGCCTACCAATACCACCATCCTTACTCAGGGGGGCCTGGATGCCTACCACTACCACCACCCCTTTTCAGGGGGGCCTGGATGCCTGTCACTACTACCATCCC
Organism: Calotriton arnoldi; assembly: GCA_963921515.1. Taxonomy (NCBI): domain Eukaryota; kingdom Metazoa; phylum Chordata; class Amphibia; order Caudata; family Salamandridae; genus Calotriton; species Calotriton arnoldi. The sequence goes on from CAWUFW010005986.1 coordinate 252,921, forward strand.
CACCCATAGGGGGATGGATGCCTACCACTACCACCACCCATACTCAGGGGGGCCTGGATGCCTACCACTACCACCACCACTACTCATGGGGGCCTGGATGCCTGTCACTACTACCATCCCCACTCATAGGGGGATGGATGCCTACCACTACCACCACCCCTACTCATGGGGGCCTGGATGCCTGCCACTACTACCATCCCCACTCATATGGGGATGGATGCCTACCACTACCACCACCCCTACTCAGGGGGGCCTGGATGCCTACAACTACCACCACCCCTACTCAGGGGGGCCTGGATGCCTACAACTACCACCACCCCTACTCAGGGGGGCCTGGATGCCTACCACTACCACCCTCCCTTCTCATGGGGGCCTGGATGCCTGCCACTACTACCATCCCCACTCATAGGGGGATGGATGCTTGCCACTACTACCATCCCCACTCATATGGGGATGGATGCCTACCACTACCACCACCCCTTTTCAGGGGGGCCTGGATGCTTGTCACTACTACCATCCCCACCCATAGGGGGATGGATGCCTACCACTACCACCACCCATACTCAGGGGGGCCTGGATGCCTACCACTACCACCACCCCTACTCATGGGGGCCTGGATGCCTGTCACTACTACCATCCCCACTCATAGGGGGATGGATGCCTACCACTACCACCACCCCTACTCATGGGGGCCTGGATGCCTGCCACTACTACCATCCCCACTCATATGGGGATGGATGCCTACCACTACCACCACCCCTACTCAGGGGGGCCTGGATGCCTACAACTACCACCACCCCTACTCAAGGGGGCCTGGATGTCTACAACTACCACCACCCCTACTCAGGGGGGCCTGGATGCCTACCACTACCACCACCCCTTCTCATGGGGGCTGGATGCCTGTCACTACTACCATCCCCACCCATAGGGGGATGGATGCCTACCACTACCACCACCCATACTCAGGGGGGCCTGGATGCCTACCACTACCACCACCCCTGCTCATGGGGGCCTGGATGCCTGTCACTACTACCATCCCCACTCATAGGGGGATGGATGCCTACCACTACCACCACCCCTACTCATGGGGGCCTGGATGCCTGCCACTACTACCATCCCCACTCATATGGGGATGGATGCCTACCACTACCACCACCCCTACTCAGGGGGGCCTGGATGCCTACAACTACCACCACCCCTACTCAGGGGGGCCTGGATGCCTACCACTACCACCACCCCTGCTCATGGGGGCCTGGATGCCTGTCACTACTACCATCCCCACTCATAGGGGATGGATGCCTACCACTACCACCACCCCTACTCAGGGGGCCTGGATGCCTGTCACTACTACCATCCCCACTCATAGGGGATGGATGCCTACCACTACCACCACCCCTACTCAGGGGGCCTGGATGCCTACCACTACCACCACCCCTACTCATGGGGGCCTGGATGCCTGTCACTACTACCATCCCCACTCATAGGGGGATGGATGCCTACCACTACCACCACCCCTACTCATGGGGGCCTGGATGCCTGTCACTACTACCATCCCCACTCATAGGGGGATGGATGCCTACCACTACCACCACCCCTACTCAGGGGGCCTGGATGCCTACCACTACCACCACCCCTACTCATGGGGGCCTGGATGCCTGTCACTACTACCATCCCCACTTATAGGGGGATGGATGCCTACCACTACCACCACCCCGACTCATGGGGGCCTGGATGCCTGTCACTACTACCATCCCCACTCATAGGGGATGGATGCCTACCACTACCACCACCCCTACTCATGGGGGCCTGGATGCCTGCCACTACTACCATCCTCACTCATATGGGGATGGATGCCTACCACTACCACCACCCCTACTCAGGGGGGCCTGGATGCCTACCACTACCACCACCCCTACTCAGGGGGGCCTGGATGCCTACCTCTACCACCACCCCTACTCATGGGGGCCTGAATGCCTGTCACTACTACCATCCCCACTCATAGGGGAATGGATGCCTACCACTACCACCACCCCTACTCAGGGGGGCCTGGATGCCTACCACTACCACCACCCCTACTCATGGGGGCCTGGATGCCTGTCACTACTACCATCCCCACTCATAGGGGGATGGAGGCCTACCACTACCACCAACCCTACTCAGGGGGGCCTGGATTCCTACCACTACCACCACCCCTACTCATGGGGGCCTGGATGCCTACCACCCACACAACCCCTACTCATAGGACGGGTAATGCATGACACAACCAGCATACTCCAATATGAGGAATGTCTGAAAAATACATCCCCCCCAACACCATGACAAGCGTGTGTAGTCTGTGTCAAATGCCTACAACACTGAACATGACATTGAACATACAATGTGACCCCCTATCACATGTGTCACACATAAATGTGTGTGGCCTCCACAATGCAAGCAGACCATGACCACTGTGGCAATGGGGTCTAAAGCCCCATCACCACAGTGACCAAAATGTAAGTGTGGGGTCCATAGCTGAAGCACATTTTGAACATTGTGGCAATGGGGTCTAACACCCCATCACCACAGTGACCAAAAGGTAAGTGTGGGGTCCATAGCTGAAGCACATTTTGAACATTGTGGCAATGGGGTCTAAAGCCCCATCACCACAGTGACCAAAATGTAAGTGTTGTCATGTGAAAAGCTGCAAATGCCAAACTGCATGGATGATTCCTGGTCACACAACAACAAACACATCAGTGGCATAGTAGTGCTTGTGTCCCATAGCAACATAGATTGGGTGAGGCAAACAGTGCAGTGTCAATGAAACATCGCTTTGGCCTTGTGCAGACAAACATCACCCATGGGGGCTCACATTGTCAACATTCACGAATTACACAATGACAGAAGTGACCATCATAATGCAGACCCACACATCAGCACCAATGGACACACAAATGTAGATATCCTGTGGAGACTGTATATGTCAGGTGAACAAATACCATTCCATGGCAGCAATAGGACATACAAACCATGATCATTGTGCTGACTGATGACCTAGGAGTCCCAGGGACAGCAGGGGAAAGCCACCAAACAACATACAGCCAATGGCACACTAAAGAAATGCCAATGCAGTGGTGCAAATGCACAAACACAAACAGGCAGACTCACACTGCATATCAAACACAACAGGTGATGGGGGGTGTGCCAGTGTCCCCAGGCAACCACACAACACATGAGGAGGCCTGAATCCCTATTACACAGATGTGTATACAGTGCCACACAAAAGTAACTCATGGATCGGATTCCCCTATGTGGGCAATCAGGCATTGTTAGATGAGAGGGAGCACAAATTACAAATGTCACACAAGCTTGTAGGAACAGCAACTAACACAGCAAGAGACAGACCCACCACAGCACTACCCCCAGGGACCCCACATTGTGGTGACACTGGCCTGCATGATAATCCCACTGTGATGACAAAGGTAGATGTCGTACACACAGTGAACCACATTCATGTTTCCTGAGCAACTAACTACCATCACACCTACACAGGCACAAATCAATCAGCACGGCCTGCCAGCCAAGGCCAACATGGAGGTAGGGGTCTAGCCGTGCAACAACTCTCATTTGCACACACTCAACACCACACACCTTGACCTCCACCAATGTGCAGCAGTGAAACTCACATGGACTGGTGACATTGCACATGCACCCATGACAATCCCAGGGGTGGTGGGGGGAACTAAGGTGGAGATACCCATCACACATGGCCAGTCAACAAGACTTGTGAATGTCTGACACACTGCACAGTATGCTGTACATGGGCATGACGTCAAATCCACACCAACAATGGGATCCCGGCCACAGTCACACACCAATGAAGAAGCCAAGGTCACCCACCAAGAACACACATAGACAACTTCCAACATTGCAGCTCTGACCCTGAGGAGTGGCAGCAGTCACACACACAACGTGTCACAATCAATGAAAGGTAACACAAAATGTAAATTACATGACTTGTGTAACCAACAAGTGCCAAGGGGAATCCTGACTGTGTCTCATCTGCGTTTGCCCACAAACTCAGCCCTGACAGCAAACACACCTATGGATGACACCCTGATCACCAGTAATGTGCCATGCACCCACATCACAGAGAACCCAGGGCGAAGATTTGGGGGGAACATAGGTCAACTCAGCAAGCATCACAAACAGGAACATCACTAGGGATCCCAGCCTGTGTTGCAAAATGGAAGTGAACACACACAGACATGCTCACACAACACACACCTTGGGCTCAGGCAATGTCACGGAATTACACACTGCCATGAGGGGACTCCACTCCTGTGTAAGGAAAGCTGTGCCATACGTTGTCTCTGCAGGACTCTATCATGTCAGCAGTACACTTGGTCACTCAGTCAACAATTAGCACAAAATGAAGGATCTCGTCACATCAGCCTGGTCATGGGAGTGTCACCGAAATCATCTGCACAGATCCAAAACACATGTATAGCAAGTTGCACTGATAACACAGATGAGTCCTTCCCCATTGATGCCCAAACTTGCATGTCCAGTGGAGATGGTCACACGGTCAGGGAAACAGACAAATTGAACAATGGCAAGCACAACTGATGTGCAGGGGTGTAAGCCACAGATGTGATATTGCAAATAAATGTAGGAAATCCCATTGGCAAATATTGAAAACATGACACCCTCATATTGCTGCAAAGGATGACCTGGCTACACACCAGGATAGGACACATTCCCCCTGGACCACATGGGGTCCTGCACAGTAACACTTCATTTTCATGATACCAAATATCACCATCACTGCAGCAAGGGCATGGTTAGCATCATCAAGTACATCTGAAGCAAAACCACCAGAGAACAGAAAGGAGCTTTATTCAGCATATGTGTCTGAAAAATGAAAGTCCTGCAAAAATACAAAGGCCAATGGCCAGTCCAACAGTTCAGTCCGAACAGGGTGACAGTGGCAGATGTCACCCTCTGCTTGCCTGCACTGATATGGAGCAGGGACATTCCCCTCGGAGGGGTATACGGGGGGCAGGCCAGGCACCGCAGGGACAGGATCAGGGCTCACCAGAAGGAGGCAGGGAAGGGGTGGCTGGTGCTGGAGAGTCACTGACAACTGCAGTGGAGGTGTCTGACATGGTGTGTGCCGTCACAACTGGGGGGCATGAGTCAGATGGTGTGGGTGCTGGCATGACTGCAGTGGTTCGGCCAGATGGAGTGGACAGGTTCCCCACTGCAGTGCCCAAGTCAGACGGGGTGGTAGTTGACTCCACTGCAGTGCCCATCTCCGGGGGAGTAGAATGGGGTTCAGGTAAGGTGGGCAGGACAGAGGGGGAGGACACGGTCTCCACACCAGTGGCACAAACATGTGCAGCGGGGGGTGGGGCTGGAAGAGCAAGTGGTAGGAGGAGAAGGCTGCATCATTTTGGGGATGGTGTATCTGTGGGTGGGGGAAACTGGGACAGGGTGTGGTGGGGGAACCTGTGTTGTGGGTGACTGAGGGATGGAGGAAGGAGACTGTGTGGTTGAGCTGCATGGCGGTGGCGGGGTCTTGCTCTTCCGGGACCGGGGGGAACTGCGGGTGGGGGCCTCAGGCTGTCTGCACCTGGGGGAAGGTGTCCGGGGGCGAGGGGCACTCCCCTCTGTGTGGGTGGACTTCCTCTTCCCCCTGTGTGCTGGATCAGGGGGATCGGAGGGGAAGAGGTCGAGGTCACAGAGGAAGAGCTGCTTTGTAGGTGGGGTTGCAGGTGATGCAAGGGAAGGGGTCTTGGAGGGAGAGGATTTTGAGGACTGCGGAGTGAGTGTGGATGCCTGTGTGTGTGTCTGTTCCCCATCCCCTGTGGGTGTGGTATCAGTCCCCTGAGGATGCTTGTGTGCACGTTTTGCCCTTGTTCTGTGTGTTTCTGTGCTGCTCGTGTCTGTGTGTTTGGGTGATTGTGCAGGTGTGCATGTGCTTGGGACAGGTAGGGTGCCAGGAAGTGTGGATGGGGCAGAGGTAGGAGGGGTGATGGACTGTTGGAGGAGGGACACTGCTGCCGTCAGGGAGGAGTCCATGGACCTATTGCTCCTCTGTAGGGCAGACATGCCCGTCGAGATGCCCTCCATGAATGACACCAGCTGTGTCAACAGAGTGGTGTGTGCATGGAGGACACTCAGCATTGGTGTCTGCCCTACATGGAGCTGCCAAAGTAGGTACACAGACTCCTCACTCAGGGCAGCAGGGGACACAGGGGCAGGGGGTGCGGTGCCTGGCACGAAGGAGACATGCTCCCGGACACGGGAGCCTCCACAGACCTCTGGAATGGGAGCCAATGGGAGGGCGGTGGTGGTGGTGGTGGTGGTGGTGGTGGTGGCGGGGCTAGACATACTAGCTGGGGTGTGGTGGCTGCTGACACCCGCCTCCACAAGAGAGTCATCCTCCGAGCTGCTGTGGTCCTCAGCTGAGGTGGATGGTGCTGAGGACTCCTCGGTGTGGCTCCCCTCGCCCTCCGTGCCACTGGGTCCCTCCGACCACTCATCGCCTGCTGACCCAGTCTGGCTCTGCAGCTCCTCCTGGTCCGTGGAGCTGTCCCCTCCTGTGGCCGTGGATGTATCTGCAAACAATTAGGGAAACAGACAAACATCAGTCACCTGCACTGACCGCACACACCACAGTAAGTACAGCACATTACAGAGCAAGCCCTGGCATCCTCAGTTGAACATTGCCAAAAGTCCTCACACAGATTAGGAGAAGCCAATTGTCAGTCTGATGGTCAACCATGGCACTCACACCCCTCCTGCCCTTGCACCCATCTGTCTGGTGCCTGTTGGATGGTAATACCCCAGTGTGGACACAAGCACCACGTACACAGTTGTTGGACATTGCAGAGAACACGGTGAAGTATGTGAACATGCACACATCACATCTCTTGCCACTGAGTTAGTACAGGTGTCCGGGTAAAGGGGTGCATGTTGCACATGTAACTCCCCTGCAGGATCACTCTTAGGAAGTTAAATGCCATGGCACAGGCATGCCTGCAAAGTCATACATCACTGTCTCCAGTCACATGGGCATGGCAGCCAGCCAACAACAGTCTGCACTGTGTCACAATCCTAGGAAATGGGGAATGCAAGTTATGTAGCTGACAAGTGCACATGTCCATCCCCCACAAACCACATCATCTGAACTCTTATTTGGCCACGTCATGCCAATTGGACATATGGGAGACATGAAACACAACTCTATGAACCTGAGCACCTCACAGTCTGCTGTGAATGTAAAACAGCTGCCTGAAGTTCACAGTCGCATACACCTGTGTGCACAGTCAAGTGATCAAACACCTATGAGTCACAGAAGTATCGTCTCTCATGGTCACATCTCAGATGGCATGCTGAGCCCTAAACGATAAACATCCCAGTAGTCCAGACAACGAAGCCACGGCACAATGACACAGAGGCAGACACCTGAGGGAACATTTCACTGATCACAAGATGTCAGCTGATACACGGGAGTGGGAGTACAGAGTGTATTGTATGCCCTGGAGTAGGCATGACTGTCCTGCTCCACCTGAAAGAGGCATGAGCCCTGGACAGTAGGCAGGTGGCTAAGCATGTGTGACACACTTGATATACATACTCCTGAGGCCCAAACATTGTTCCCACCCGCAGCATGGGGGTGTGCCAAATACCCCAGGGACATGTGGTGATTCAGAACGGCAAGTGGACCACTTATCAAAGTTACACCCAGATTACATGTCAGAACTTAGGCATTGTGTAAGCAATTGACCCACCCATGAATCCCACAACATAGTCACGGGAACAAATGCTGTCCCCCACCTTGAGCGAAGCAAAATGCAATGACACAGTACCCTAGTGACACAATTTCCTGACTGTAAGGGCCACACATATGCGTATCAGATGAGGAGTGGGCATGTCATAATTGAGGGACATGGGTCCTGGACCACAAGACTGATGTACTGTGGAAGTTTAACCAGACCAGAGGAGGGCACATAGCATGTCAGACAAAGTGCACAGTGCAGTCATGGACTCACCCCCTCCTTGCTGCTGTCTGGCCTTCAGCTGCCCATCCAGGTCAGGGAAGACCACCGCCAGGATCCGGAGCATGTGGGGGGTCAGGGTCCAGTGTCCGCCCCTCCTGCGAGGAGGCGACAGCTTCAGCTGGACCCTTGCGATCCTCCGGGTCCAGCCCCGAAGGTCCTGCCACCTCTTCTGGCAGTTGCGGATCCGGCGCTTGTAGACCCCCACGGATCTTACTGCCCGGGCGATGGTCAGCCAGATTTCCTGCTTCTGGTGGGCATCAACCTGTGAGGATGACAAAGTGAAAATGCCATAACTACACATGCAACATATACGTGCATCACACAGTTGAATATACATGTCTCAATCACAGGGGCATATGATGTACACAGGCAGTGCAACGATGGCTATGAACAGTTTGCCAGCAGTTACTACATGGTATCATTGCATGGGAAGTAAACCTTGTTGGAATGAACTGTTACTGCACTGTACCTGTTCAGTGCATGTAACTACACACTTTGGGGGGTGAGAACTACTCAGTGAGCATGCTAGCCAGTGGTGTGCATACTGTAAGTATTGCTAGTCAGACAACATGCACAATTAGTAAGGCAGTGGACAGCACACTCACCTGCTCCCCTGGTTTCCCATACAGCTTGCTGTACTGTGGAAGGAGGCTGTCCAGCAGGGCCTGGTTCTCCTCAAGGCTGAAGGCTGGGGCTCTCTCCACAGTACGTGCCATTGCAGTAGCCAGAGGATGCAGAGACAGCAGCAGTGTTGGTGGCAGATGTCGTCCTGGAGCATGTAGTGCAGGCAAGTGAGCTCTCAGGGGAACAGCCAGCATTATATGTGTGCTGCAGAGGCAGATACTGTCCCATGTGTCCAAAGTGATAGGTCCAAGTCGTTTGCATCTTCTGAATCTGGCCAATCCATGGAATTGCACCACTTATACACGCCCACAGCATCCTTCAAAAGTTAAACTTCATGACACCCATGTTTTTGCAACATTGTTGTGGCTGGCCAACTGAATTCACTGCATCAGACTCGTTCCAGCTTCGAAAACGCGTCCGTTGCCATGCCAGGCCCTAGCCAATGCATGCGCACCGTCCGGACCATTGCTGTACAACGCGTATTTCAAAAGACAACGCGTACACGCTCACATCAAATGCAATGGCCAGTGCGTGCACACCGATCGGTCCATTGCTGTACAACGCGTACCCGCTCACAACAGATGCAATGGCCAGTGCGTGCACACCGATCGGTCCATTGCTGTACAACGCGTACCCGCTCACAACAGATGCAATGGCCAGTGCGTGCACACCGATCGGTCCATTGCTGTACAACACGTACCCGCTCACAACAGATGCAATGGCCAGTGCGTGCACACCGATCGGTCCATTGCTGTACAACGCGTATCCGCTCATACAGATGCAATGGCCAGTGCGTGCACACCGATCGGTCCATTGCTGTACAACGCGTACCCGCTCACAACAGATGCAATGGCCAGTGCGTGCACACCGATCGGTCCATTGCTGTACAACGCGTACCCGCTCACAACAGATTCAATGGCCAGTGCGTGTACACCGATCGGTCCATTGCTGTACAATGCGTATTCCGGGAAACAACGCGTACCCGCTCACAACAGATGCAATGGCCAGTGCGTGCACACCGATCGGTCCATTGCTGTACAATGCGTATTCCGGGAAACAACGCGTACCCGCTCACAACAGATGCAATGGCCAGTGCGTGCACACCGATCGGTCCATTGCTGTACAACGCGTATTCCGGAAACAACGCATACCCGCTCACAACAGATGCAATGGCCAGTGCATGCACACCGATCGGTCCATTGCTGTACAACGCGTATTCCGGGAAACAACGCGTACCCACTCACAACAGATGCAATGGCCAGTGCGTGCACACCGATCGGTCCATTGCTGTACAACGCGTATTCCGGGAAACAACGCGTACCCGCTCACAACAGATGCAATGGCCAGTTGGCACACCGATCGGTCCATTGCTGTACAACTCATCCCTGTACAGGTCACTCGCATATGTCACCATGCTTGTCACTGGTGAACATATGCCAGCCACATATACTTGCCAGGGACTCAGGGGCACACCTACAACAACACACCCAGTCCACACTGTATCCTAAGGCATGTAAGGCTGCATTACCTTTTCTGTGTATGGGGGTAAACATGTGGTTTTTGGGGTGGCACTTGGGGGCAGCCACTCCCAGGCTGTGCACGTGTTCATGGGGACAGGATCCTTTGTGTGTTGTGCACATGACCACTGTGATGTGCAACTGTTCATTTCGGAGCATGTGGCATGGTCACATTTCCAGGTTGTGTATGTGTATGACATGTCACATACCCCCAGAGTCCCATGTGGGAAGGCATGTACGTCACAGGGTGACCCATTGCCACAATAGTGATGGCCCTCCACAGTCTGTGTGCATGTTGTGTTTCCGATGTCTCTGATTCCATGTGCACAATGGGAGACAGTCTCCACATCAACGTTGTTTGTGCATGGACTTTGATGTTGTGCGTGTGTGTGTCACAGACGTCCATGTCTGTCCTGCGGAGGCAACAGGGGCCACTACCTGTGGGAGTCATGTTTGTTTTTCTGACGTGTACATGATACGCCATGTCATGCCAGTGTCCATGTGGCAAGACAGGGTCACTGGGAATCTACCTGTCAATGAGCTGTGATGCCTGTGGCGCATCTGTCCAGACATGTCACTGTGGTGTGTGTGTGGAACGTGACAGCAGTAAATGGGTACTGTGACACAGCCTAATGGTTTCCCATAGCACAACCTGGAACCTGTTGTCAACACATGTTGAACTGAGATGTTAGATGATGTCCATGTAGGTGCCATATATGTCCATAAAGCACGGCACACACATCAAGTACTTGTGTCTCGTAATGATGTATCATGTGAAATTGAGTATGGTGAATGGCACATATGTGGGGTGACTGACAATCTTTCTTTCTTCACCTATGCACTGCAGGGCACCAGCTGTCCATAGATCATTCCCTGACCTGGCAACGATGGTGGAACGTGACAGCATCCGACGGTACCGCTTCACCAGGCAGCTGATTGAGGATTTGGCCGTGCGCTTGGCCCCACATTTGCAACCTGGCCGGCCGTACCCTACAGCGCTGACCCCCAAGGTGAAGGTGATGGCAGCCCTACACTTCTTTGCCACCGGTACCTTTCAACACACTGTGGTGACTGCTGGTGGGATGTCACAGACTATGTTCAGCCGTGTGCTACGCGATATTTTGGGGGCAATGTTGAGATGCCTGAACCAGTACATCTATTTCCCTACACGTCAACAACTCACTGACGTCAAGAGTGACTTCTATGCCCTGGGGAGGATGCCACATGTCATTGGCTCCATTGATGGGACACATGTGGCTTTGGTACCACCACAGGCACATGAGCAGGCATTCAGGAACAGGAAACATTATCATTTGATCAATGCTCTGGTGGTATGTCTTGCAGATATGAGCATCTCACATGTGTGTGCCCGTTTCCCTGGTTCGGCACATGATGCCTACGTGATGAGGAGTAGTCGCATCCCGAGGATGATGTCACAGATGCAGAACCAGCGTGCCTGGCTTGTCGGTGTGTACTGACTTTGTACCATTGTGTGTGTTCTGCTATGTTGTATTCCGCCCTCTTTTCCAACTCTGCTAATGTGCAATTGTCTGTCTGTAGGTGACTCCGGATGCCCCAACATGCCGTGGTTGATGACACCCCTCAGGAACCCTGTGACACCAGCCCAGATGCGCTACAATGAGGCACATGGTCGGACCAGGAGAGTGATCGAGCGGGCATTTGGTCTCCTGAAGAGCCGCTTCCGCTGCCTGGACAAGACAGGAGGGGCCCTCCCATATGCCCCAGCAAAGGTGTGCAAGATTGTCATCGTCTGCTGCATGCTACACAACCTGGCAGTGCGGAAGGAGTTGCCTCTCATCCTGGATGACGATGACCAACATCCGTCACCTGTGGAGGATCCTGGCCTGAGCCACGATGCCAGTGATGATGATGATGATGATGGTGATGTCCGCACACAGCTCATCACCAACTTCTTCAGCTGAATGTGAGTATCCAGAGATGTCATGTCAATGATGTGTGTTTGCGTGATATGTGTTGGTGGTGCTCTGGTGCTGTTTGAGTGTGGCCATGTGCTACTTGACTGGAAGCGTGCAGCGATGTGTCCTTACAGGTAGTCTGTACTCCCCAACAGTGTTGACATGCTAACTTGGTTTTCTGTGAGTATCTTGTGACATGTATTGGCCATGAGTATTGCAGTTCTGTCCTGTTCTTCCGTGCTTTTGACTGTGTGTCATGTCTGTCCTTCACAGGGTACTTTCAGAGTTGTTTGGTGAACTGTGATCCCCCGACACCATGATTCAACTTCCAGGGTGGAAGCAGTTGTTTCCCTACAGGTGATGTGCCACACACCCCTGGACTTTATTTCTTCTACACTTGTTGACTGTGTGGCCACTGCCACGTAGGATTACCTTGCATCTGTAGTGGAAACAACATGTTGCAAATGTGTAATAAACCTGTGCTTCACTTTGGGTTGTGCGTTGTCTGTGGTCACACATCTGACTGACATGTGCTTACTACACCTGTGGGCTAGTTAACACAGACTGTGAATAGGTGTGGTGTCTGTGCATTCCACTGTATTTCCTGGCAACATCAGTGTAGGCGATGAGTCTGATGGCCCTGGTGTGTATGTGTTGTGTAGCCCTAGTGGTGTGTCTCCCTCATATGTGTCACGTCGCCATGACTCACATGACGGTGTTGAACTTGCTGTAGCAGTTAGCATGCACAGTGTCATTTAGCAGATCACCATCTACATGACAAAAACCACGTTGGAATCACAACAGAGGCAAGTATGGTGTATTAGTGGGTTTATTTACATACATGTGTGAGGATAGTGCACAGGATGGTGGGTGCTGTACATTTCGATTGGAATCCAAAGTTCCCAGATGAGTTGGAAGGCTTGGTAGCAGAAATGTCCTGAGTAAAGTCCACAGTCATCTGATACATTGGGCCAACTTAAGCTCCCCATGTCATGTGGGAGAGTTGTGTTGCATTCGACAGGGTAAACAGTTTGCACACAAAGGAGAATTTCCAGAACAGGTGTTGGGTTCCTGGGGGATGTACATGGCCATCGGCCTCTCAGTTTTCCTTCCTCGGACAACCCCTCTTCTTCCGGGGGGGACCCTCACGTGCAGGCTGCTGCGGTGCAGAGGACTCTCCGCCAGAGTCCTCCTCCCTCCCTGTGGCAGTTGCAGTTGTTGCAGCACCAGATGTTGTGGGCACACAGGGAGGTGTGGACATGTTGGTGCTAATCTGGCGGAGGCATGTCAATATGTCCCTATGCACCGCTGTCAGTTCTTCCAATGTGTCCCACTTGGACTCCATGCCAGACATGTGTGTCTCCACACGGGACATGTGTGTCTCCACACGGGACATGTGTGAGTCCAAGCGGGCATGATGGGCAGCCTGCTGCTGTTGAATGTCCTTGAGGATCCCCACTACCTGGCTGACTTCTCCGGTGCTATTCTGGTACGCCTCAGCAATGCGTGCCAGTTGTGGGTCATCATGCAGTCTAGGCCCCTCTGCAAACAGCGACCTATGTCTACCACCCCTCCCACCACCCCTGGCGACACGTGCGGGACCTGTGGAGGAACGCACAGGTGACCGTAGGCCCACTTGGGGGTTGTTACTGGGGTCATTGTCCGTTGCTCCACATTGGGCCGGGGTCCCTGTGCTGTTGTCATCGGTGGTCCTTGGTCTGTCCGTGTTGGCAGGGGTGGTCTGTGTGTTGGCAGTTGTTGGAGGGGTGGGTGCAGGGGGTGCAGATGTTGGTCCTGCTGGTGCTGCATGATGACTCGCACCGGAGGGGCCAGGTAGGTCTTCGCCATCCGAGGAGTGCAGAGGCTGTTCCACACCAGTGAGCTCAGTGTCCCCCGGAGCCTGGGACAGGGACTCCTCATCGTCTGCTGCTGTGTCCCCATCATCACCTGTTTTTGGAAGAGACACACAATGTATGTTATGTTTCTACGGGCATCAATGGTTCACACACCTGACAGTTGTGACTGTACCTCTGGATGCGGGCCTGTACATTGCATTGTCCTAAGTTGTCACAGTCAGAGGTTGATATTGGTGTAGCACATTGTCCTGCCAACCTGAAGCTTTTTATGTGAATGTTGAGGTGTGTGCATGGCCAGCATTGGTGGTATTTGGTGGACATCTGGCCCTCCTTCTCCCCCCAGCCCAGTTATCCCACCATGGAACGTGCTTCCATTGCAGGGAGTGCAAGTTGGCTTTCAGGATGTCAGTCAGTGGTGTCCTGCTGTTGGTTGGTGCCCAGTTCCCAGCAGGGGCTTGTGCTCCCCCACAGCAGTACCCAGTGTCAGCCATCTTGTCAGTTGTTTTCCACTCCCTGTGATGTGAGCATGGTTCAGAGTGGTGTTGATGGGCCAATTGTGAGGGTGACCAATATCTGTGACTACAACTCCCATCATGCTATGGCCTACACCCCCTTCCCAGCATGCCCATACTTCCTTCCTTTTGAGTGGACTTCACAGTGTGTGAGTGTGACAGCAATGGCAAGATGGCTGACAGTGGTGTCCTGCTGTTTGTTGATGCACAGGTCCCAGCAGGGCCTTGTGCTCCCCACAGCTGAGGCCAGTGTCAGACATCTTTGAAGTGGCTTTTCACTGGCTGTGAGGTGTGCATGCTTCAGTGTGAGCTTGCTGGGCCATGTGGGTGGGGGATGTTGAGCTGTGACTACCACTCCCATCATGCTATTGCCTACACCCCCCTTCCCAGCATGCCCATACTTCCTTCCTTTTGACTCTGCTTCCCTGTGGGGTATTGTGCCTGTGCTGACAGGATGGCTGACAGTGTTGTCCTGGCGTTTGTTTGGCTACAAGTCCCAAGAGTGTCCCTGTGCTTCACACAACATAACCCAGTGTGGTTGTTCTTTGTGGGATATTTAATTAGAGTGTGAGGCAATGCATTCTCCCAGGTGAGTTGTGTGGAGTTTGTGTTAAGGGGTGTGTGAGAAAAGCTGCTGGTGACTATGGTCAGAGCTGTCAGTCCTCCTTCCCACCCAGCCAGATATCCCACCATGGAACGTGCTTCCATTGCAGGGAGTGCAAGTTGGCTTTCAGGATGTCAGTCAGTGGTGTCCTGCTGTTGGTTGGTGCCCAGATCCCAGCAGGGGCTTGTGCTCCCACAGCAGTACCCAGTGTCAGCCATCTTGTCAGTTGTTTTCCACTCCCTGTGATGTGAGCATGGTTCCGAGTGGTGTTGATGGGCCAATTGTGAGGGTGACCAATATCTGTGACTACAACTCCCATCATGCTATGGCCTACACCCCCCACCCCATACTTCCTTCCTTTTGAGTGGACTTCACAGTGTGTGAGTGTGACAGCAATGGCAAGATGGCTGACAGTGGTGTCCTGCTGTTTGTTGGTGCACAGGTCCCAGCAGGGCCTTGTGCTCCCCACAGCTGAGGCCAGTGTCAGACATCTTTGAAGTGGCTTTTCACTGGCTGTGAGGTGTGCATGCTTCAGTGTGAGCTTGCTGGGCCATGTGGGTGGGGGATGTTGAGCTGTGACTACCACTCCCATCATGCTATTGCCTACACCCCCCTGTTAGACCTGGCACCATTGGCGTGGGTCTCCCTTCCATTTTTTGCTGTTGCCTCTTATGTTTTTGCTGGTTTTAGATGCTTTTGGGCACTGTGCCACTGCTGTTCAGTGCCACAGTGCAAGTGCTCCCTACGGTAAATTGATGTATGGATTAGTGACTCCATGATTGGCTTGTTTGGCTTATTGTCAGACCCTAGTACAGTGCACTGCGTGTGCCCAGGGCTTGTAAATCAAATGCTGCTGGTGGGCTTGCAGCACTGGTTGTGCCACCCACCGGAGCAGCTTGTAAAGTGTGTCTCAGGCCTGCCATTGCAGAGCCTGTGGGCAGTCTGGTACTGCCATGTTGACTGAGCAAGTGTACCCACTTGCCAGTCCCTAAACCTTCCCTTTTATACATATTAGTCACCCCTATGGTAGGCCCAAGGGCAGGGTGCATTGTAGGTAAAAGGTAGGACATGCCCTGGTGTGTGTGGCATGTCCTAATAGTGAATTACAGCCATTTTCGTTTTTCACTATTGCAAGGCTACCTGTTCCCCATAGGCCAGAATGGGCAGTTAGATTATTACATCTTATAATGCTAACCGACTCAGGGAACCAGGTAGAAATTCGAGTTTAGTACGCCTGAACTCAGAATGATAAAATACATCTTTTAGTGAAGTTGGTTTTAACATTCTGTGTTTGAAAATACCACTTTTAGAAAGTAGGTATTTTCTTGCCTAACTATCCAAGCCTGCCTCTGCTAGGTTGTGTATTCCTTGTCTGGAGTTTGAGTGACAGGGGCTGGGGGCTTCCAGGAGACAGGGTGAGTCAGCACAGGGCTGAATAGAGAGATCTGCATGCAGATAGGACGGAGGAGTTGCACCTGGGACCTGAATAGGGCTGTGCCTTTCCTCCACAATGCTGGCTCCACCTCCTGTGGTGTGTCTCATGTCGCTGGCCTACACTGTGAAAGGAAAGAAGGAGTCTTGTCAACAAAGTGCTCCAGGACTGACCAGAACTGGTTTTGGACTAGGCAAAGGCCTCTCTGCCTTCAGAGAACAAAGAGAAAAGTATTATAAATATTGGGACCCAGACCCAAGAACTTTAGATCACTTCTGGGAATCAAGACGAACCTTTGCTGAGGAGAAGAACCAGGAAGCTGAAGGAGGAGACTACCCCTGTGCTGTGTGTTTGGGGGTTGGCCTGCAGTGGTTGCTTCATTGCCAAAGAAAGGAGAAAAGGACTGAGTGTGCTTTCCATCAACTTGAAGAAGAATCTCCAAGGGCTTGAACTAGAGCTTGCCTCCTGCCTGAAGTCTCAGGGATACAAGACTTCACCAACCAGCTCCCCCTGAATTCCCTTGCTGGGAATTGAAGTGCCTGATGTTGTGCTGGGCCTTCTGAGAGACTGCGTGTCGCTGGGAGCTGGAAGCGCGACGCTACAACGAGAAGCGTTTCGCCGCCGCAGCCGCTGTCATCGCATCACCGAGGAAGCGAGACGCCGCTGTCATCATCGCATCGCCGAAGCGTGGCGCATCGCCGGAGAAGCGGGACGCTGCCACAGAGGACATTGTCGCATCACCGGAGAAGCGCGTCGCAGGGCCTGTCGCGGCTCCAAAGATCATCGAGTCGCCGCACGGCTGTCGGGCGTGCACGCATCGCACCAACGTAGTCGCATCGCAGCCAAGACGCCATTTTTATCGCATCGCACCGGAGAAGAGTATCGCATCGAGGTGCCATCTTGTCGCATCGCAACGGAGAGCAGTAAGAAACCGACGCATCACCTCCCCACACAGTAAGGAAGCGAGCATCAACTCCCCTGCGCAGCAGTAAGGAACCGACGCATCCACTCCCCTGAGTGTAAGAAACCGACGCATCACCTTCCCTACGACCCTTTTGTTTTCTTTGCGTTATGCATTCAAGGTACATTGAGAGTAAAGTGTCGCATCTACAACTTGAGAGAACTGAACTATTTTATAACATTCTAAAGTCTATTTTTGAGTAAGGTATTGTGGATTTCTGTCGTTTGGTCTTGTGTTAAGTCTATATAATAATACTATTTTTATAATACAACCTGTGTGGTGTCCATCTGTAGTGTTGTCACTGTATTACTGTATGTGTTCACAAATGCTTTACACACTGCCTCTGAGATAAGCCTGCCTGCTCGTGCCAAGCTACCAAGGGGGTGAGCAGGGGTTATTTTAGGAGTGTAGCCCCTCACCCTGACTAGACGCAAGGGTCCCTATTTGTCACAGGTACCTACCTATGCCAACTAGAAACCCCCAAATCTAACATTGGTGGCAGCGGTGGGATGGAGTTAGAAATGAAGAAGTTAGCCTTAGAGGAAAAGAGAATGCATTTTGAGCATGAGAGAGGATTGAGGGAATTGGAACTCAAGGCCAAGAAGTTAGAGGTTCCTCCCTCTGGTGGCAGCACACCGCCAGTGCATGTAGAAGCAAGAACCTACATTCCCAAAGATGTAGTTAAAGATTTCCACAAGAATGAGGATATTGGTCAGTGATTTAGGGCTTATGAAGCTGCAATGTTGGCCCACCGGGTCCCTGAGAAGGATTGGGGAGCGGGGTTGTGGGGCCGCTTTGTTAGTGATGGGAGGGACACTTTGTTGGATTTGCCTACAGAGGAGCAGATGTCCCATACCCACAGGAAGGGAGCTCTAATGTCCAGATTTGGTTTGACCCCAGAGCTATATAGACAAAGGTTTAGAAATTGCAGAAAACTGGAGTCTACCACTTGGGTGGAATATGTGTCTTTCTTTTGCAGAGCATTGGATGGTTGGGTGAAGGGTAGCAAAGTGGATAATTTTGAGGCGCTCTATGATTTGCTTGCATGGGAGCACTTGTCAAATAACTGTTTTCCAGACCTACGCCAGCATCTTATTGATAGGAAGCTGACTAACCATAGGAAGATTGCTAAGGAGGCGGACCGCTGGGTGAGCACCCGGGTCCAGAAGGGTCATGTGGGAGACTTCGCCAAAGGTGGGCAGGGTCCCCAGCAGAAGAGTGGGGGGGACAAGGGTAAACAGAGGGAGTTCCAGAAAGGGCCCCAAAGTAATCCCCAAGGGAACCAAGGGAAAGGTTCCCAGCCTCCCCCTGAGAAGAAGGCAGTGGCCCGACAGATAAGCCTGTTCACAAGGGGCCCAAGACCTGTTTTAAGTGTGGTCTAGTAGGCCACTGTTCTTATGATGCTAGATGTCCCTTGTACGGGAAGACAGCACCCACTGGTGCACCACCCCGGCAGTTGGCTAGTGTAGCCCTGGGGGAGGAGATGGGTGCCCAAGGTGGGTGGGGTCCCGCAGAGATGTCCCTTGTCTCTTTAGGAGACTGTGAGGTGGTCCCCAGGACCCAACTGCCTGATACACAAAAAAATACAGGCAGTGGGTGACCATCAATGGCAAGAGGGTGGAAGCTCTTAGAGACACCGGAGCCAGTGTGACAGCTGTCAGTTGTCGGTTGGTGTCTGAAGAGCAGGTAGTCCCAAATGCATTTTACCCAGTTGTTGCTGCTGACAACACAGAGAGCCACTGCAAGGTGGCACAGGTTCCCTTTGAGTGGGGGGGTCTCAGGGACTCTTCAAGTAGCTGTGAGGCCAGCCATGCCTGTTGAATGTCTGTTAGGTAACGATTTGGAGAGCTCCCCTTGGGCTAAGGTGGAGCGGAGAGCTCATTTAGAGATGTTGGGTTTGCCTGAGTGGGCCTGCGTGACCACTCGGTCTATGGCAGCCAGTAAGGGTGTTCAAGAGGACCTGGAGCCTGAGAAAATGGCCCAGGTGCCTGCCTTAAAGAGAAGAGGTAGGGGGCCCGGGAAACCGGCCCTGAGGTTCCCACGGCCCAGGAGGTGGCGGACCCTGAGGGGGATGCCCTGGAGCCTACCGGGGAAGAGATTGCTGAACTGGGAGACCTGCCTGAGCTGACCCATTGGCAGCAGGAAGGAGGTCCCTCCAGGGAAGAGTTCTGTGAGGAGCAGAACAAGTGCCCTTCTCTTGTGGGTTTGCGGCAGCAGGCTGCAAACCAGGCAGCAGGTGATCAGTCTGGATCACATTGGATCTACTGGGAGAATGGTCTCCTGTATAGTGAGCCTAAGGTTGCTGAGCCTGGGTCAGCCCGTGTGCTGGTGGTACCCCAGCGCTTCAGAGCCTTCCTACTGGGGCTGGCTCATGATGTGCCTTTAGCAGGACATTTGGGGCAGGACAAGACCTTTGAAAGGCTTGTCACCCATTTTTATTGGCCCCAAATGCGCAAGAGTTCAGACACTCATTGCAGGACCTGTCAGACTTGCCAGGCAAGTGGAAAGAGTGAGAGGAAGCGCAAGGCTCCTCTCCAGCCATTCCTTGTGGTCAGCACCCCCTTTGAAAGGGTGGGCATTGACATTGTGGGGCCTCTGGATCCCAAGACAGCCATGGGCAACAGGTTCATCCTGGTCTTGGTGGACCATGCAACCCGGTACCCGGAAGCCATCCCTCTCAGGACAGTGACGGCCCCCGTGGTGGGACGTGCACTGATGGGGATTTTCTCCCGCGTGGGGTTTCCCAGAGAGGTGGTGTCAGACCGAGGTACCAACTTCATTTCCAAGTATATGAAGTCCCTGTGGCAGGAGTGTGGTGTAACCTACCAGTTCACCACTCCTTACCACCCCCAAGGTAATGGGCTGGTTGAGAGATTCAACCGGACCCTCAAAGGCATGATTATGGGTCTTGAGGAACCCATGAGGCATAAGTGGGATGTCCTCTTACCATGCCTTCTCTTTGCTTACCGTGAGGTGCCAGAGAAATCTCTAGGGTTCAGTCCCTTTGAGCTTCTCTATGGACACCCAGTGAGAGGACCTTTGAGTTTGGTCAAGGAAGGCTGGGAGCAATCTCCCAGGAAACCTCCCCAGGATGTATATAGCTACATGCTGGCCTTTAGGAACCAAACTAGGCAATTCAGAAAACTCGCTGAGGCGAATCTGGAAGCCAGCCAGGAGGAGATGAAGCGGTGGTACGACCAGAATGCCACTCTGGTTGAGCTTCAGCCTGGTCAGGAAAGTGTGGGTCATGGCCCCAGTGGAGCCCTGTGCGCTCCAGGATAAGTGGACCGGACCATTTGAGGTGGTGGAGCGCAAGAGTCCGGTTACCTACTTGGTGGACTTGCAGTCTCCCAGGAACCCCTTACGGGTCCTGCATGTCAACCGCCTGAAGCCCCACTTAGAGAGGTCCGAAGTGGGCATGCTCCTAGCAACAGATGCTGGAATGGAGGAGGAGACTGAGCCTCTTCCTGACCTCCTGTCTGCAACCGAGCAAGATGAGTCAGTGGATGGAGTGAACCTCTCTTCCACCCTGACCCCTGAGCAGCAGAATGACTGTTACCAGTTGCTGGGACAGTTTTCTGACCTGTTCTCCCTGATTCCCAGTGTCACTGATTGGTGCGTCCATGATGTAGACACTGGGGACAGTCCTCCTGTCAAGCACAAAACTTACAGGGTGACTGACAGGGTGAGAGCTTGCATCAAGGAGGAGGTCTCCAAGATGCTTGCGTTGGGGGCAATTGAGTCCTCTAACAGTCCTTGGGCCAGCCCAGTGGTCTTGGTCCCAAAGGCTGCCGCACCGGGGGTCTCACTAGAACTGCGGTTCTGTGTGGACTTCCGAGGGCTCAATTCAGTCACCAGGACTGACGCGCACCCCATCCCCAGAGCTGATGAGCTCATTGATCGGTTAGGGGCTGCCCGGTACCTCAGCACGTTTGATTTAATGTCTGGGTACTGGCAGATCGCCTTGACTGATGGGGCAAGAGAGAGGTCAGCATTCTCCACATCAGATGGGCACTACCAATTCCGGGTTATGCCCTTTGGGATGAAGAATGCCCCTGCCACCTTTCAGAGGTTGGTCAACCAGGTGTTGGCTGGACTGGAAGAGTTCAGTGCCGCCTACCTGGATGACATTGCAGTGTTCAGCGCCAGTTGGGAAGAACATCTGTGCCACCTCTGGGAAGTGTTGATGGCGCTGCGGAGAGCAGGCCTCACGATCAAGGCGAGTAAGTGCCAGATCGGGCAGGGTTCCGTGGTGTACTTGGGACACCAGGTTGGGAGCGGCCAGGTGGCGCCCCTACAACCCAAGATTGAGACCATCCTGACTTGGGAACCCCCAAGACCCAGACAGAGGTGAGAGCCTTTTTAGGACTCACTGGGTATTACAGGAGGTTTGTCAAGGGGTATGGCAGCATTGTTGCACCCTTGACAGAGCTGACTTCCAGGAAGCAGCCCAAGAGAGTGATTTAGACTGACACCTGTCAGAGAGCTTTTGATGCCCTGAAGACTGCCATGTGCACGGCGCCCGTGCTCCTGGCACCCAACTTCTCAAAAGAGTTTATTGTGCAAACAGACGCTTCAGAGCATGGTGTGGGGCTGTTCTATCACAGATTAATGAGGAGGGCCTAGACCAACCTGTAGCCTTCATCAGTAGGAGGTTACTTCCACGGGAACAGAGGTGGAGTGCAATTGAGCGTGAGGCATTTGCTGTGGTCTAGGCACTGAAGAAGTTGAGACCATACTTGTTTGGGACTCACTTCCGGGTTCAGACACACCACAGGCCCCTCAGATGGCTGATGCAGATGAGGGGTGAGAATCCAAAGCTGTTGAGGTGGTCCATATCCCTACAGGGGATGGACTTTACGGTGGAACACCGCCCTGGTACAGAACACGCCAATGCTGATGGTCTGTCCAGATTTTTCCGCCTTAGTGATGAGAACTCCCCGGAGGTAGGGTAGTTCTCCCCACATTTCAGCTGGAGGGACACATGTTAGACCTGGCACCATTGGCGTGGGTCTCCCTTCCATTTTTGCTGTTGCCTCTTATGTTTTTGCTGGTTTTAGATGCTTTTGGGCACTGTGCCACTGCTGTTCAGTGCCACAGTGCAAGTGCTCCCTACGGTAAATTGATGTATGGATTAGTGACTCCATGATTGGCTTGTTTGGCTTATTGTCAGACCCTAGTACAGTGCACTGCGTGTGCCCAGGGCTTGTAAATAAAATGCTGCTGGTGGGCTTGCAGCACTGGTTGTGCCACCCACCGGAGCAGCTTGTAAAGTGTGTCTCAGGCCTGCCATTGCAGAGCCTGTGGGCAGTCTGGTACTGCCATGTTGACTGGGCAAGTGTACCCACTTGCCAGTCCCTAAACCTTCCCTTTTATACATATTAGTCACCCCTAAGGTAGGCCCAAGGGCAGGGTGCATTGTAGGTAAAAGGTAGGACATGCCCTGGTGTGTGTGGCATGTCCTAATAGTGAATTACAGCCATTTTCGTTTTTCACTATTGCAAGGCTACCTGTTCCCCATATGCCAGAATGGGCAGTTAGATTATTACATCTTATAATGCTAACCGACTCAGGGAACCAGGTAGAAATTCGAGTTTAGTACGCCTGAACTCAGAATGATAAAATACATCTTTTAGTGAAGTTGGTTTTAACATTCTGTGTTTGAAAATACCACTTTTAGAAAGTAGGTATTTTCTTGCCTAACTATCCAAGCCTGCCTCTGCTAGGTTGTGTATTCCTTGTCTGGAGTTTGAGTGACAGGGGCTGGGGGCTTCCAGGAGACAGGGTGAGTCAGCACAGGGCTGAATAGAGAGATCTGCATGCAGATAGGACGGAGGAGTTGCACCTGGGACCTGAATAGGGCTGTGCCTTTCCTCCACAATGCTGGCTCCACCTCCTGTGGTGTGTCTGATGTCCCTGGCCTACACTGTGAAAGGAAAGAAGGAGTCTTGTCAACAAAGTGCTCCAGGACTGACCAGAACTGGTTTTGGACTAGGCAAAGGCCTCTCTGCCTTCAGAGAACAAAGAGAAAAGTATTATAAATATTGGGACCCAGACCCAAGAACTTTAGATCACTTCTGGGAATCAAGACGAACCTTTGCTGAGGAGAAGAACCAGGAAGCTGAAGGAGGAGACTACCCCTGTGCTGTGTGTTTGGGGGTTGGCCTGCAGTGGTTGCTTCATTGCCAAAGAAAGGAGAAAAGGACTGAGTGTGCTTTCCATCAACTTGAAGAAGAATCTCCAAGGGCTTGAACTAGAGCTTGCCTCCTGCCTGAAGTCTCAGGGATACAAGACTTCACCAACCAGCTCCCCCTGAATTCCCTTGCTGGGAATTGAAGTGCCTGCTGTTGTGCTGGGCCTTCTGAGAGACTGCGTGTCGCTGGGAGCTGGAAGCGCGACGCAACAACGAGAAGCGTGTCGCAGCCGCAGCCGCTGTCAACGCATCGCCGAGGAAGCGAGACGCCGCTGTCATCATCGCATCGCCGAAGCGCGGCGCATCGCCGGAGAAGCGGGACGCTGCCACAGAGGACATCGTCGCATCACCGGAGAAGCGCGTCGCAGGGCCTGTCGCGGCTCAAAAGATCATCGAGTCGCCGCACGGCCGTCGGGCGTGCACGCATCGCACCAACGTTGTCGCATCGCAGCCAAGACGCCATTTTTATCGCATCGCACAGGAGAAGAGTATCGCATCGAGGTGCCATCTTGTCGCATCGCAACGGAGAGCAGTAAGAAACCGACGCATCACCTCCCCACACAGTAAGGAAGCGAGCATCAACTCCCCTGCGCAACAGTAAGGAACCGACGCATCCACTCCCTGAGTGTAAGGAACCGACGCATCACCTTCCCTGCGACCCTTTTGTTTTCTTTGCGTTACGCATTCAAGGTACATTGAGAGTAAAGTGTCGCATCTACAACTTGAGAGAACTGAACTATTTTATAACATTCTAAAGTCTATTTTTGAGTACAGTATTGTGGATTTCTGTCGTTTGGTCTTGTGTTAAGTCTATATAAAAATACTATTTTTATAATACAACCTGTGTGGTGTCCATCTGTAGTGTTGTCACTGTATTACTGTATGTGTTCACAAATGCTTTACACACTGCCTCTGAGATAAGCCTGCCTGCTCGTGCCAAGCTACCAAGGGGGTGAGCAGGGGTTATTTTAGGAGTGTAGCCCCTCACCCTGACTAGACGCAAGGGTCCCTATTTGTCACAGGTACCTACCTATGCCAACTAGAGACCCCCAAATCTAACACCCCCCTTCGCAGCATGCCCATACTTCCTTCCTTTTGACTCTGCTTCCCTGTGGGGTAGTGTGCCTGTGCTGACAGGATGGCTGACAGTGTTGTCCTGGCGTTTGTTTGGCTACAAGTCCCAAGAGTGTCCCTGTGCTTCACACAGCATAACCCAGTGTGGTTGTTGTTTGTGGGATATTTAATTAGAGTGTGAGGCAATGCATTCTCCCAGGTGAGTTGTGTGGAGTTTGTGTTAAGGGTGTGTGTGAGAAAAGTTGCTGGTGACTATGGTCAGAGCTGTCAGTCCTCCTTCCCACCTAGCCAGATATCCCACCATGGAGCGTGCTTCCATTGCAGGGAGTGCAAGTTGGCTTTCAGGATGTCAGTCAGTGGTGTCCTGCTGTTGGTTGGTGCCCAGTTCCCAGCAGGGGCTTGTGCTCCCACAGCAGTACCCAGTGTCAGCCATCTTGTCAGTTGTTTTCCACTCCCTGTGATGTGAGCATGGTTCAGAGTGGTGTTGATGTGCCAATTGTGAGTGTGACCAATATCTGTGACTACAACTCCCATCATGCTATCGGCTACACTGACTTCACCAGCATACACAGAATTCCTTCCTTTGAGTGAGCTTCCCTGTGAGGTGGTGTTCTAGTGGTGGCAAAATGTCTAACTGTGTTTGTTGGTTGCATTTGTGCCACTGCCTTGCTGTATTTGTAGTTATGTTTGTACATATCTTGACACAGTTACATGTCACTATGAGATGGCATGTATTGTGTTTATCTGACTGACAGACAAATCTTGGGGTGATTATCTTTTGATTGCTGTGTATTTGCTAAGGGTGCATGGTTTGACTATCCCCTTGACAGTGATGTGTGTGTATTGTCACACAATATTGTGTATATTTGTTGTGTACTCACCAGGCTCTGGGATGTTTGATAGTCCATATACGCTCACTGGTGGTAGGATGGCCCGCACCTTCTCCTCCCAGGGCCTGAGGTATAGTTGTTTGGCAGGAGGGCCACTGCCGGTGTGCTGACTCACGATGTAATCCTTCTTTAGTAGGTCCCTGACCCTCCTGCGCACATCAACCACCTGTTCTGGATGTCTTCCTTTGTGCGCAAACATGGTGATTGTGCGTTGACCCTGTCGACGATCCTCTGCCACATCTTGGTTTTCTGTGACATGGGGGTCTGTTGTACCAATGTACCAAACAACTGTGGCTCTACCCTGAGAATCTCATCTACCAGGACTTCCAATTCACTGTCTAGGAACTTTGGATTCTTCTTTAGGGGCATGGTGATGGGTGGTGGTGGGGATTGATGTGTGTGTGTGTGCAGGTGAGGGTGTGTGAGTGTAGGTTTTGCTGGGTGTATGTGAGGGTGCTATTTGTTGAGGTGCTAATGGTTTGTGGCTTGTGTGATGGATGAGCTGTGAGTGTGTCTGTGGTTGCTGTGTGTTGGTGTTCTGTGCTGGCAGGTGTGTTGAATTTGCAAAGGGTCATGGTAGGGATTTGTGGCCTTTATATAGGTGGAGTTGGGGGTGGGTCCTTGTTCCATGTTTTTTCCCCTGTATTTATTGACTTTGTCATTGCTTGTTTGGCCCTTTTTTTTGGTTTTTTCCTTAGTATTTTTTGTGCATGTAGGAGACGTTCTTCTGACCGAGTAGGACGCTGCAGTTGTCTCATGCGAGCTTCTCCAAGTCGTCCACGCTGTGTTTCTGCAGGGTTTCTTGTGCGACGTACGCGTCGGTCGCCGAGTATTGGCTTCCTTCGGCTGGCTTTTGTATGCGTGTCGGTCGTTCGGCTTGCGCTCCGTGCGACTCGGTCTGTTTTTCCACGCATTGCATCATACTGCGCGGGTCGGAGTTCGCGGGTACGTTTCGTTCGGGTTGATTCCTGGTGCGTGTCGGTCGGTTCTATTTGCGTGGTTTCCCAGCCGGATAGCTTGTTTCTGTCCGGTTCGGTCGTTCGGCTTGTGTTCCGTACGAGTCAGTCGTGATTTACATGCATTTCATCGTACTTCCCAGGTCGGGCAACGCCGGACCGTGTCGGTCGGACTATATTCCCGTACCGAGTCGGTCGGTATGTTTTACGGCCCGAATCGGAATCGGCCCCCATGTCTCTGGAACCAAGCTATATCTGGCTGATGAGTCCATAACAAGGGCAAAACAGGACCTGGATTGCTTGCGTTCCGGTTCAGGGAGGATCTGACTTGGCAGTTCGGGCTGGACTGTTCCGACTGGAGCAGGGTCAAGAGTGATTTTCATATGGCTGGGACCAAACTGAGGTTGCATGGTGTGGATGAGATTAATTCCAACATTCCAACAATTACTGTTTTGTATACTTAGAGATTCCTGGACATGGCAGGAGAGAGAAGAACCTGGGGGGAAGAGCATTTTGTGGGGACGCACAAAGGTCCGGCCAAGGAACCCCCAACAGCCTCTGAATTTCCTGAAACAAATGGAGACAATGGCTTATGGTCACTGAAGATGGTAAGATGCAGCTAAATCTGTCAGCAAGCCCATTATCCATCCTGGCAGATACAGTGCAGTGAGAGAGAGCAGATTTCCCTCTGCCCAAACCACTATAAGCTCTCCCTGATGGGATGACACTCCCTAGATGGTTGACATAAGAGCTTGTAACCTGATTGTCTGTTTGAACCTGAACTGCTCAAGCTCAGAAAATACCAGCATAGAACATCAGGGCTTTGTAAACTGCTACATACTCCTTCCATTTGGAGGCAGTGGTCTGATCTTTCCTAGACCACAACCCTGAAAAGGATGCTCCCCCACTGTGGCACTTCATCCCAGAGTACTAATGTATCCACATCCAAAGAACTAACCAATTTGTCCATGTACCCTTGAACCATCAACCACTGCATTGCTGTGACTTCTTGATACTGGAGAAGAGTCGTCAACTATGACATCACCTTTTCCTGCCTTGATGGATGTAGAAAGACTGTTGCCAGGTCAGTTCTGAAAAGGGATCCTATGAACTGAAGATTCGAAACTGGCTGTTGCCAGGTCTTTGGAAAAAAGAAGTAGCTTAGATTAACCAATCATCAAGGTATGAAAAAACAAACAATCAACGGGCATGGAGGTTACCCTCCAAAGGAGCCAAAGTCTAGATGAAGATCTTTGGGGCTGAAGCTAGTCCGAATGTCAGGACACAAAATTGATAGTGAATACCCAAGATAAAAAATCTGAGTGTCTGGATGAACTAGTATATGAAGTATAGTATCTGAGAAGTCTAAAGGTGCTAACTGCATTTTGGGAGCCACAAACAATAGGATTTTTGAAGTGTAACCAACTTGAATTGTTGGCATGAAATGAAAAGCATTTACCATTTCAAGTATAGTATTAGTCAAAAGTCTCCTGAAGGTTTTTGAACTAAGAATATTAAGGAGCAACACCTTTTGTTACATAGTCCTGGTAAGAAACACCACCATTTATATTCTCACATTTATTAAGTTGTCTTCTCTTTTACACACAATGGTTTTGGCATACATTTGCATGTGTGACAATGCAGGATAACATTCTCTGAATCGGCATTACTTACATTTCCCCTTCGTAGGCACACTATCACGACACTTTGAAAATTTAGTACAAGGGATAAAGTTCACTGCACAAAATGTCATGTTTGTATTGTCGGGTAGGCGATGAAGCTATCCGACTAGAATAAATAGCTGTGGCATGACTGGGGTTGCAACATGGCCACATGGGTGCTATTTATTATATATAGAGAACCACTTTCTTGCTTAAGGGAGAGGAGCACTCTGCTGACACTGTGAGGTCACTACATTTCAGGATTCCAGTTCAGCCGATTCCTATTTACCAACACAAAGGATGTCCCGATCTACAGCAAGATGGACAGCCTGATGACACGTACCCGCAGGTAATGGGGAATTAGTCAACTCAGCAGGGATTTGGCAGATCACCCGCCCTAGGCAAGACTAGGTTAGGGAGCTCTAGGTAGGAGTACACTATACACAGTACTTATATGCCCGGATATTCACTGTTATAGCACAATGGTGGTATTGTTTATCCTTTTTACTGTTCTCATAATGCTAATTATGCTATTTTGTTTAATTCTATTGATTATTGCAGCGCACAAATTTTTTTATACAAGAATCACAATGATCAATAAATATTAAAATGCATTGCTATCTAGAAACACACCCAGAGCTGCCTTCACCCTGTTCCTTGTGCACATTGAAGGTGTTAGACGGGACCTGAAATGCTGCTTTTTCAGAGGGCAGATCAATGGAACGTGTGAGTGCCTCCCTGCTGCCTACTTCAGCTCAGCATATGAGTAGGCCTGGATGGAACTCACAGAGTTTCACTCCGTGGAGTTCCGCGGAGTTACCTAAAACTCTGTGAGATTCTGCATGTTCCACGAGCAGTGGAATTGCGGTATTCCAAGCTGATTGTGCTGATTTTTAGCACCGGGAGCTTGTCCTGTACTGTAAAATCAGCATGATTGGCACCACATGGCGTGCCAGGGAGCTGCTTTTTTCTGTCTACTCGAGCGGCAACTTTCACACCGCAAGCGCCAACAAGTGATCTGCTGTGACTGCCCACGTTTAGAAATCTCACCGGGAGGTGGTCTAGTGCTTGATTTTCTCGCTTGCCAACTTTCCATTGGTGAGCCACGTGCAAGAAAAAACTCTGTCACACGGCGGTTGGTGGAGCTTTTCTGAAACTGCGCACTCCAAGCTGAGTACAGAGTGGGCAAAGCTCTGCTTACTCCGCTGGAGAGCGCAGTTTACCACCCACTTCTATAAGAATAGCGAGCCAGCAACTCAAACGTAGCATGACAAGGCATTCACTTGAGTGAAACGTCTCCCATCAATCAATAACTTAACTTTCCTTACTTCAACATGTTGTGCTAGATAGCACGTTGTCGAAAGACAGAAAAAAAAACAGGAAGGGGGAAGGGTCTATGGGGCAGATTTACAAGCCCTCTGCGCCACCGGTGTGTCACTTTTTGTGATGCAGCAGTGTTTTCTTTTTTCACCAGATTTACAAAGTGACGCATCTATGAAGATGCGTCAAGGAAGACAGACATGCGACAGAATGGAACTGCACGAGAATCTGCTGCGTCACGTAATTATTAAAATATGCAAGGTAGGCGCTCCGACGTAAAATCCAATGCATTTCCAATGCAGGGATATTTACAAGCATTCCCATCGGTGACGCATCTTTTGCCTGCGTCATGCATCTTTGCAATTGCGCTCAAAATGCTATGCCACACAAACCCAAATGCAGGAAATGATGCATGTACCATACGAATAAAAGACAATACCAGCAGAGCAGTCTTGTAGCAGAGCAGACAGCATGGACCTACTAATCCTGCAGCTGGGAGTCGGACCAAGAAGACGACAACCACCACCGGACCAAATACCAGAACCGCAACCTCCACCACCACCACAAAGGCAGCGCACGAAAAGGGAGCGCATCTACTGGCAAAGGACAATCCTCATTGGTCTCAGGGATGAACAAGTCATCAACATGTATCGCCTCAAGAGGGCATCCATTGTGACCCTGCTGCATCAGATCTCCACCAACTGACAGGGTCTACAACATTTCACCGCAGACAAAGCTCCTGGCGGTCTTACACATGTTGGCCTCAGGATCTTTCCAAGCAACAGCAGCACGAGTGGCAGGTGTCTCACAGGCATCTTTCTCAGCCTTCCTCCCTTCTGTCTTAGAAGAAATAAATCAGCTCACACCACAGTACATCCATTTCCCCAACACTCAACAGCAGCAGATGGTTATTAAACAAGGCTTCTATGCCATCGCTGGCTTCCCACATGTACTTGGTGCAAAGGACTGCACGCATGTCCAACTGGTACCACCTGCAGCAACTTCACATCTATACTGCAACAGGAAGCACACCTACTCCACTTCATAAATGTCCAGGCCATTGTGGACCATCGGGGACTATACACAAATATACTTGCGAAATATCCTGGGAGTGTGCATGATTCATATATATTCAGAAACAGCATCATCCATGACCGTTTCCAAAATGGACAATATGGCAATGGGCTACTCATAGGTAAGCAAAAATCAAATAACACACATACTAATACCATGTACGAATAGTTGCCCATCTGGCACATGTCATGCACATTACCTATTAGATAAATTAAGGGCCAGATGTAAGACCATTGGAAATTGCGACACAATTTGCGCTCGATTGCAAGTCGCAAATTGCAAGTCACAATTTCCAATGTCCAACAGTGTCTGAGACACTGTTTGCGATTCTCAATGGGGTCGCAAATTGCATGCCTCATGAATATTAATGAGGCACTCGCACACTTTACTAACTTAAAAAAACCTACTTATTTTGTGGTGATAATTCCAACCCACAAGTGGGGTTCAGTAGCTCAGGTTTTCTGTCGCCTGGATATGCTCTACTTACTAGAGGGTAGATTCTAGCCGTTTTGTTATTTGTTTCACAGAATTGACGACAACAGGAACATAGGTATTTATCGTGGTTCTTTCTTCCTCACTACCACTTGGGATATACAAGGTGGTGTCTTTTCATTCTCATTCACGACGTATCGACATCCAATTTTATTTAGTTTAGTGATTTCCTATTCACAATTTTTCGTCTATGTTTGGACACACTGGCTGCACGGCACATATTTAGTAGATGCCTTTCAATAGTCAACAGTTAATTCACTTTTCTCCTCCATCCTTTTGGCACTTTGGGTACGTTGATACCCTTTTGATTATTCGGAACCTATCGGGTAGTCACACCCAATCGCCACCTTGTGCATGCTTGCACAGATCTATTGTTTTGACACTCGTATATATTATTGAGTGATATTGTGGTTGTACACCTGTTATTCTGTAAGGTGGTACATTGCTTGCTCTTGTTTGTTTTTGTACAGCCTTGATAAAGTCGCGGGATTATTACCCTGTTTGTGACGAAACACGTGTCGGCTGTCTGAAGAAATAGAGAATAAAGAAAGAAAACTACAAGAATCCACTTACTTGTGTATATTTTATGCTCACAAACGTGCATTTTAAATTTCTGTATTACTCCTTACGTGTGCTGGGGACATTTCTTTGTCTAACCAATTGGCACAGGCTGATAGCCTGGGGAGACTGGTGGTGCTCCTCACCTTTCAGCACCGTTACAAATACAAAACAATCTTACTGATCTGGATGGTATTCTCCTGAGTGGCGCCATTATTCCTATACTCCAAACCACTGCCCTTTATTTTGCTTTTAAATAAAGCAGTTTTTTTTAATGCTTCCCGTTTTTGTTAAAGGCAAACGGGACGCATTTAAAAAAAAAAAAAAAGAAGCGTTTTCGTTTCATTTTTTAAGGGCAGGTAATGGTCCCTGGGACCACTGCCTGCACCTAAAAAATATTTCCCCCTACATTTTCAAAGGGGAAGGGGTACCCTGGAGACCCCTTCCCATTTGCGACTGCATTACCCCCCTCTTGAAGAGGGCGGTAAATTGCGAGTGTTTTGCGACTGCAATTGCAGTCACAAAACATTCATACATAGGGATGCGAGTCGCAATTAGGAAGGGACGCCCTTGGAATGCCCCTTCCTAATTGCGAGTCTTTAAACACTATTTTCCGAGTCGCAATTTTTTGCAACTCGCAAAATAGTGTTTGTACATGGCCAAAAGTGATCCTGCATGCGCACACGGGTCGCAAACTCATTTGCGCTTTCAAAATCCCGTCGTACATCTGGCCCTAAGTGAAATGTTTCACAAACAATGTGCAACGCAATGTTAGACACAACATATAAATAACACAATTTTTTATGACACTTACATTTTTGTGCAAACATGATATAAACCCCATGTCATGTATACTCAACTATCCCAAATGTCAATACATTTGGCTTACCTTCCACTTACAGCTGATCAAGGATATGGCCTACAGACGTGGTTGATGACACCATTTGGCAATCCCCAGACTGAACCGCAAAAGGCATACAACCATGCACATTGTCGAACAAGAAACATCATAGAGAGAAGAATTGGAATGCTCAAGTCCAGGTTTCGGTGCCTTGATTTATCAGGTGGAAGGCTTCTTTATACACCAGAAATGGTTTGCAAGATGATCATTGTATGTGCAATACTACATAATATATGTGTTAAGACAAATGTGCCTTGGGATGAAGAGGAACAGCACCCAGAACAAACGGTTGATGATGATGAAGATTCAGAAGTAGAAGGACGAGCCATACACAACACTCCTGCAGGCATAAGACGTCGCTCTCACATTGTCCCTCATTTTTTCACATGATGTTGCTATTCAACATTTGTAGCAATAAACACC
This sequence comes from Calotriton arnoldi, assembly GCA_963921515.1. Classification (NCBI taxonomy): domain Eukaryota; kingdom Metazoa; phylum Chordata; class Amphibia; order Caudata; family Salamandridae; genus Calotriton; species Calotriton arnoldi. Next base: position 285,954 of record CAWUFW010005986.1, read on the forward strand.
AATGTCACAAATAAATTCACAAATACACATGAAAGACTTTCATTTGTATTTATTTTGTATACAGGTCATAAGATACAACAGCATCAAATGTGATCATATTTAATGTCTTTTTAATATATCATGTGATGTATCATCCAAATGACATGTGTATGTAACATGTTTGCACATACGCCTTTGCATCCCACATAGGACAACATGAATACATAAGGTGCTGCATCAGCTTGGGTGTTCAACACATTGCTACAGATAGGACATGTGCATTCATCACGCTATGAACATCTACAGATGTGGCACACAGATTGGTATGTGTGCATGTCAACATGTAAATGGGTACATACAGTAGTATTTCATTGCATGTTCACCTGCCTCAAGCAGTGACTGTCAAAAATGTTCATGAGAGGCATTCTTAGAAATATCACACATGTAGTGACACATATTGCCAATAGGCAATGTAACAACATTAGCAACAGTGCATATTGACCAATAATGTGATGTGTCACATCACACATTCCAACAACGCCCATTTAAACTGTTAATACTGTGCACAACTGTACCTGTGAACTATAAAGTAACACCACATGTTACTGAAAGTACATTAGCAGACTCAAGCAGGGTCATTTATGAGGCATAGACATGCGACGAATTTGCTAACACATGTTGTTCTCTGGGGTTTACTGTGTGCCTGCACACAAACTGTTGGCATGTGTTTGCAGAAGCACACTTGCACCATGGTGCAAGGATGGCTGTGTGGTGTGGATGACATGCTGTGATGCAGAAAGGGGCACCTTCATGCAGATACAAAACAGTATTGACACTTATCCCATGATGTACGTGAATGTCAGAACCAAAAATGACCACCATAGAGCAAAAAACATGCATTATGTGAAAAAAAACTACATGGGCATTACGTGACGCATCACTTGCACAATACCACACATCTCCACTTACTCATACATAAATCCGGGTTGAGTCACTTTGACACAGAAAACGTGTCGCATCAAATCAGGAAGTACACAGTTACTTTCTCTTTCACTTACTATTCCTAGGATTGTGCTTTGTGGAGGAGGCAGTTGTGTATTCCTGTGCTAGTTTTTGGACCTTGTACTGTGTTTTGTCTGTTTTTTGTGAACTTTAAACATTTATTTGTCTGTGTATTGTTACTTCAAAGTCTTTGTGTTGTCTAAATTGTCGTCATTTGGGGTGTGAGTGCTTTTTGGGGTAGACAGTTGTAGTTTAGTTATAAGGGTGGTTTATTAGTTTTTTTGGGTAAGTTGTATTTGTTACAAATTAAATTTAATTTGAAATGTCTGGCAGGTCTAAAAACCTGTCTCACAGACAGTTTGGGGGAGTACTTTGGCTCATTTTTCATTGCCTGCCCCGAATGATCAGCACAGGGGGCAGAGTGAGCAAGGGTTACTCCCCAAATGAACGGCGGCAGAGGTGGTCAAAGGTTCAGCAACACATGGCCCGAATGTACGATGTGGAGCGAACAGTCCACTAATTGAAACCCCGCTGGCAGGATGTCGTCAGCAGAGAGGGAGACTTGCTGGACCATCTTGGACTGGAAGTCGGTGGCCCAATTGGTAAGTCAATAGCTAATTACACATATGTGGATTATTTACAGGTCTACAGCAACGCCATACATTGCTCCCTCCATAATTAAATGAGAAGCACTGGTGGCGCAAAGGTGTCTGACACCCAACAGTAAATAAACTGTAAATGGCATAGTTGCTCATTCACAAGCACTAGGGGGAAGATTTACAAGCCACTTGTGCCACCGGTGCGTCACTTCTTCTGATGCACCAGCAGCGCATTTTGCTGCCCCATATTTACAAGGGCAGGAAAAGCGACCCTGCGTGACTTTTCCTGTCCTTGTAAAGATGGCCACTTTACACGCATCGCTTTGCGTAAAAGGGGCGTTCCATGGGTGTTGCTGTGGGTGTTCCCACGCAACACCCATGGAACATGACACATTTCAAGATATACAACAAATCGTAAATCTGGAAATGCGTATGTATGCTGCACCTCCCCATCGTTGTTTTTCATCTTTCTATGCGTCCTGCATTCTGCAGCACACATAGAAAGAGGAAATCCCCTCTGGTGATTGTTTATGTACTGGAAGGTAACCCTTCCTGCACATAAACAATCTTCCCACGATGCAGGCATACTTGCACCATGGTGCAAGGGTGCCTGTGTCAGCGCATGGCAGCAGTTTGTGTGCCAGGGCAGGGGGAAGCACAGAGATGCGACATATTGTTGTAAATATGTTGCATCCCTGTGCTTCGAAAACTATCGCAGCGCAGCACAGCAAAATGACTTGCTGCACCGCGCTGCGTTCATTTAGTGTAAATCTACACCCCAGTGCCGAGGGTGGATCACATTGTGTGAAGCACCGAAAGAGCATATAGCATCAACGTATATGTAAATATGGCATGTGGCCTTCACTGACCATTTAAACATGGCACATATTTTTTGTGCACTTTTGATTCACAGGCTTGTTTCATAGGTGTTGCTGTGTGTGTTCCCACCCAACACCCATGGACCATCAAACATTTCCTGAAGTTGTTGAAATGTAACAAAATGGAAAGGCATTGCACTGCAACGCCTCCCCTTGGGAGACATATGTAGGCACAATGTAGAGAAATGGACTACTTTATCATTTATTAGAAAAACTTATGATGCTTGATGCATCCTGCTGCAAACATGTTGCTAGTCAAACAACTATGGTGATTTATAATGTGCAAGAAGGTGTCCATTCATGCACATACACCATCAACTTCATGACGCAGACATCCTTGCACAAGCGTGTCTGCGTCAGGGCATGTCCGATGATTCTGGCCCAGCACAGGCAATATCACAGGGCTGCAACACATCATTGGTTGACTCTCAGAAGACGGTGCTGTGAAAGTGTCACAGCATTGGCACATTCAAAGGGCCAGTGGCACCACATTGCAGGACTTTATTGTAAATGAGTTACATGGTCTGTGAATTACCTGCATTTTATAATGATAATGTCCTGTTCACAATGCATACATTGTATATATGTCCCACATTCACAGCTCATTGTGCATCTGTTCATGTTGCCTAGGTGGACCACAGCCATACTCGGAAGGTGAGGTGGACTCATTTGAGGACCCCAAAGCTACCAGTGAGTATCATTTCTCTTTGATTGTGATGATGATGGACGAGTGGGGAAAGTTTTATATGTGTGTACCTTCCTAAAATAATATTTTCTCCAGATCCAGCTGATGTCTCCACTGGGCTTACGCTACTCAAGTTCTATTTACATGAGGCACGACATTGTGCATGGTGTACTGCGTGAAGACATGCCTGACCATATGAAATACCATGATAGTGTCAGACATGCCTTTGAGCAGTCCGCAATGCACAATGCAGTGACTATTGTCAATTTGACTGGAGTAGCGGACGACAAGTAGAGACAGCAGCATTATCAGGATAACATTTTGTGAGGAATGTAAGTCTACCAACAGGCCTCACTACGTGGGAGGGGTGGGGGTGTGTACAGTTGTTTAACATGAGGTGGTGCTGGGTTTTCAGTGGGGGTGCAATGTTTGAGTCAGCCAGGCCATGTAAGTCCAGGGAACTTGATGGAGTTTGGCAGTAAGTACATGTATTCACGCGGAGTACAACTATGCAATATCCGCTACGGGCTTAGTGTGAATCATGGACATCTAAGTTTAAATAATTTAGCAACATCACAAGTGACCAACTTGACATTTTGAAATGTAAGATGCGGTACATCCATCAAATCTCTGATTTTTCTTTAATGAAAATTTGGATCAATCTTGCACTTTAATGTCTAAAACTGGACTGGTCCAATTAGTAAGCAACAGATGTCTTACATTGTCAGTCTGCCTTGTGGCATGTCATGATGTTATCATGGTGCAGTGTCAGGGACAAGATTTGATTGTGTATTGACGCCATCAATTTACAACCTCCACCATGAAAAGGCACCCTGAGTCACTGATATCTGACCTACGTTACAGCGCGGACAACGGCACAGTCCTTAATGACCTCATTTTCTACTCTAGAAGAACCTCTGCCTGGCGCAAAACCTTTGTCCACCTCCTCAATGTACGTGCAACAAAGAACATTCCATACGGCACTAAGCTTACAATAGCACCCTCTCCTACACTGCGAGCCGACCTCACCATCACCCTTTACAAAAATGGCATCATCTTGATCCAAGCCTCAACCAAAAACCTGGACAAATTTGCAGACCTTTTTACCCTCCTCAGAAACCATGTGCACAACACTGGCAGGGCAACCAACTCCCGCCCCGATGAGTCCTCTTCCAACCTACCCAGCGTAGCTAGCCACTCACAAACCCCTCTAAGGTCCTCCAACACAGACCCCCCTAACCTCTTCAGCACGGCGCCCGGCCTTGCCAACAGAATCACCCCCAGACCTTTGGTCCCCTCCCCACTAGCCCCCAAGTAGAATATGCCACTGGTACTCCCGCAAAGACCTACGATACAGGTCGCGCTTGCCCTTCCAGCCATCAAACCAACCCGCAAAGGGGCTCCAGCATAGATACAACGACCTACAACGCAGGCCGTGCTAGGCCTTCCTCCCTATCACCCATACATGCAGACAGAACGACTCCTGAACCACTACCCCCCTGCCCTCTAACACCTCCACCTGATAGGGACATGGTTTCTCTTCACTCCAGAGCTGCCAAACTAACCCAGAGCATTCATATTTCCATCTTGGAACTAATGAACCTCCTTCACCTCGCTGAACTCTCCCTCGCCAACCTCATGCCCCAGCCAAACTCCACCCTCCCGCATTTGACAGAGCTACCTAAACAACCTCTTCCGCTGGCCTTGAGACATCTTCGCCCCCGTAAGCGACCTTGCCACTTCTCAGAGGAAGAAACCCTGGCTCTTGCGCTCTCCTACAATTCTACCCTTGCCACTCCAAGTCCACTTGACCTCACTGAAATGGAAATCCTTGCCATCCTCAGGGACTACAACTCTATCCCTATTACCCCTTATCCTTTTGACTTGAATGCCGAACATGCCATCCGCACGGTCTCTATCAACCCCAACAGGCCAGCCACCCTCCGTAACAGATCTGTGGTCAAGAGTAATCTAGCACCTGTCCATTTGACCGCCCTGACTCCTGAAACTACGTCCAAATCTTCTCTGTCTGGTCTGCTAATCAATTGCCGATCGGCAGCTAAGCACGCCGCAGATATTGCTGATCTCATCCTTTGCAAAAACTCTGACTTAGCAATCCTAACAGAATCATGGCTCAACGAATCCTCATCCCCATGCCTGGACCTCCTAGTCCCTCCTAACTACAACATCGCAAGGCTGGACAGACAATCTAACAAGAAAGGAGGAGGCATCGCCTGCATCTACCGCTCTAACCTTCTTGTCACTGAACTTTTGGCGGACACCACTGATTCTTGTGAATACCTCGCCCTCGCTGTTGGCAGCAACTCCACCCAACTATGCAACCTGCACATCTTTTACCACCCTCCAGGCATGAACGACTCCTTTACCGACCACCTCATGGAACTCATCACAGCTAAGTTTCCCACCAACGCCAAAGATATTTTCCTAGGCGATTTTAACTTACACTGGAACGATCCCAAGGATTCACATGTCAACGCCATCAAAGACCTCCTGGCTGATCAAGCTCTGACCCAAGCCTGCTCTTTACCAACCCATTCAAAAGGGGCCACTCTTGACTGGATCATCTCCAAAGAATCAACAGTCAAGCTCATCGCTATTGACCCATGCGACTGGTCTGACCATCATGCCATCACCTTCCATCTGCCTGGCACACACAAGATGAGAGCACCGCAACCGGCGATTCCTAAACACTGGATCAGAGATACCAAGAACCTGGACCGCAGTGAACTTGAGGCTCGCTGCATTTCCGACCTCCCCCCCCCTTCGCATATCACAACAGTCAGTGGCCTCAACGATCACTACTCTGTGACAATATCAAACATCCTGGATGATCTAGCCCCACTAAAACTGAAAAGAACGCAAATCAAAGACAGAAACCCCTGGTTCACGGGTTCCCTTAATAATGAGAGGAGAGCCCTCCGGCAAGCTGAAAGATCCTGGAGGCAGCACCCCTCTGCCGCACATCTAAAACTCCTCCGCCAGGCCAGAAATGTCTACAACAGGAACATACTCAATTCAAAAAAAGACTTCTTCAGAACTGAACTTGAGAAAGCCAAGAACAGACCCCACAAGCTCTTCGAACTGGTCAAACACCAATCTAATAAACTGGCCAAAACGTCGAAAGAAACCCCTAAGTCTCTTATATCCGCAGAGGAATTCTCCTCCTTCTTCGCTGACAAAACCTCTGCCCTTGGAAACGAACTCAGCTCCATCACACACCCTCAACCCCTTCTTGACCCGCCTCCTCCCACCACGACGCAGCCACAGGCTCCTCCTAAAAATTATGCTCACTGGTCTGTCTTTAAAGACTACGAAGAAGACTCCATCTCTGAAATCCTTTCCACCTTAAACCCGAACAACCATTTCAATGACCCGCTCCCTTCCAACTGCCTAGCTGCCATCGCCCAATCCATTATTCCTAGTTGGACTACAATAATCAACGCCTCCCTCCAGCAGGGAACGATGCCTGACTCCCTAAAAGCCGGCCAAGTCCTCCCCATTCTGAAAAAGCCGTCGCTGGATCCAGCCTCTCCCGATAACTTCAGACCCATCTCCAACATCCCCCTGTTAGCCAAAGTGCTGGAGAAATGTGTGCAACAGCAGCTAAGCTAACACATTAACAACTTCCACCTGCTCGATGACTTCCAATCCGGATTTAGACCAGGGCACAGCACCGAAACCACCATGCTCCACATCGTGGATGATGCCCTCCAAGCCCTTGACCAAGGCAAAACCTGTCTCCTAATTCTCCTGGACCTATCCTCTGCCTTCGACACGGTTAACCATGAAAAACTACTCGAACGCCTCAAACTCAGAATGGGATTGGATGGCACTGTTCTAGAATGGTTTAGGTCCTTCCTCCAAAACCGGTCACAGAGATTCCTAATTAACGGCAACCTTTCGTCACCATCCCCGGTCACGGTTGGAGTCCCTCAAGGATCAACCCTGTCCCCCACCCTCTTCAACCTTTACCTAGAACCGCTTACTGAAGTATTATGCACTGCAAATATCTCCTATCATATGTACGCTGATGACACTCAGATCTACATCAAAACCTCATCTCTCGAAGAGATTCTCTCCCTGAACGAAGCCCTGAAACTCACCGTCCAATGGCTCGCATCCAATCAACTCAAACTCAATGCAAAGAAAACAGAATTTCTCCTGGTCTCCCCTCCCAGTACCAACCTTGATATTCATTCATGGATTAAGGCTATCACAGCCTTAAATTGCCCACGGACCATTGTGGACTCGGCTAAATCCCTGGGAATTACCCTCGACAGCAACCTGAACATGCGGGACCACATCAACTCGATGGCCAAAACAGCCAGATTCCACCTGAGCTACCTTAGGAAATTGAAACCCTTCCTCGATGCTCCCGACCTAAAAATGGCAGTCCAAGCACTCGTCATCTCTAGACTGGAATATGGCTGCTCTACCCTCTCGGGTTTACCCAAGATCTCCCTGGCACCTCTTAAAGCCTGCCTCAATGCGGCCGCCAGACTACTTACCGGCACACGAAAATATGATCATATTTCCCCACACCTGAAAGCTCTCAACTGGCTTCCCCTAGAGGCTAGAATACAGTTGAAGCTAGCATGCATCACGCACAAAGCTTTATACTCTAACTCCCCTGCATATCTGGCACAGAAACTTGTGATCTCCGGAGGAATCAGAAACTCCCGATCTGCCAGAAACCTCTTGCTTCAACCTGCACGCTTTTGGAAAAAAAAAACTTACAATCGGGCCTTCTCCGGGGCTGCTCCAAGAATATGGAACTCTCTCCCACCTGACATCAGAAGAATCCCCTCTCTAACTCGATTCAAAAAAGATGCCAAAACCTTCCTTATGGGCAAATTCCTCGCTTAAGTTTGGCCTCATGCTTCACTATGGCCCTGACCTATGGCCGTCCACTGCCTCCCTTCGGACTACCTAGTCGCCCATCGGAAACTTGGTACCTTGTCTTGAATAATTGTAAACATAATCTGTATATATGTTATCTCGTCTTCAGTATTTGGTTTTATAAACTGTAAATACGTGTCCTTCTCTCCCTTATATCTACGGCACCCGGCCCCCTTCTACTCAATCTGCAATTGGTTGTTTCTAAGCCTGTCTGTATATTGTTTGCTCTCATGTAAAGCGCTCTGATACCCTAACGGGTCAAGTTCGCGCTCTATAAAACACATAAAATAAATTTAAAAAAACAACCGGTAGTCAGGAACTGCCTTCTGAGTCCTGACTGTGTGAGACAGAATTTGTTGATCACAAGTGTTTGCCTGGGGCATTTGTATGAGGACTAATTTGCTGAAAACAAATAGTGTTTCCACAGAGGATTTGTGTATGTACACGATGCACTAGTCAGGATTGTTGCACAAATGTGATGTGTTGTTGAGTGAACAATCTACACAATACCCAAGGATGTTGTGTTCCAGGTAGGGACATGTATCCCTACATAATCAATGATGTTGTGTTCTTGGTAGGGACATGTATCACTACATAATCAATAAATGGGTAGTTTACCCTGCTAGTAATACATGTCATGCTGCATGTCATTCAACTTTTGGAGTGGCAGTCAAGAGATGTGGCATCATTGTTGCACCATAGAGCACACTGCTGCTTCTTAAAAGGCCTCTTGTGCCTCCAGTGCAGAAGTTTGTAAAGGTGTGAAATTGACGTACAGGCGGCACAAGTGTCTTATATATAGCACCTTTGTCATCAACACACTGTGGCACTTTCTGATCCCATGCACAAATTTCAGGTCATGGATCACATGACTACCTGAATGTCTCATGGTGAGGCATAGTACGTACATTATGGGGAAACTGTTCTGAGACCATGATGTATGTTTACTAGTTTGTTATGGCTATGATTCCTGTTCCCAATTGACTTCCATTACTTCTTATGAGTATTCATGAACTTATAAGGTACGGCTGATAGATTACTTTCCTGCCACACAGCGATCAACTTTGGAAAAACACATGTGAAGCTGTGGCAAAAAGAATTCAAAGATTAAACATGCAAGCAGTAGTAACACATTTCCATCTCTTTGCAGCAGATGCACCTACAACATCACAACAGGTTGATGACACACCTAATTTCCAAGAGATGGAAGACAATCTGCCCACAATAGATCATGATACTCTTGATGAAATCCTGTACACCATACTGTCACCTTCTCCACCTCCTGAGAATGACACCAATGTTGTCACAGCTACAGATGAACCACAAATAAGTTCTAACGCTACATCTGTCAGTACACATCCACCCCCTGACTCAGAGGATATGCAGCTTCAGCTTCAAAGAACAGCTGTTGGACTACATAGAAAGAGGAAAAAAACAAGGAGAAATGGTAACATTTCTCCTTGTTGCGCCTACCTACGCCTCCTCTGGTGAGGCATAGCATTCATACGCATTTCCAGATTTACGATTTGTTGTATATCTTGAAATGTGTCATGTTCCATGGGTGTTTCGTGGGAACACCCACAGCAACACCCATGGAACACCCCTTTCACGCAAAGTGATGTGTGTAAAGTGGCCTTATTTACAAGGACAGGAAAAGTCACGCAGGGTCGCTTTTCCTGCCCTTGTAAATATGGGGCAGCAAAATGTGCTGCTGGTGCATCAGAAAAAGTGACGCACTGGTGGCGCAAGTGGCTTGTAAATCTTCCCCCTAGTGCTTGTGAATGAGCAACCATGCCATTTACAGTTTATTTACTGTTGGGTGTCAGACACCTTTGCGCCACCAGTGCTTCTCAATTAATTATGGAGGGAGCAATGTATGGCGTTGCTGTAGACCTGTAAATAATCCACATATGTGTAATTAGCTATTGACTTATCAATTGGGCCACCGACTTCCAGTCCAAGATGGTCCAGCAAGTCTCCCTCTCCGCTGACGACATCCTGCCAGTGGTGTTTCAATTGGTGGACTGTGCGCTCCACATCGTATATGCGGGCCATGTGTTCCTGCACCTTTGACCACCTCTGACGCCGTTCATTTGGGGAGTAACCCTTGCTCACTCTGCCCCCTGTGCTGATCATTCGGGGCAGGCAATGAAAAATGAGCCAAAGTACGCCCCCAAACTGTCTGTGAGACAGGTTTTTAGACCTGCCAGACATTTTAAATAAAACTTAATTTGTAACATACAACTTACCCAAAAAAACGAATAAACCACCCTTATAACTAACCTACAACTGTCTACCCCAAAAAAGCACTCACACCCCAAATGACGACAATTTAGACAACACAAAGACTTTGAAGTAACAATACACAGACAAATAAATGTTTAAAGTTCACAAAAAAACAGTACAAGGTCCAAAAACTAGCACAGGAATACACAACTGCCTCCTCCACAAAGCACGCTACTAGGAATAGTAAGTGAAAGAGAAGGTAACTGTGTACTTCTTGATTTGCAGCATGGCTGAGTCATTGCATTATTTCCTGCATAGATGCAACACGTTTTTACGTTTTGCGTCATATTTCAGTTGAAGCGTCGTGATTTAGACACAATTTCCATTTACAGTTCAATCTGCATGCGTGACGTTTCTCTGTGTCTCGTGAGTTTCAAGTTTGTTGCATTAGCCTTCATGTGGTAACAGGCATCTGTACAGGAGATGCGACCCGTTTTTCTGTTTGTTTCACTATTCGCCAAGATGTGACCCGTTTTTCATTTTGCGTCAATGTTCGCAAAAATGCGACACGTTTTGTGTGTCAAAGAGACTCAACCCTGATTTATGTATGAGTAAGTGGAGATGCATGGTATTGTGCAAGTGATGCATCACGTAATGCCCATGTAGGGTTTTTTTCACATAAAGCATGTTTTTTGCTGTGTGGTGGTCATTTTTGGTTCTGACATTCACGTACATCATGGGATATGTGTCCATACTGTTTTGTTCATTGAAATGTTTGGATGTTTGTGGTACATTTCCCGGCAACTTGCGCAATAGGTGGATCACGTTGCATCACGCACCAGCAGAACTACCTGCAGGCCACATCTTTCCAATTAGACAGCCAGGCACCCTGCGTGGATTTGCATATGCTTGTGTATTGTGCCGCGTATCACGCAAAACTTTGCATGTTGTGTGGGCCATGTGTGCTTGTGTGGCTTTTCCATTCAACACAAATGTCCAATATTGCATTTCCACATTTATTGTCAAGTATTCATGTGTATCAATCAATCAATCAATCAGGAGTTGGTAAAGCACGCTACTCACCCGTGAGGGTCTCAAGGCGCTAAGGGGGGGGGGGCAGCTCCGGATCAGTCGTAGAGCCAGGTCTTGAGGTCCTTCTTGAACGTGTGCAGGGTCGGGGAGCATCTGATGTTCATTGGGAGCTCGTTCCAGGTCCTGGCTGCGATGTAGGAGAAGGCTCTCCCACCTGTTCTGATTCTGCGGATGCGGGGGACTTCTGCCAGGGCGAGGTCGGCAGAGCGGAGGTTCCTTTTGGGTACATGGAAGGATACTCTCTCGTTGAGGTATTTGGGTCCGATTTTGTTGAGGGATTTGTAGGTGCGGGTGAGGAGTTTGAAGGTGACCCTCTTCTCGATGGGGAGCCAGTGGAGGTCTCGTAGGTGTTGGGTCATGTGTTCGTGATGCGGTGTCCTGAGGACGAGTCTGGCTGCGGCGTTCTGGATGGTTTGGAGTTTGTGTAGAAGGGCTCTGTTGATCCCGGCGTATAGGGCGTTGCCATAGTCCAGTCTGCTGGTTATGAGCGCGTGGGTGATGGTCCTTCTGCAGTCGGGGGGATCCATTTGAAGGTCTTGCGGAGGATGTGCAGGCAGTTGAAACTAGTGGAAGCAACGGCGTTGATCTGGCGGTTCATGGAGAGGGATGAGTCGAGGATTATGCCGAGGTTTCGTGCGTGGTCTGTAGGGGTGGGTGGACTCCTGAGGGCGGAGGGCCACCAGGTGTTGTCCCAGGCAGAGGTGCATGTTCCGAGGATGAGGACCTCGGTCTTCTCTGAGTTGAGCTTCAAACAGCTGTCTTTCATCCAGACTGCCACGTCCTTCATTCCTTCCTGGAAGCAGAGTCTGGTGTCTTCGGGATTCTTTGTGAGTGAGAGGATGAGCTGGGTGTCGTCTGCGTAGGATACAATGCTGAGCCCATGCTGTCTGACGATGGCGGCGAGGGGGGCCATGTAGACGTTGAAGAGCCTGGGGCTGAGTGATGGATATACATGGAACTGCTACACCACACCAGCATTGGTGTCACTAGCCACAGTGAGGTGACAATTTGTATTTGCCCATACATTTTCACATCTTTAATGTGCACAGCATCAGACAGCACACATTTTAACAGGTCATCTGCCTAGATGAATTTTGTATCTGCATGAAGGTGCCCCTTTCTGCATCACAGCATGTCATCCACACCACACAGCCATCCTTGCACCATGGTGCAAGTGTGCTTCTGCAAACACATGCCAACAGTTTGTGTGCAGGCACACAGTAAACCCCAGAGAACAACATGTGTTAGCAAATTCGTCGCATGTCTATGCCTCATAAATGACCCTGCTTGAGTCTGCTAATGTACTTTCAGTAACATGCGGTGTTACTTTATAGTTCACAGGTACAGTTGTGCACAGTATTAACAGTTTAAATGGGCGTTGTTGGAATGTGTGATGTGACACATCACATTATTGGTCAATATGCACTGTTGCTAATGTTGTTACATTGCCTATTGGCAATATGTGTCACTACATGTGTGATATTTCTAAGAATGCCTCTCATGAACATTTTTGACAGTCACTGCTTGAGGCAGGTGAACATGCAATGAAAGACTACTGTATGTACCCATTTACATGTTGACATGCACATATACCAATCTGCGTGCCACATCTGTAGATGTTGACAGCGTGATGAATGCACATGTCCTATCTGTAGCAACACCCAAGCAGATGCAGCACCTTATTTTTACATGTTGTCCTATGTGGGATGCAAAGGCGTATGTGCACACATGTTACATACACATGTCATTTGGATGATACATCACATGATATATTAAAAAGACATTAAATATGATCACATTTGATGATGCTGTAGTATGTTATGACCTGTATACGAAATGAACACAAAAGAAAGTCTTTCATGTGTATTTGTGAATTTATTTGTGACATTGGTGCTTATTGGTACAAATGATGAGTAGCAACATCTTGTGTAAAAATGAATGACAATGTGAGAGCGACGTCTTATGCCTGCAGCAATGTTGTGTATGGCTCGTCCTTCTGATTCTTCATCATCATCCGTTTGTTCTCGGGGCCGTTCCTCTTCATCCCAAGGCACATTTCTCTTAACACATATAATATGTAGTTTTGCACATACAATGATCATCTTGCAAACCATTTCTGGTGTATACAGTAGCCTTCCACCTGATAAATCCAGGCACTGAAACCTGGACTTGAGCATGCCAATGCTTCTCTCTATGATGTTTCTTGTTCGACAATGTGCATGGTTGTATGCCTTTTGCAGTTCAGTCTGGGGATTGCCAAATGGTGTCATCAACCACATCTGTAGGCCATATCCTTGATCAGCTGTAAGTGGAAGGTAAGACAAATGTATTGACATTTGGGACAATTGAGTATACATGACATGTGGTGTACATCATGTTTGCACAAAAATGTAAGTGTCATAAATATTTGTGTTACTTATATGTTGTGTCTAACATTGCGTTGCACATTGTTTGTGACACATGTCACTTAATTTGTTATCTATTATGTAATGTTCATGACATGTGCCAGAAGGTCCACTATTCGTACATGTATTAATATGTGTGTTACTTGATTTTTGCTTACCTATGAGCAGCCCGTTGCCATATTGTCCATTTTGGAAACGGTCATGGATGATGCTGTTTCTGAATATATATGAATCATGCACACTCCCAGAATATTTGGCAAGTACATTTGTGTATAGTCCCCGATGGTCCACAATGGCCTGGACATTTATGGAGTGTGTGTGCTTCCTATTGCGGTATAAATGTGAAGTTGCTACAGGTGGTACCAGTTGGACTTGCATGCAGTCCATTGCACTAAGTACATGTGGGAAGCCAGCTATGGCATAAAAGCCTTGTTTAATATCCATCTGCTGCTGTTGTGTGTTGGGGAAATGGATGTACTGTGGTGTGAGCTGAATTATGGCTTCCAAGACAGAAGGGAGGAATGCTGAGAAAGATGCCTGTGAGACACCTGCCACTCGTGCTGCCGTTGCTTAGAAAGATCCTGAGGCCAACATGTGTAAGACCCCTAGGAGCTTTGTCTGCGGTGGAATGTTGCAGACCCTGTCAGTTGGTGGGTGTAGCTGTGGTGAGATCTGACACAGCAGGGTCACAATGGACGCCCTCTTGAGGCGATATATTTTGATGACTTGTTCATCCTTGAGACCAATGAAGCTGGTCCTTTGCCGGTAGATGCGCTCACTTCTCCTGCGCTGCCTTTGTGGTGATGGTGGAGGTTGCGGTTTTGGTATTTGGTCTGGTGGTGGTATTCGTCTTCTTGGTCTGACTCCCAGCTGCAGGATTAGTAGGTCCATGCTGTCTGATCTACTGCAAGACTGCTCTGCTGATATTGTCTTTTATTCCTATGGTACATGTGTAATTTCCTGCGTGTGAGTTTGTGTGGCGTTGCATTTTGTGTGCAATTACAAAGATGCGTGACGAATCCAAAAGATGCGTCACCGCGGGGTATGCTTTTAAATATCCCTGCGTCGGAAATGCATTGGATTTTACGTCGGAACGCCTACTTTGCATATTTTAATACTCACGTGATGCAGCAGATTCTTGTGCAGTTCCATTCCGTTGCATGCCTGTCTTCCGTGACGCATCTCCATAGATGTGTCACTTCTGCGTTACTTTGTAAATCAGGTGTAAAAAAAACCCACCGATGCCTCATTTTTTGTGACGCACTGTTGGCGCAAGGGGCTTGTAAATCTGCCCCATATTATTTAATTAATACTGTGACAAGGGTGGAGCACCTCACTTGGCAAGGACGGGTTAATCAGGACTAATATTTGGAATGTCAGTGTGGATCCACTTAAATATGTGCCCGAAGCTGTAAACATCTACACTTGAAAGAAGAGATGACCGTGAATTAAGTTCCCTTCCAATATTCCCTTCTCTGCGGCATAGAACTTAAATTTTATAATGCAGCTAAGTTGTGTTTACTAATTAACCTGAACATTTAAAGACTTTACAAGAATGGATTGTCTAAATACAAAGAAGAGAGAGAACATTCCATTTGTTTGTATCCCAACAGGTATTGTAGAACAGACAGATATTTTTCATCACTTCAATGTGTATCTATTAAGCTTGCGCACTCATCAATCACCAGCTCAAAAACAGAAACAGCAGTTTATCATTTTCTGTTCTGTCAAGCCATGAAGCACACATAACAGACTGCATCCCACCGTGGAGGCGTCTTTCTCTATATGTGTTGACATGACAAGTTGTTGTTTACATGAAACTTCGACGGAATACATTATGATTTGACATTATAGCTAAAATGTATTATTGTTGGTGTCTTCAACTGTATGCCTAGATTATGTTGTTAACAATGTGATGTCAAAACCTGTTTGTAAAGTGATTTTCTGATGGTGTTAAAGCATGGCACAACTAGCAAAGACTAGTTTTATCCTTTAGACAAACGGAGGGGAAAATGGCACTTCATATAAAATTCTGATGTTATTGCAAATTTTTACACAAATGTTTAGGGATTGTTGCTAGCAGTTTATTTTTGAGAAACTGTTTTTACTAGAGTATTGTCAAATAGATAAACCTTTATATATACTTGACATATGATTGCCCTTTATCAATAATTCAAAACCATTAAAAAGGATTAACGAAAAATACAGCAGGAAGAACAAGGCTTGCTTAAAATCTAATAACAAGTAGTTTTTACAATATGTTTGCACTTATGCATTTACCCTAGCATGACATGCTTCTTTCAAGAAACATGTAAAAGATTAACTGCTTTTGCTAATCTCATTAAAACTAACCCTGTGAATATAATATAAAAACCATTTTTCTTCGTTTTGAAATAAAAACTACGTTCTAAAATCGACTGTTATCCTTTAAAGACAACATTTAACCTTTTTTTTTTTTTAAACTACAAAAAACCAATATTTTTGCCCTTATAAAAATAACGCACTCTTTTAAAAGTACTCAATTGACTGCTTTTGGAAACCTGCTATTTTCATATTATGGTATTATATATTTGCAGCATCCAATACAAACAAGGAAAAATATACATTATTTGCAATGTTGCATTTTAAATAATGAAAACCATACCTCATATTGAAATGCCACCTTTTTTTCATTTTGAAGTAATATAGACTAATTGTAATATGATGTATTGGCATCTGCACCTAACAGGATGTTAACGTTGGGAGATCAATCACATTAGAGAACAGTTTATAGTGTAGGGACCCCAAAGGATTCTGGGTTAGTTATTGAACATTTCCTTTGGTTTAAAACAGACTGAGCAATCTACTAGTACAGGTGGAGGAATATAGCTATAGAGTCTTTTGTACATTATGCATCATGTTGAGGCAACCCCTTCTATTTTATATTCTCATTTTATAAGCAGTAATCATTTAAACAATTTTTTGTTCTGGCCTAGAGAGAGCTTTAGCTGTCTCGCCAGCGTCATGTACACATGTACATATATATTACTTCTCACCCACCACATCCTACATCATGGGCCAAGGTTCAGCCTTCTTCAAAGCTCTTTCATTGGCTCTTTTGCACTGTGAATTATGGAATTTTGCTTCATCACATATCCACATCAGCCCAAAAAGAAGTGCACATCAGTATTAGGGCAATACTTTTCTTTGACAATATTTTCTTTCTTTCCATTTTTCATCTTCTTTTAATTCTTTGTTTGTCGTCCTCAAGTGTTTAAACAATGTTTTTCAGTTTGCAGTTTCAAAAGTATTAGTACCTTTACTTTGTGATAATAGGAACTATATTTTCCTATGATGTACATTAAAGCAAAAACGGGTTTCTATACCTGTTCTAAATACAACTCTTGCAAGGAGACACCCCTACTGTTCTATTGAAATTATACCCAATGTTTATTTATTTACATTTTTTTTTAAAGAAATCAATCGTGTACCACGTTTAGGTGACTGCATGTTTTCTTTTTTGTGATTTATACTCACAATAAAAATTAAAAATAACCATTTCATCAGTTTGCAACGGCCAACGCTCTTTGTAATTTGTTGTTAAACCTTTAGGTAATATAAGCCAAATGAGATCTGGACTAGACTTACACTCAAGACAAACAATCACAGTGCCCCACAATGTTCACAGTTATCAACCCTTGTTTTTTAATATCTACAAGTCGCTGATGGCTATCAGTACCACAAGCAATTCCAAATGTCTGTGGGTGATATTCAGCTCCACATCCATGCAGGTAACCATAAAGATCAGGATAGTAACATCGCAATGTGTTTGAAACACATATTTGTCTGATAATCAGAGAATCTCTGGCAAGGGGTATACCATTCCAGTGGTCAGTGGATTTAGGAACCACTCCAGCCCCTGACCAAGCAGTTTTAAACTGTGAGTTTTGGTTCAATAAAGTTCTTTAATTTACACATTACATTTCAGAAATTATAAAAATAATATCAACTACCAGCTTATGATGTTGAAAAAGAACTGCTCTTTGATTAAGGCAATGAAGTGAACTTACTATGGCATTGACAATCTCAGTGCCAGACTACAGTGACATAGCCTATTCTAGAGCTGCTATGAAAAACATCCACAAACTGCTTAGAACGCAAAAAGAGCCAAGCTAAGCTTCAATCTGCAGAAACTGCTGCTCTACCCACCACTCAGAAAGCTCTATTGACTTCCAGTGGCAGAAAGAATAAAGTTCAATAACATGTACTCAGTTTTTAAGATTTCAAGGGACTTTCCAAAAAGTAGCTGTAGAAGTCAACAGCACACTATATACCCAAATGACACCCAAGCACCAGCAGAGCAAACTTGATAGTCCAAACCAGATTCAAATAGAAGTTTAAGGAGGCAACAATTAGTGTCATTGGCACACCTATGTAATCTGCTATGCACCTTCATGGGGAATCTCCTAAATCTGATGAACCTTTAAAATTCATCTGAAGGCAAGCCTCTTCCTCAAGCTTTTCCTCTCAATCCTGACATAACTGGTATGACATCCTCCCTGCTACACTAAACATGACTGCTCAAAATGCAATACACCCCTCCCTGTATCTCATTTATGAGGAGGCATATTATCCAAGTATTCATACATCTACCAGCGTCTACCAACAAGACTAGAAGAGATGTTCTGAACCTACTGCTGCAAATAATAAAGATAAACTGGTTGCAAATGCTACCTGTAACTGGGGTATTTCAGATGATTTTACAGTCTGGATCACAGTTCTCACGTCTCTTCAACTGAAGTCTTTGTTTGGGTATTTCTGAGGTTTTAATACATTGATTTGAAATGTATCTTAGTATACAACCTTTACTTCATTATCTTAGTATACAACCTTTACTTCAATTAACAAAAGTTATTTTTATTTTTTGTTAGTAATAATATTTAGAGATAGCCACACTATATTTCCTTAGCTTGCTTTATCCCCACATCTTGCTTTAGCAATCCACTGTCCATTCTTTCTGAGTGGGCAATTACTCACTACTCAACCACTTTCACTAAGCACCAGCAAAACCTTCCCTTGTGGAACTGTTCATAAGGTTCTATTCATGCCTCACCCTTTGAATGTTTGTAAGGGTCTGCTTGACCAGGGATTACTGATATGTTTCGATTTTACTCACTTGACTGAATTATGAACCTGATGTACGCTTGAGTGAAAGTGTATATCTAAGCTATACACATGATATTCAAGAAAGATAGGGGGATATTCTCAAGAATGTGCGATAATCATCGCAAAAATAGGCAAGTTTTCATATCGCCGTCTATTGCGGGAAAATAACTCCATGTTAACGTGGCATTCTCAACACGGCGGTAACATGCGATAGTACCCCGATAACGCGGCAACAATGTTAAACAAACAGCATCACCAGCACAACAGAACAGAGGACACAACTGCTGCTGCTTGTGTGTGGAAAATGGCCATTCGCATGTGGCATAGCAGGAAACTGTGAGATGATAATGTACTAATACAACCCCACATCCCTGATGGTGTAGTAATGCAAGTATGGCCGTGACCCACATAGGCAGTGAGACACACATTGTCATACAAATCAACACTCATCACAGTTGAATACAAGTGAAGGTGCGTAGACTTTATTAGCATATGCGTGTCAGTACGGGCAAGATAGGTGCCACAACATGCAGACCAATGCAGCAGTATGTCAGAACGTGGAACGTTGCCAAGCGCTGCTGTCCACTTCGGGCGAGTGCCTCACCTTTCACAGGTGTGTGTTAACCCGCGTTGTTGTCCGCTCATGTATTCGGAGTCCAGGCGAATGCAGACATGTCCACTGTCGCCGTGGGAGATGTGACCAGAACCCCAAGTTCCAACAAGTTGTCGGGACATGTGGAATGTGTTCCAAACTGTTGTGTCTGCAGGTACGTAGTTACACGTCCATGAAAGCTAGTGCAGCCTCGTAGGCAATCATTTCCAACATGAGGTCATCGTCAACTTCATCGAACAGGACGGCGAGGCCAACCATTAGCATGTCTGGACAGATGTGCTGCGTCCACCCCCTTTCACCAATTAGCACTACAGCCCAATAGAGGAGCGGCTCAATTTGGCCACTGCACACGAGGAGTTCTGCAATCTCCCAGGTCCAGCTGCCAGCATGTATGCCAAGTATCCAGGCATCCCATAGACGGGTGTCACTGTGACACTCATGGTCCTGGGCCAACAGGGGGCGCACACACATGTCGAAATACAGTTCGGCTACCGTCCTGTTGGATAGTCAGACATCCATGGACCACTTGAATATGCACGAGCGACAATGCAACACAGGCTGCACACAGGTGACGTTGGCAAGGTGGAAGCTTAGCCGGTAGCTGATCCGCAGCTCTACCAATGGCAGTGCCCCCAGTAAATGCAGCATACGTGCACGGTACAGTTCCACGTGACAGGGGTTGTGCATGTGTCCGGGATGTTCTGCCATTGCGTTAGTGGCACTGGTTGAAGCGGCACTGTTCTGACCTGTGCCAGTTCTGTGGATGAAATGCCACAGCTCGGATCAGTGAGTTGTTGAAGTGTGCAACGGTTGTACACCTGGGATGGTGTGGGAGTAAGTGTGAAGGCCATTCCATGCAAGATAACTTCGAGTAAGGACTTCTGTGTGTGGGGTGTGTATACGTTGGTCTTTCGTCGGGCTGTGCGTAGTGTGGGAGTCGTCATCAGCTGCTATAGTATCTGTCAGGGGGTGCCGGGCACATGCAATTCCGAGGTCGGAGGTGCAGATGTGCTTCCGCCTGATAGTTCAGACAAAGGAGCTTTCATCTCTAATGTTAGTTTCTCATCTTCTTGCATTCAGGAAATGTGAAGTGGCTTGTTGGGGGTGGAGTGGGATGTGTGCGACTTTGGGATTCATGTTTGACATGTCTTGCATGTGGCAAATGAGCAGCATCACTGTGTGTTACGTTGCTTCACAGCTGCTCCTCCCTCCCCCGAGCCTATTTACTTGTGTGCGCTGCACGGTTGCATCACTTGCACTCCTACGGCACACCATTGTCATGCCTGTCTGCGCATATCCACATGCCTGACAACGACACTGTGATGTTGGCCGTTGGAGGTGGGCGGCCACGTGAGTGTAGGCCTGTGGGAAGGATAGGGCGGACACAGATGTAAAGTTCATGCCTGGCTGAACTCGTGCTGCGATTAAGGCTAGGCATTTGGCTCATGCTGCGGCAATACAGATACACACAACACTTGGCATGTATGAGCCAAGACCCCGAGCGGTCTTGCGCTCCTTCATCTCCCCGTTCGTGCGAAACCCGCCCTCCGGGTGCATGCTACATTGCAACATTGTCAATTGCAGACTGGGTGGCGCCGACACTACAACAGTGACACACTCATTAAGGGGCATATTAACAAGGGCTTTATCTCCGCTTTTTTGGCTTAAAAAGCCCAAAAAGCGGAGATAAAACTATCGCCCTATTTACAAGAGGGTGCTAACATGCATAATCGCATGTTAGCACCCTTTTTTCCCGACGCCTCCCTTTGCATCTCTAATGAGATGCAAAGTGGGCGTCACTGGGCGTACCCCGGATGGACTACCTAGTAAAACATCGCTGATGTTCACATCGCAATCTTTACAAGGCAGCCCACAGGATTTTAGCACACGCTAGATTTTGGCGAAAACTGTGGTTTTCACCAAAAACTAACGTCTGCTAAAATCCTGACTTACCTATGCTTAACATAGGGGATGGATTATGCTGATACGACCACAGGGTCGTATCAGCAAGGTTATCGCCGTTTTGCAGGGAACATCGCTGGAAAATCAGCGATGTTCCCTGAAAAACTGCGATTTCCCCGCTATCTCTGGAATTTTCATCGCCCTGGAGAAACGCGTTGTTAATAACGCGCTACCAGGGCGATAAATTCCAGAGATAGACGGCGGTAAATAACAAAGCGCTAAGCGCGCTTTGCATTATTTATCCCCGTCCGTTGTTAATATGCCCCTAGATACTTCCTTGTCCAGGCAAGAACTGAACCACGCCCAGAGCCCCGGGCAAATCCTTCACACCCCTACGTTGGCTTGGCATACGCTGGCCCAGCCCACTCCGCTTACGCATACAGGGGGGACGACAAAGCTACATGTCCAAGGTCTTACCCCCTGCCTGAGGTGACATGGTTGCGTCCGCTGTCCACAGCACAATGTAAAGTGGTAGGGCCCTGGCCCATCATGCATACATAATGACCACACGGACACACTTAGATAGATAATGGAACTGGCTACAGGCACGTGCGCCCGGCCCCTTTTTATTACCAGGGTCACATGTCCAGTGATGCCTGTGCTGGATGGGTGTGGGGTGAGTGTAAGCCAGCCCTCAGGGAGTGGTTGGTGCTGGCAACAACTAGAACAGTGATCATCGGATCACACACACAGATTCAATCATAAAGGGTCCATGAGTTGTGGTGCACTGAGTTAGTGGCACCTGAAGAGCTGAGCAGGGTATCAATCTGATGATGGCATCCAAGACAGGTGTGAGCAACTTAGATAGGCTGGCTGTGAGACTCCTCCGACTCTGGCAGTTGTTGGTTGGAGGTGGTCCTGGCGGTGGTGGCGGGTGTGCAGGCAGCGATGATGGTGTGTCCTTGCAGGTCAGGATTGGATTTGATTTGCGAGCCCTGCTGACCGCAGTGTAGGCCGGAGGCAGCGGTCAGAAAGGGAACACAGCCACGTGACGATGACTTGTGGTGCACTGAGTTAGTGGCACCTGGAGCGCTCGGCGGGTGCGTGGCCTGCGCTGATGCGTCGTCCGGGCGGGCCGCACTGGGAGCAATGTTTTTTTGCCTACTGAATTCTGCCTCAATATTGGCACGTGGCGTCGAATTGTGTTGCACAGGGTCAGTGGCACCTGGAGCGTTCAGCAGGTGCACAGCCAAAGATGATGCGTCGTCCGGGCGGGCCGCACTGGGAGCAATGTTTTTTTGCCCACTGAATTCTGCCTCAATATTGGTACGTGGCATCGACTTGTGTTGCACAGGGTCAGTGGCACATGGAGTGCTCAGCAGGTGCACAGCCAAAGATGATGCGTCGTCTGGGCGGGCCGCACTGGGAGCAATGTTTTTTTGCCTACTGAATTCTGCCTCAATAGTGGCACGTGGCGTCGACTTGTGTTGCACAGAGTCAGTGGCACCTGGATCGCTCAGCAGGTGCACAGCCAACGATGATGCGTCGTCCGGGCGGGCCGCACTGGGGGCAATGTCTGTTGACTAGTGGTTTCCTCCATTAACAGAAATGTGGCACGATTTGAATTGTGGGACCTGCTGACCGCAGTGTAGGACTAAGTCCGTAACCGGCACACACATGACTCCGTGTTGCTGTGCCGCTGGATGCGCTGGGGGCCTGTGTCGCGGAGTCTGGAGGTCACGGCGGCGGACTCGTGGCAGGGTGAGGTTCACCGCCCTGGCAGACACGTTGCCCATCATGGAAGAGAACCACGCCCAGAGCCCCGGCCTTTTTATCCGCACTCCTACGCTGGAGTGGCGTACGCCGGCCCAGCCCACTGCGCTTACTCTTACAGGGGGGGACGGCACAGCTACATGTCCAAGGTCTTCCCCACTGCCTGAGGTAACATGTTTGCATCCACTGTCCAAAACACTACAAACCCCAGCAGTATATGTCCACGTGGACATGTCTGTGCTCTGCATTCTGTGGTCTCTCCAGCACATCACCGCCACACTTGGCATTGTGTACATTCTTCTTCATGGGTGAGTTGCCTCCTTCACACATACTTGGTTCCCACCTCTCCCCACATTCTGCACTTGTATGGCTGAGGTGCCATGCCATTTTCGGAAGGTCCGCTGTCTTGTCCTACGCTGCCTCGGTGGTAGTCCGGGTGGGTGGGCCTGGAGGGGGGGGGCTCCTGGGGGTGGTGTCAGTGGGTGTTGTGGCCCTCTTGGGTCTCCGAGCTGCATGTTCATTGGCTCCATGGCATCTGTGGGTCTTCAGATGTGGCTCTGGGCTGGGCTCCCTTTCATACTGCAGGTAGTCGTCCTGCTTAGCACCAGCAGAAGGCAGGTGTTAAATCCCTGCAGCTAACGCGCCTTATCGCCTGTTCTTGGTTCACATCGCAGATCTAACTGGTCGTTGAGAATCTCGCGAAGTGGTGTTTTCGTGTGTTTTTTCACGGGAACGCCTACTCTGCATATCATTAGCGTTAGTTGTCGCACTCATCCGTGTCAATGTTTTTTGCGGCTGCTATCGCAGGAAAACTGGCCTTGTCTGCAGTTTGCACCAGCTTTAGAATAGGGCGATAAATCTATCGCCACTTTTGCGGCACTAAAGTGCTGATAAATTGGCGATAAGTCCTTGAGAATATGCCCCATAGAGTACATTGCTAGAAATTGGGTTCTTAGTTGAAGTGGGTACGAGACCTCTTCAAGCAAGCACCACAATCCCAGTCAGGGGGATCCACAATTGTAAACTATACCTTGTGCTCAACCCTCTGGTAATGTGGACGCAAGCAGTCAGGCTAATGTATGCAACATGCAAACAGTAATGAAGTAGAAACACAACACCAAAATGGTCCGAATCAGATCTAGAAAATAAAATGAAACCAAAATTACAAAAATCCAATCAGTAGATCTTGAGAAATGAAATTTTTAAGTATTAAAGAAAATAGCACTTAGAAATGAAGAGCGCTGAAGAGCTTGGAGTCGTGCTGGTGCTCAGAAGTTCAAGACAGACACACGGGAGTCACGCCGTTGTCGAGGACCACGGTAGGCCCGGTGAAAGAGTTACCTTCAGGCTCGGCTACGACAATTAAAGAGTTCACGGAGTCAGGAGCACCACCAGGCAAGGATCGCTCTCTGTCGGAGTTGTGGTGATCGATGATCAGAGTTGCTTGTTGTCCGAGTCGAGAAGAGGTGCCACCGCAGTGTTGGAGCTGAAACAGGCGTCGAATCACGGTCGCTGTCATTGATGTCGGACAGGAGCAACTGGACATCGGAGCCGCTGGATCTGTGGATGAGGTCCGCTTCGGAAACGGAGGTGAGGAACCTCTTAGGAAGAGGTGTGGAGCAGCGGCTGACTCCGGAACACCGGGGCTCATGGTTCGATCCCCCGACCCAGAGGCAGGTTAGCCCAGCACCATGTGAATCTTCCTGATGGCCCCCAGCACCTTGACACCCTTAGAGGTAATTGTTCGGGCTATACAAGTACCAGATTTATTTATTTATTATTGATGGCTGCTTCTATTGTTGGAGTGGGACAGGCGGCCGCTGGACTTTGGAACTGCTGGTAGCTGTCGATCGGAGGCGAGGCATCAGGACCTTTGGAAGTCATCGATCGAAACTGCTTCCGAGCCAGGGTCGGATGTGCAGAAAATGTCAGGAATTGATGGGAGAAGCACCCTTTGACACCACCCAAGAGTTCTTGACCTTTAGGACAGGCAAGGAGGGGTCAGGACGTACTCCTTCAGAAGCAGAAAAGAAGCAAGCATGGGCCAGGTTCTGGTTAGGGAAAAGCACTTGCTGTAGTCCTGAACACTGAAGCATGGAACCATTGGGGGGCAGAGTATTGACAGCAAACCCTGCCCTGAGCAGCTCCTCTCCCCTCTCTCAGAGATGCCAAGATCTCTGGCCCTGGGTGAGTTTGTTATTGGGTGAGTGTGATGACAGGCCATTGAAATGTAAGTGCTGTGAGTGTCAGCTCCACCCCCTCATCCTGCCCCAAGTTATCACCACTCAGCACACCCTGACCCTATTGTCTAGTGTCTGGTTACAATTCACAACCCAGGTAGACAGACATTAGCATGCCAGGCAGGGGGACTACACCCAGGAAAGGCCTCAGAAGCTCGTGGCAGAAAAATACCAACTTTCTAAAAGTGGTATTTTTAACATTAGGAGCTAAAATCCAACTTTACCAATAAAGAGGATTTGACATTCTAATGCAAGTAAGTGTAAGACATATTTCTCTAGCTGCCCCCATTCTGTTTCTAGCCTTTAGTGGTTTGCACAAAAGTGAATCAGTGTTAGCCTATGGGAGAGCCAGGCCTTGCAACAGTAAAATTCGAATTTGGGAGATTTTCACTTTTGGAGCATGTAAAACTTGAATTACATATGTCCTACTTTTTAACTACACAGCACCTTGCCCTCTGAACTGAAAGGGCCTACTCTAGTAGTGAGTTACATGTAATAAATAGGAAGGTTTAAGTTTTGACAGGTGTTTATCCTGCCAAGGTGACATGGTAGTTTTACAACTACCCTTGCAGGCTGCAGGAGTGCAGGCCTGAGACATAGTTTTAGGGCTACAGTAGTGGGTGCACAAAAAGTGCTGCACTCCACTGGTAGCTTTTAATTTACAGGGCCTGTGTACCACAGTTCCACTTACCTGGGACTTACCAGTAAAGTAAATGTGCCAAACAGGTAGATACCAATTGCAACATGTTTAGGGGAGAGAGCACAAGCACTTTAGCACTGACTAGTGGTGAAAAGGTGTACAGAATTCTAAAGCCAACAAAAACGATTTCAGCTACAAAAGGACCAAAAGGCAAAAAGTCTGGGAGAGACCACTCAAATGATTTCTGGTCCAAAACAAATGCACTAAATCGTTATTCCTGGTAGCTAGCATATTATGTCATGCAGACAGCACAGCTCAGAAAAATGACGCATGTGGTTGCCACTCTATGTTTTCGAGCAGCACTGAGTGGACGCAAGGCTAGACTGGCCGTACCAGGCATTGGGTGTTTCCCTGGGAGGCTGGAAGGGTGGGGGGGCCTGTATGCTACTGGGTGTCGTTTTTGTAGTAGTGCAGCAGTTTTGAAATCACCAGCTGCAGAGTTCCTTCTATATCCAGCAGTTTTCAGGCAACAAAAAAAGTGTCAAGATAACTCTGGTGATTAATGTACTTGCTGGAAAGAGATCGGAGTTTTGCCTTGTGGCAGTTTTGGCTCATCTAAGGTAGTGCAGAGGGTTAATATGCCTGCTGCAAAGGCTGTGTACCATGCAGATCACAGAACAATATTTTATGTGCATAGCTTAGTGGGTTAATGCTTTTGTCACAGAAACCCTTTTGTTACTGTGCAGTTCATAAGTTACACCATAATCTAGAGTAGAGAGCTATAAAGTGTCATCAAAGAGCTACATGCAAACTACAGGTTAAAAATATACATATTTTTTGTAGTCTTTCATTATCCTAATGTTGCGATAAAGGGTGTGTTTAGGTAGAAATAAATTTTTATTAGTAAAACCAACCCTAACCATTGTGTTACATCTGAATCCTGGGTTTGTGCTTCTCCACCCCAAGCACTCTTGACCAGGCGTCCCCGCGCCTAGGGGAGGGGCGCCCTTAGTAGCGCCACATGGCTGACCCTCGATGAGGCAGAGAAAAGGGGATGGATAAGGAAGGGCTGAAGTGACATCATCAGGCTGCGCCGTGAATTCCATGCAAGGTATTTAAGGCTGCGCCCGTCTGGTTTCGATCTCTTTGTCCCCTTGGACCTCGGCCTAACTGCAGGAGCGTCGTCGAGCAACAAGGTTACCCGTCGGCGGTGGCGCAGAGCATGGCACGGGAAGTTTGAGGGGGCCCAGGCGTAGCGTGACGCCCGCATTAGGGGGCGTTTTTTAGGCTTTATATTAGAACGTTTGAATAAACTCACTTCGCGCCGAGAATAGCGGTAAAGGATTGCGGGGAGGCGTGGTGGTATATGGGTTAGTCAGGGAAACAGCTGCGATATACGGGAGAGGCGTTCTCGCTTTCAGAGCGGAGGCGATACTCTTAGAGCTGTTGGTTTTAAATAAACTTGCTTTGCGCCGTAATTAAGCGGTGGGGACTGCGGGTGTCGCGGTGGTATATGGGGTTAACTTGCCGGAAAATGCAGCCGCACATGTAGCGTTGGGATGGCAGTGCGGCGCGGGTGGTTAATAAAGGTTGTGGGCATTATTTATCGCAAGCTGGGGCTGTGTCTCTGGTCAAGCGGTAGGTGAGATTAGAAGCCGCGGGTATGAGGTCGAGTCTGTATGAGAGTGTGGCTCAATTATCAGAGTGTAACTTACCTGAAAATGCAGCCGCACATGTAGCGTTGGGATGGCAGTGCGGCGCGGGTGGTTAATAAAGGTTGTGGGCATTATTTATCGCAAGCTGGGGCTGTGTCTCTGGTCAAGCGGTAGGTGAGATTAGAAGCCGCGGGTATGAGGTCAAGCCTGTATGAGAGTGTGGCTCAATTATCAGAGCGGTCGCCTTTGGTCCGGGAGACCCAGATTCGAGCGGCAGCGTGGGCGGGAATAAGATCAATTAATAAGCCAGTATTTAACAATGTATTTAATGTATTTAATAATGCCGTCAGTATTTTGTCAAAAGGTAATGCAGCTTTGGTACTATTATCGGGATCGGTGTTATTTGTTGCAATTTGGTGCAGCTGCCTTGCGGGTGAGAGGCTGTGCCCGTATTTTCAGGGGGTGGGGCTCCATTGATAGGGCAGTCGATTTCAACCCGGAGGAACCCGGGTTCGTCCAGCAATATGGGGCACAATTGAAGGAGCGGTCGACGGATCAATGTGATCAGTTTTAGCAGAGGCAAGGTCAGGCAGGCGCCCCCGTTCCCCGGGCGTCGGCCTTAGGTGCACACATTTAAATCATATCTAAGATATCGAGGGCCAATACAGCAACATGTGCTGATACGGATTAGGTAATTTAAACTCGAAGACACGACTTAAAGCGTATAATTAGCATGGCAGTCGCAGTTGTTAAATACCTGCTGTTTTGCCATTTTTATTCAGTTACGGAACATTTTTCTTTGGGGGAAGGTGTCTAGGAGTTAAGGTATTGTTTGTAACTTCGGCTACTGTCTCTGGGGAACTTATTTCATTTACTGATGAAATTACTGTATAACCTGAAGGGCATTGGTGCAAACGCAGTTAAGATTATCGCCGAGATAATAAAAAGCAATTTGTTAGACTTGCGTTACAAGAGCACTATTTTAGCTCAATTTGTTATCCCGACTACACTGTTTTGAATGCATGTTATGAGAGGAACTGCGGCCTAGCTCATCCTAATTATGGGGTGATCTTTGCCCTCCAGGCCACAGTTACGAATATTATTTAATTTCTTGAATAGAAGGCTCGTTGTAAATGTATACAGGGGTCGTTGCCCTCGAGGCCCCAGTTACGATGTTGGTAGTAGTTCCTTAACTTCAATGCTTGTTGTAAGTGGAACTTGACTTGCTTTCCTACCACGTGCATGGGGGTGATTATAGCGCCTCATTGGAGTCCAGGCTTCCATGTCGGAGACGAGGAAGTGGAACAAGGGTAGCAAAGCGATGCACTTTTGAAATTGTTTTCTTTCAAGTTTTTTGCGCTAATTTGAAGAAAACGTTCATGGGAGTCAGTCCTGACTTGGCTTTTGGGAAGGGGGCAGTAGTGTTATGTAGTTGCTTACCTACCACGCGTATGGAGATAATTAGAGCGCATCATTGGAGTCCATGTTTCCCAGTCGGGCCGAGGAAGTGGAACTAGGTTGGGGTCCAGGTGGAACAAGGGTGGCAAGGCGAATTGCTTGAAATTGTTTCTTTCAGCTGTTGCGCTATTGTTAAACAAAGTTCATGGGAGTCAGTCTGGACTTGGCTTCGGGAAGGGAGCAGTAGTGTTGTTCCTTCACAGCTAACCTAGTGGGCCACGTGAAACTGGAGGAAAATACCGAGCTAGAATAGAGGAGAAAGTAAACAATTATTAGAGGGCACGTTAGTGGCCGACCTAATGGCGAACAACCAGACTTTCAGGCATAGGTAGTATTGATGCATGTTTGTGGGATTAAAAGGAGTTTTATTTGAGGCTCCGGGTTTATTCGGACACAACGGACCACAGTTAACTCTGGATGACGGGTACTCTAAGTATGCGTAACTACACTGAAATCAACGGGGGCTGGGAACCAAAATCTGCGGTAGCGATCGGTATTAAATTATGGGAAGTGGAGTGACATTGAAGCAGATACGCTCATGAGCAGTGTGGGGTTTTCGGTTTTTCTCGATGAAACTGAGCATAGACCTTTCACTTCGGAAAGCACTCTGTCAACATATGTGCTAACATATATCTTTTTATGTATGGTTCTGACGGGGACAAAATATTCCAAATAAGGTAGTCTGCGGTAATCGTAGTGACCCACCCGACCATCTGGGGAGACAGTGCATACGGTTGGGTGGAAAATTACAGTAGTAGGGCGGTGTCTTGGCGTCGAGTGCCGTTTGATTATTCAGTATACGCCTTATTGGGGTCGTTTTCCAGCTGCTTAACTCGTTATTTGAATGGGTGGGGGTTTTTCCATTCCCCGCGGAGGTGTTTATGGTTTTGGGGACAGTTTCGACAAAGGAAGCAGGCGTTCACATGTCCAGGGTTATAAATAGTTGGAACAGGTGCGCTTATCAATAGTTGGTATGGATTATGTATTTAGATAAAAGCAAAAATGATTCTCGAGGTGCTGGTTCCGTCGTCAGGCCGGGTGGATTGGCGGATTAACACATCCATTGCTGGGGCCGGGGTTCGATCTCAGGGTCGCAGGTTCCATTCTCGACAGGCACACGTAGCCTTTCATCTTCACAGAGGTTGACAAATAAGCACCATTCAGTTGGGGAAATAAGCATCTGTTATTCAGCGCCAAGATGCCCCTTTGGGGGCGCCAATGCACGGTGCTGATACAAGTCATGCTTTGTGTCACAAATATAATTGGGCTGCGGCTACCTGGTAGTGACCGCCTTTTTTCAGCTGCAGCCCTCAGGCACAACACTTGCTCGTGGGGGTGACAATGCACGGTGCAAATATAAGTCATGCAATGTGTCACAAATATGATTTGACGGCCGCGACCTGGTAGTGACCCTTGCTGGTTGGGACGGTGGTTTTGAACGTTTTCCAACTCTTCGGTTGCAGCCCTCAGGCACAACACTTACTCGTTGATATGTTTAGGGTGCTCTCGTCCATGGGTTGGCCGTGTGGTGTGATAGCCCATCTGACATAATCCGTAGGTCATGTAGGGTATTGCTAAAAAATTCAGTCCATATTGGGGCAGCTCTGCTGAAATAGCCATATATTTAGATGCTGAATTTTTCTTTGCCTTTCAAGTGACAGCAGTCTTTCGTAATGGAATAATGAGGTACAATATAAGTAATAAGGAGTAGGCCTAGGGAAAGAGATGCAGTTTAAAAGCTCATGCTACTAACGGGTGCGATTTATTGGTGACGGAGTGGGCCTTGCGAAGGAAATACATTTTGAAAGCGCATCCTAATAATGGGTAGAGATGTGGTGGTGGTGGTTGGTAATACGCAGAGTTCCTCTGCCTTCTAAGGGTCACAAGACCTGAATGAGAACGGGGGCTGTGCAACACAATTAGCGTAGAGTGGGTCGTGGGTACTCCGCCGGCTCGTGAGGGGAGCTTTGTCAGCCATCTACTGCCTTATTCATTACTAATTGTCGCCCTCCATCATAAAGGAGGGGCTACAGTAACAACTAGCATCCTTCGGGTGGGGCTACTTGGTGCAGTGATGGCTGTCGGTCACCACCACAAAGGAAAAGCTTGAACATTTGGGGCCAGGGTCCCACTTTTGGGGCATCAAAGCACGGAAAAGGGGGGGGACGCGGTATTCTGATCGGCTTTCGTTCACTGCTAGAAGCACACGCCAGCGGTAAAGAATGTGGGATACGGAGAGCAGTGCTTCAGTTGAGCCAGGGGTTGAAAGGGGGCCCCATCAGAACCCCCCCCTTTGGGGGCTAGAATAAGGGGAAGGCAGTACCTCCCATGGTGACAAAATTGGCAGAGTATGCCGGATAATGGATTGTAGAGGCGCAGTGGGACGACCTCAAACTATTCAGGGTTGGTAATTCGTTTGTTAACCTTCAGGTGCGGCAGCTGCCGGCTTCTGGGCACAACAATATTGTGCATATTACAGATTGACAGAGAGCCGGAGAATGGATGTACCGGAATCTGATAAGCTGATAATCTGATAAGCTATTAACATGACCGCCGTAGTGTTGGCGACAGTGGGAAGAAGGTATTATCGCCTCTCACAATAATGCGCTTAGTTGACGGCGGTTACTTTATTCATACCCTCAGCTCTCAATAGGTGCAAATGTGACAGCCGTCAAGTATGCTAGGGTTCGGCAGCGGAGACGGAGTAAGGAGTGTCCACAGTATTTCCTTAAATGGAGTGCTGCATGCGGCGGGGGGCGCCTACGGCAGAGTCAAGCTCTTGGCAGCACGGCCTTTTGATGGTGTGATACCAATGACGAAATAGTCCACAAATGACCGAGCATGGATATCGAACATAATTGCTTTGGTCTTGGTAAGTCAGCACTTGGTATGTTTATGTCTATGGATGTCGGGCTGGGGGAGAGATGGCTGACCTGCTGGTGGTCGGAGACTCCTTCCATGCGATGTTTAGGGTGCAACTTTAGGGGGCTGCCCCGGGGTGCAAGTACCCCCATGGGCGAAGCACTAGGAAAATGTTCTACATCTGACGCTATTGGCCCCAGGCAAAAGGGCAGGAGATCTGGGGGGCTATTTGTGGAGCACAGTCAGCGCCGGGGGGGGGAGGGCGAGGGCGCCAGGGAGATTCTCACCCTGTGGCGGAGCGCTGACAGGTAAGAACAAAGGGGATGCACAACAATGAAGGATCAGCCACTGGATGGACCCCAGGAGGGGGTAGGTTCCACGTGTACAGAGGGTAGGCGGGGAGGGGACTGATCTGCTGGTGGTCCTGGACTCTACTGCCCTAACCCACAACGTATGGACTGAGTGGAATATTGGGGGGGGGCTGCCTGTGTTCAGGTACCCCGGTGGGCCGGTGCGGTATGCAGTGCTCTGGTATTAAGTTGCGCCACTGTTTGCTGTAGCACGTTGGGGCCTGCTGGCACAATGTACGCAGCGGAGGGGGTGCTTGGTGGCTGAGTCAGCCAAGTTCAAGTGTACGGCCAAGTTCAAGTGTACGGCCAAGTTCAAGTGTACGGCCAAGTTCAAGTGTACGGCCAAGTTCAAATGTATGGCCAAGTTAAAGTTGGAATGTAATGCCTAATTTTCTGGACTGCCTTTCACATGTTGATGTCGATAAAATGTGATGCAGTGAATAATTCTGATATATCCAAGGAGGATACTTTTACTCTCGTAATGGTCTGTGATGAAGTACCTGGAGTGATGTGAATAAAAATAAAAGGCTACGCCCTTGACAACAGACCCTGATTCTGAGAGTTTTTGGGCACAGCAGGGCGGTAAGGTGACGGAAGTTGGGGAGGAGGGAATGTCACGTTGTGCGCTCACTATGACCAGGAGCCCCCTCGCCTAGGGGAGGGGCGCCCTTATTAGCGCCACGTGGCTGACCCTCGATGAGGCAGAGAAAAGGGGATGGATAAGGAAGGGCTGAGGTGACATCATCAGGCTGCGCCGTGAATTCCATGCAAGGTATTTAAGGCTGCGCCCGTCTGGTTTCGATTTCTTTGTCCCCTTGGACCTCGGCCTAGCTGCAGGAGTGTCGTCGACCACCCACCCACCCGGCAGAAGAGCAAGGCCTTGTGGAGTCGGAGCGGCGGAGCGCTGACAGGTAACAACAAAGGGGATGCACAACAATGAAGGTTCAGCCACTGGATGGACCCCAGGAGGGGGTAGGTTCCACGTGTACAGAGGGTAGGCGGGGAGGGGACTGACCTGCTGGTGGTCCTGTACTCTACTGCCCTAACCCACAATGTATGGACTGAGTGGAATATTGGGGGGGGCTGCCTGTGTTCAGGTACCCCGGAGGGCCGGTGCGGTATGCAGTGCCCTGGTATTAAGTTGCGCCACTGTTTGCTGTAGCGCGTTGGGACCTGCTGGCACATTGTACGCAGCGGAGGGGGTGCTTGGTGGGCCGAGTCGGCCAAGTTCAAGTGTACCGCCAAGTTCAAGTGTACGGCCAAGTTCAAGTGTACGGCCAAGTTCAAGTGTACGGCCAAGTTCAAGTGTCCGGCCAAGTTCAAATGTATGGCCAAGTTAAAGTTGAAATGTAATGCCTAATTTTCTTGACTGCCTTTCACATGTTGCTGTCGATAAAATGTGATGCAGTGAATAATTCTGATATATCCAAGGAGGATACTTTTACTCTCGTAATGGTCTGTGATGAAGTACCTGGAGTGATGTGAATAAAAATAAAAGGCTATGCCCTTGACAACAGACCCTGATTCTGAGGGTTTTTGGGCACAGCAGGGCGGTAAGGTGACGGAAGTTGGGGAGGAGGGAATGTCACGTTGTGCGCTCACTATAAAAAATGCCTACCAGTATGGATGACATGTGAAACCTATACCTTGTATTTGCCTTTGTCTTTCCAACATTTTCTATACACTGATTTACACACGTATTATTCATTGTATTTGTGTGTGATGTAAAGTGCTCCGACACCCTGCACTGGAATGAGAAGCGCTATAAAACAAATGAAATACACATGAGAGAGGGGCTATGAAGAGATGAGAGGCACTGTTGGAGGGTGATAGTGAGGGAATCATTGAAGAGCCCCAACAAAAATTGTTGTATACTGATGCACTGTGAGGTCATTATTTACTATGATTTAAAAGCAAATACAACTGACTATATAATGAAAAATGTGTTGTAGAATGTGCCAATTTGGGCCAATGTTTAATGGGGGGGGAGAACCTCTTCCAACCCTCCTTGAAGTGGTCAGCCTCACTCTCTGCACTCACTATGCACCGTACAGGGGCTGGTCTGACAAAAGTTGCCAGGGCTGCTTTGGCTTTCCAGTCCGGCCCAGTGTTTCTCGTCATGCACTAACTCAGAGTTACTGAGTTAGTTAGAGCATGCCTTGTAGACAGTGTGACTTCTGCAAAAATGACCACGGCTCAGTTCTGTGCCTCTTAGCAGGCACAAAATCAGTTAATGATATAGACCTTGATGGGCTCCAGAGTTACACCCAGCATTCCATGTATAATATGCTTCGTTGCAAACAGTTCGGAAGTAGTAATCACTTACAAAGTGCACCAGAAACTGATCAGCAGGCAAATAACTATAGTTATTGTTAGCAAGTCGGGCCCTTTTATTGAGTGAGTTTAATCACCGGATTCTCTCTTCGGTGCCAATATGACATATGAAAAATCCATAATTATAATGCTCAGTTTATGCAAAGATGTAATGTTGGGAATGATATTATTAAGTATTTTGAAGAAAAAATATATTTTTTTCATAACGTTTTGAAACCCTGAGACATATATTATGAACTTTCTCCTACGAAGGAAGCAATTTGAGTGTATAATCTGTTTGGGACTATGTATGCCTCCATGCTTTCTTTTTCAAAACCCAGTAGCACATATTTCCTAAGTGCTGTCACATCATAGAAACTTTTATTCTCCTCGAGCAATTTATCCCTTGTGCAAGAGGTTTAAAATATTTCTGACCGGGAGTAGCTTGAATCCTTCTATTTGAAGCGAGCAGTGCTAATATTGTCTCAGCAGTGTACATGCTCCTTTATATTGCATCTTGGAACAGGGTGAAGGTGCCTGTGGCAGTGGAGGTTTATAGTGAATGCAGCATCTTTTATCATTAGCACCACTAATACAGTTGCATTTTATACTGGGACACAGGGTGTCTTCCTGACTGTAGTTTCTAATGTTGACCCTGTAGGGCATGTTATATCATTAGGGAAAGTTATGAAGAAGTTCACCTGGAGACTGCAAGGTTTGAATTAAGAGCTGCGCCTGGTACTTAAATGGGTGAAAGTTATCCCACTGTATAAAATGTAAAATAGCCGGATTACAAAATATTTTTGGCTGGTGCTATTTTATTCCCTTGGTGGTTTGTTGTGTTGCACTGCATTTATGTTCCATTTTGACTTTTCTATTGTGATGTACCTTGTTATGTTGTGTTAAAATTGCTTTGATTATTTGTTCTGTGTGTATACGTGTGTGTTGTTCTGTGGTTTATTTTAAATATGTCAACAAATGCTGCCATATTTGCAGTCAAGAGCAGAATATGCCTTGAAGGTTCCTGTGACAAGCAACCATTTACCATTGTCTAAGGTAGTAAATTATCTCTGCTCCAGCTTTTCAACTATTTAGGATGCCAAACCCAGTGGTATAATAACTCTCACAGTATCTGTAATGGTACATTAAGGGCCTAATTATGAGTTTGGTGGCCCCTGGGACGACCCAACCTGTGTTGGAGGTGCAGTGGCGGTCGTGGACCACCGCACCAGTGCTCCAAACGCCGCATTATGAGTGCGGCGGTCGGACTGTGAGGAGACCGCAGCATTTGCTGGGGATCCGTGATCCCCGGCAGTGGCGTGGTGGTCCTGAGGCAGCAATATGCTTGGCGATTCTATTGCGGCACCGCCATGAATATCACGAGTTTCCTCCTCTCCTCACTTTTCACGGCAGGGCCCCCTTGTGCTTCTGGGCCTGGGGACATATGCAGGCTGCAACATGGTGTGCCCCCTGTGTGCATGCACGCCCAGTTCCTGCACGGCATGGACTTAACATTTGACATTCCTATTGCTGTTCTTTTTTGAAAGTACTTGTAATCTGGCGGGTGGCCGGAGGTGAGCTTTGGCAGTGCGGTAGCTGGGCGGTGGTGTGGCGGCCCGCACCGCCAAAGTCGTAATCAGGCCCTAAGTCTTTACTGTTATCTAAGTTCAATTGGGAAATATTGAAAGTGGTCTAAACTGGATTAAAACATGTATTACATAACCACACTGAGACATGGATGCCTGTCAAATTACAATCACACAAGAAGTGTGATTTACACAGCCAAACACCAAAAAAAGAATCCCCACAATGTAAGACAATGAGGATATATAAGGATATATGGTACAAAATGTTGCTTTATTGTATTCACAATTAACACAGAACACTGAAGCATGTTTAAAACACACATAACAAAGCCTAGCCGAATGTAACTCAAAAGAGGAACATATCTTTGTAGTACTTGTTAGATCACTATCAGTGCACATCAGCTTATAAAGTCTTGTCACATTGCAAAAACACAGTTTATACCATTAATTCCAACCCCATACCCAGGCACAAACAAAATGTATCTCGATAATCCATTCCAAAAGAGAAAACCCGCAAGAAGACCTCAAGCCCATCGAAATGCAGCTCCTTCTGGCATGCATTCTAAAGCTACAAATGAGCAGTTGAAAGGCACACATGACAAGGAGGGTAGAGCAAAGTATTACACTACAGTATTACACCAGCTGTGAATTCCTTATGAGTTTAAGACTCAAAAGAATATAATGAAATACCTTGATTATCTTAGCATGCCCCACATCATACACAACAAAAAAACGCCAGCTGTCACGAAAGCAGAAACCAGTGTTTTATGGCACTATATTCCTATGCACATAGGTTACTATACAGAGTAACTACAGAAACAAAATCTCCTGGTGATCTATCTATGAGGCTGTATGTATAGTCACCAATGTGCCTAAGCACAATATGACACAAAAACAACATGCCCAGAATGGCTTCTTTGACATAAGAGTTCCCCTTCTATCTCTTAGGGATATCAAACAAAATATTGACCCATTATTATGCCTACACAATTATCGAATCACTAATATCGTAGACAAATCGACTACCAATACAAATAATTGAAATTACACAAATATCGAGAAAAAAATATCGGCCCAAAAAATTAATGACTACAAAAATATCGGCTAAAAATCATCGCACACAAAAATATTGGAAAATTCAAAATAACATAATCGAACAAAAATATCGACATACATAATATCAACAATAAAAACATCGCTAAAATAAGTCTTAACTCAACATAAAAATCACATTTAAACATAATAAAAAAATGTTTTTAACCTTTTAAAAAAAGAAATAAAAACACATTTCAAACATCAAAATATACATTACAAAAATAATTAAACAACTACAAAAACCAAACTACCTACTAATAACTTAAAAAAATCTAATTAAAATAAATACACAAATTCTAAAACATAAACTAATAATTATATTTATTATTATAAACAAACATATATACAACGAATTAAAAAAAAGATATAACATATATTAAAACTTATATTATTATTATAATATAATATAAAATAAAAAAGCACTTTTAAATAAATATAGAAAACATTAAACAAAATAAATTATGACTGCCAAAATAATCACACAGACTCAATTCCAACCAATAAAATTAAACTACAACAACAAAGACCAATAGAAAGCTGCAACTAATTTAACTAACACTATAAAAGTAACCAATTAATTAACCATAAAATTATTCCAAAACCGACAAACATTGGAGAAGGATGAAACTTTGCCAGATAGGCAACACAACGAAAAAGATCTACATCTACTACTATCCCTGAAAAGTCTCATTAAAGGTAAGTACAACATTTTTAATATAAGGAAATAACCTTAACTAACAAATAATTAAACTTATAAGCATACTATACAAAAGCATTATTTTTTGTTGTTGATATTTTATAGACTAAACTTCACCAAAACTCTATACCACATAGAAATTTCCAGTCCACCATTTCCTCCCAAAAGAAAGAACAAAATCAACATTAACGAAATACATAAAATCAAGTAAGTATATCTCTTAACTATTTGTAAAACTTAACTTAATAGACCTAAAACAAAATATAACTAATAAACACTTTTATTTTATTTCCCTTCAGCAGGCTACAAAGTTTCCAGTTCAAAAACATTATCAAAGAAATGAGCTAGATCAACCAAAAATTGTAAGTATTTTCTAGAACATAAAAATAACTAAATAAAAATAGGAACTAACTAAACAAAACTAACAAATAAAATGTAACACTTTAGTAAAACTAACACATTTTTTTCAACCAACAGACAAAAAAATTAATTCGGTAAACCACCAACAAACTTCAAAAAAGCATCAAAAAAGGAAAAATAAGCAACATATATGTAAGTATGATTAAAAATGTAGTATGTATACCAAAATATTTACTTTACACTAATTAACAATATATACATATATATATATATTATATATGTCATGTGATCAAGGCAGGGATCTGCCGAAACGCGTCATGGGGGAGAAACTTTGGTGTAAATAAACAAAATTTGAACAGAATTTGGGTCTACTCTCGTTTCATGTTCCCATGGAGAGGAGTTGAGAAAAACGAGGCACTCACATATATATATATATATATATATATATATATATATATATATATATATATATATATATATATATATATATATATATATATATATATATATATATATATATATATATTATATATTCACTCCACAATTCCCGGTTCTGAAATGCAGGGCTGTCACGGGCGGTCCGAGACAGGATACCGGAAATCCTAAATTTACTGTCCACAAATCCCCGTCATCACAGGAAACACTCGGACTCCCAAATTGCTGCAGATAATTTATTGGCAAGTAAAAAACGACGCGTTTCGGCTTTACGCCTTGCTCACGCTAGTAAACATACAAAATCGCCATGTTTAAATACACCTCCTAATCCTCATTAGAGGACAGACTCACCCACACAAGTGCCTATACATAATAGCAACTGTTGTGGCCATTTTGAAATGGCAGAATTACATTGAATAATAGTATATAAATTCATAAATCGGCTGTATTTCGCTGGACAGTACTTAATAAGCCTCATATTTCAATTTAACGCATTATATACATTGATTACACAAATAATGTGAATATTAAGTTCTTTTCAAACATAGTTAACAATTCATATAATAATCCATTTAAATATCCATTAATATCTTTTACGTTGTTCTCCGTAAATGTGCTCCTCTTTGCTAGCTAGAGGCAAGCGTTTGTACGAGTTAAGGGCACAGCGTCCCGCCCATCCGGACGTTCTGATGACGCTTTGGTTACCTCCCACCAGTGGCTTTTATTGTTATTAGTCACTGGTAGTCAATAAAGAACTGTCATTGATAGTTCTGTACGAATAAATTCTGCCCAAGTGGGCTTACGCACAGTGACTCAGTAAACATGTCTAATGCATAAGATTCCGCCCAAGTGGGCATAGACACGCCTGATATAAACTTTCTAATTCCTTCACCGACAGGGAGCATGGCTCTAAGTGCTCCTAGTCTAACCACATTATAAACAAAGAACAACATACACAAAGCCCCAACGGGCATTAATGTACATTTTACAATCCATGCGGCGATTACCATCAGTCCAACGTTTCCTCATAGGTTACACAAAACAGTTGCAAGAAGAAGTGCCCAAGCCTGTAATAAAAAATATTACTTTAAAAAAAAATTAAATTGATGAATACAAACTGTTGATCCAAAAAATATTTTCTCAATACATTTAATCATGTAAGTGGATTGCCAGTTCTTCGCTTAAATTTAACCCTTTGGGTGCCAAACTGTCCAGGTCAATAATATATTGCGATTCTAATTTTCTCAACGATAACTCCTTATTGCCACCTCTTAAACCCAAGTTTACGGTATCAATAACCACCATCCGAACCAATGTGTCATCCTGCATATGGTTGTCATGAAAATGGCGAGCTATAGGGTACTGTTTGTTGTTATTTCTTATGGCACGTAGGTGCTCCAACACTCGTTTCTTTGCTTGGTGTTTGGTGCTACCCACGTACCATTTGTTGCATGGGCATATTAAAATATATACACAGTAAGTCGTATTACATGTGAGGTTCTTTTTGACCACAAACTCCCTCTTGGAATTCGGTACCAGCAATTTGTCACAGTCAATACTACCTCTACATGCTTTACAATTTCGGCAGCACCTAAACCCAGGTGTGCCAGTCCATCTACCTGCATTCTGCTCTGTCACATGATTGTGACTCAACTCATCTCTTAACGATTGACCTTTTCTAAAAGTGATCTGGGGATTACTGCCCAAATTTTTCTTAAGATGATCGTCGGTAAGTAGTACATGCCAATGTTTCTTAAAGATTCTACGTATCTCGCTCGCCTGGCCTGAGAATGTAGTAATAAACCTAATACATTCACTACTTTTTTCCTCCTTCTTAGAATACAGTAGTTCATTCCTAGACTTCTTTTCTACTCTAGAAACGGCCTCATAGATGTTCTTCTTACTGTAGCCTCTATCCTTGAACCTCTGACACATAACTGTTTCTTCGCATTTGTAGGCGAAATCAGTGCTACAATTTCTTTTTGCGCGTAATAGTTCCCCATATGGAATACTGTGCACCAGATTCCGGGGATGAGTACTACTGGCACTGAGAATGCTATTTCCAGCAGTCTTTTTCCGATAAAGTTTGGTCGTCAAGTTGTTATCTTTGACTTCCAAGAAGACATCTAGGAATTCCATTGACTTTTTACTAATATGTTCAGTGAGTTTCAGATTGAGCCTGTTAACATTCAATTTATCAATAAAACATCTGGCTGACTCCTCATCACCACACCAGATGAAGAAAATATCGTCGATGTATCGCAGCCACAGGGCCACATTGTTGTCAAATTCCGCCATCTGTGAGACAACCTGCTCCTCCCACCAGCCCATGAATAAATTCGCATAGCTGGGGGCGAAGCAGGTTCCCATGGCTGTGCCCTGTGACTGCCTATAAACGATCTCATCAAAGATGAAAAAATTATTCATTAAACAAATCTCAATTATACTCACAAGCATCTGTGAATGATGAAATAATGAAATAGATCTGGTCTTAAAGAAATGTTTAATGGCCTGAAGTCCTAGATCATGTTGGATACTGGTGTAAAGACTGCTTACATCGAGGGAAACTAAAACATAGTTACTTTCCCAATGTATTCCATCAATTATCGTTAAAAAATGTGTTGTGTCTCTAAGATACGAGGGTAATGCCACTACATACGATCTTAGATAGTAATCAATGAACCTGGACGTGTTCTCAAATACTGAACCTATTGAGGAGACTATTGGTCGTCCTGGAGGATTACAGATATCCTTATGTAGTTTTGGGAGTAGGTAAAGAATGGGTACCTTGGGATGTGCACAATACAAGTAATTATATTCCTCCCATTCCACCAACCCTCTTTCTCTCCACTCAACCAATGCCTCTCTGTACATAGTGTTCGATTTCAGTACTTCAGCCATACTCGATTTGCAGTAACAGTTCACATCACTTAGTTGTCTCAGACCTTCAGCCAAATATTTATGTTTGTCTAAGACAACAATATTTCCCCCTTTATCCGATTGGCGGATAACAATACTTTTATCTGCTTTTAAGTTGTCAATAGCAGTTAGTTGTTCGACTGTTAGATTTTTCTTACTGCATGGGATCTTTCTATACCTTATTTTGCGCAGGTCATTTAAGACTTCCTTTTCAAATACGTCAATTGCCTCGCATTGTATGTTAGGGAGAAACACAGATTTGGGTTTAAAGTTACTACCTGGATTCCCTCCTAGATCCTCCCCCCAGGCTTCCCAATCAGGTGTCATGTTGTTTTCATATATTTCACTATCTTCCATAGAATGCAGTGCATG
Source organism: Calotriton arnoldi (assembly GCA_963921515.1). Lineage (NCBI taxonomy): Eukaryota > Metazoa > Chordata > Amphibia > Caudata > Salamandridae > Calotriton > Calotriton arnoldi. The sequence continues at coordinate 328,155 of CAWUFW010005986.1, forward strand.
TAACTTTTCAATATCAGCCATATTAAGATTACTCACTCTGGCCTGGTTACTTTCAATCATCTGTCTCTGCGGTCTGGTATTGAACCATTTTTTTAACTTGAGTTTTCTTGAGAAAAAAAATAAATCAATCCTAGTTTGAGTATAGTTCATATTAAGGGATGGGCAGAAAGATAGTCCAAGGGAGAGGGTCTCTATTTCCACACTGGAAAGAGACCGCTGGGAAAGATTTACGACAGTCATGTTTTCGGTTTCCTGCCCCTTGTTTCCATTCCCATTGGTGCTTTGTCCGCGCCTCTTCCTCCTTTCTTTGGCTTGTCTGTTCCTCCTGTTTTTCCTCTGTTTCCTCGTCCCCGTCCCCTTTGTGCCCCTCCATCTTGATGGAACTCTGTCCTGTTGTGACTCATCAACTGGAACTGCAATAAAAAATTACTTGTTTTCTTTTGAGAGTCATGTGTAATTTCTTGATTCATTGCTAAAATGGATGTGTTCGATAGACTCCCATCCGAGATGTCACTTTCACTCACTTCTCTTGCAGCTCCAGAGCTATTGGGTAAAGTCACCATCATTCCTGTCTTCTTCTCAAACAGGTAATCATACCTTTTGTGGAATGTTAATGTCCGCCCTGATTGATAATCTTTATAGTCACGTAGGAACTTTCTTTGTTTTTTGGCGGTTATTTCTTCCTCCAATTCATTCCATTTTTATCATTAGATTTTTCATATGTTCCTCCAATGCTTCTTTTGTAATAAGCTGACTAATTTCTAGCAGGATTTTGTCAATTTCCAGAAGCAATTTGGCTCGATCTTTCAATGCATATTTGACCAAAATCCGCATCATAGTCATAGAGGAGGATGAGGAGTTGTTGGACCATTCTTCCAGCATTTCGGTGTCAGGATCCTCATAGGTGGGAATGGTAAAAATTCGAAGACCCCTAGGTACACGTTTGACGTCAATGTACCGTTGCAGGGATTCAGCCTCCCACCATTTTGAAAGTTCTTTTCTGTGAAGCTTTTCCAGAGTATTAAACAGTGCTTGTAAATTGATTTCCTCAGTAATGCTGGATGTGCGGTTTAAGGCGTTACAACTGGCTCCACTTTGTGCGAAAAATAATTTGTTAGCAGTTTGTTTTCTACGAGCTTCCAAACCACTTGCCATGATAGAATAAAAACATTTCCACAGTCACTTTGTGCAGGTACAGAGACAACGTTTTTCCTAATGTACCTTGCTCCCTTGCCCCCAGGCACGCATGCTGAATATGAGAGACTCGCCCACACAAGAAGGGGAGTCACCAACCACGGAGTCGGGAGCACCACTCCACCCACCCTCCAGTGCGCGCTCTCTACCTCCGTATGTCAGGTACCCAGCCCCCTCGTAGTCGGTCAACTCACAGCGTGTCTCTGATCATTCATGATCACTGGTGACTCCTGCGTTTGTTAGTATCCAACGCGTATCGTCGCATTTGCTTTGGGTATTACATCCAATGACCCACTGCCATAGGGGGTCAGCCCAATTTCATAAAATCTTCACTCCACAATTCCCGGTTCTGAAATGCAGGGCTGTCACGGGCGGTCCGAGACAGGATACCGGAAATCCTAAATTTACTGTCCACAAATCCCCGTCATCACAGGAAACACTCGGACTCCCAAATTGCTGCAGATAATTTATTGGCAAGTAAAAAACGACGCATTTCGGCTTTACGCCTTGCTCACGCTCGTAAACATACAAAATCGACATGTTTAAATACACCTCCTAATCCTCATTAGAGGACAGACTCACCCACACAAGTGCCTATACATAATAGCAACTGTTGTGGCCATTTTGAAATGGCAGAATTACATTGAATAATAGTATATAAATTCATAAATCGGCGGTATTTCGCTGGACAGTACTTAATAAGCCTCATATTTCAATTTAACGCATTATATACATTGATTACACAAATAATGTGAATATTAAGTTCTTTTCAAACATAGTTAACAATTCATATAATAATCCATTTCAATATCCATTAATATCTTTTACGTTGTTCTCCGTAAATGTGCTCCTCTTTGCTAGCTAGAGGCAAGCGTTTGTACGAGTTAAGGGCACAGCGTCCCGCCCATTCGACCTAGTGTGGTCGAAACGCATAGGAGGAGGAGAGTGGTGGCTTGAATAAACCAGTTAACCACCCAAGGAGAGTGCCACGTTTATTATTTTTTCTTGGTGAATAATATTTATATATATATATATATATACTCACTTATACAGTCAGTCACGCACCTACTAAATCATCCATTCAGACAGTCATACATCCACTCATTCTTCAATACACCTTGGCCTATATATATATATATATATATATATATATATATATATATAAAACATATTTAAACTTTACAGAAACATACAGTCACTAGATGATGTCATCAGTGATGTAATTTGAGATGTCATCAGTGATGTCATCAGTGATGTCACTGACCATGTCATGAGTGATGTAATATGTGACGTCATCAGCAGTGCATTGCGGTGGCGCAAGTTATAGTTACCTCAACTAACTATAACAGCCGAATTTCTCTGGTTTTGTACGAGTGAAATGTCCAACAAACTATAACGTCCCTGAAACCTATGGTTTTTTCTGTGAATTTCAAAGGTTTTTTAAATGCTAATTTCTAACTATAACGTCCCTGAAACTCATGGTTTTTTCAGTAAATTTCAAAGATTTTTTAAATGCTCATTTCTAACTATAACGTCCCTGAAACCTATGGTTTTTTCAGTGAAGTTCAAAGGTTTTTTAAATGCTAATTTATAACTATGCCTACAGAGGTAGGACATGTGCAGAAAGAGGAAGAAAGGCGCAGAAAGAAGCAAGAGAAATGCAGAAAGAGACAACAGAAGTCCAGAAAGACGAATAAAGATGCAGAAAGAAGCAATAGATATGCAGAAAGAACCAACAGAGGTGCAGAAAGAGGCCTTGTTGCAAAGTCATCCTGTGCCCCCAACCTTTTGCTGACTGGTACTGGTGGTAACTGACTCTGACTAACCAGGCCCGGAGCCAGTGCTATGCTGAAAGACACTTAGAATACAGTGAAAACACCTAATACACTAGGGTACACTATGGCTTGGGGTACCCCTGTGATTGGCATGACCTCCCCTGTAATGCCCTAGTACATGATAGGGCAGGGAGATTAAAACTACCTCTAAGTCAGAGGTGCAGAAAGAAGCAAGAGCAGTGCAGAAAGAACCAACAGAGGTGCTTAAAGAGGCAAAAGTGGTGCAGAAAGAGGTAGGAGAGGTACACAAAGAGGCAAGAGAGGTACAGAAAGAAGCAAGAGAAGTGCAGAAAGAAGCAACAGAGGTACAGAAAGAGGCAAGAGAGGTGCAGAAACAGGCAGGAAAGGTACAGAAAGAGGGAACAGGGGTGCAGAAAGACGTAAGAGAGGTGCAGAAAGAGAAAAGAGGGGTGCAAAAAGAGGCAAGAGGGGTGCAGAAAGAAGCAAGTGAGGTGCAGAAAGAGGCAACAGTGGTGCAGAAAGACACAAGAGAGGTGCAGAAACAAGCAAGAGAAGTGCAGAAAGAGGCAAGAGAATTGCTGAAAGAAGCAACGGAGGTGTGGAAAGAAGCAAGAGAAGTGCAGAAAGAGGCAAGTGAGGTGCAGAAAGAGGCAAGAGAGGTGCAGAAAATGACAAGAGAACAGCAGAAAGAGGCAAGAGGAATGCAAAAAAGGGAAGAAGCGTGCAGAAAGAAGCAAGAGAGGTGCAGAAAGAAGCAAGAGAAGTGCAGAAAGCAGCAAGAGAGGTGCAGAAAGAGGGAAGATGAGCGCAGAAAGAGACAACGGGGGTGCAGAAAGAGACAACAGGGATGCAGCAAGAAGCAAGAGAGGTGCAGAAAGAGGCAATTGAAGTGCAGAAAGAAGCAAGTGAGGTGCAGAAGGAGGCAAGAGAACTGCAGAAATAGGTAAGAGAGTTGCAGAAACAGGCAAAAGGGGTGCAGAAATAGGGAACATGTGTGCAGACAGAGGCAAGAGAGGTGCAGAAAGAGGGAAGAGGGGTACAGAAAGAGGCAGGAGGGGTGCAGAAATTTGCAAAAGAGGTGCAGAAAGAAGCAAGAGCAGTGCAGAAAGAACCAATAGAGGTGCAGAAAGAGGCAAGAGGGGTGCAGAAAGAGGTAGTAGAGGTTCACAAAGAGGCAAGAGGGGTACAGAAAGAGGCAAGAGGGGTGCAGAAAGAAGGAAGAGAAGTACAGAAAGAAGCAACAGAGGTGCTGAAAGAGACAAGAAGGGTGCAGAAAGAGGCAAGAGAATTGCTGAAAGAAGCAACAGAGGTATAGAAAGAAGTAGGAGAAGAGCAGAAAGAGGCATGTAAGGGGCAGAAAGAAGCAAGAGCAGTGCAGAAAGAACCAACAGAGGTGCAGAAAGAGGCAAGAGGGGTGCAGACGAGGTAGGAGAGGTGCGCAAAGAGGCAAGACAAGTACAGAAAGAGGGAGGAGGGGTGCAGAAAGAAGGAAGAAAAGTGCAGAAAGAAGCAACAGAGGTGCTGAAAGAGGCGTGAAGGGTGCATAAAGAGCAAGAGAAGTGTAGAAAGAAGCAACAGAGGTACAGAAAGAGGCAAGAGAGGTGCAGAAACAGGCAGGAAAGGTGCAGAGAGAGGGAACAGGGGTGGAGAAAGACGCAAGAGAGGTGCAGAAAGAGAAAAGAGGGTTGCAAAAAGAGGCAAGAATGTGCAGAAAGAAGCAAGTGAGGTGCAGAAAGAGGCAACAGAGGTACGGAGAGACACAAGAGAGGTGCAGAAACAAGCAAGAGAAGTGTAGAAAGAGGCAAGAGAATTTCTGAAAGAAGCAACAGAGGTGTGGAAAGAAGCAAGAGAAATGCAGAAAGAGGCGAGTGAGGTGCAGAGAGAGGCAAGAGAGGTGCAGAAAATGACAAGAGAACAGCAGAAAGAGGCAAGAGGGATGCAAAAAAGGGAAGAAGGGTGCAGAAAGAAGCAAGAGAGGTGCAGAAAGAAGCAAGAGAAGTGAAGAAAGAAGCAAGAGAGGTGCAGAAAGAGGGAAGACGAGTGCAGAAAGAGACAACAGGGATTCAGAAAGAGACAACAGGGGTGCAGAAAGAAGCAAGAGAGGTGCAGAAAGAGGCAATAGAAGTGCAGAAAGAGGCAAGTGAGGTGAAGAAGGAGGCAACAGAACTGCAGAAAGAGGCAAGAGAGTTGCAGAAACAGGCAAAAGGGGTGCAGAAAGAGGGAATATGTGTGCAGACAGAGGCAAGAGAGGTGCAGAAAGAGGGAAGAGGGGTACAGAAAGAGGCAAGAGGGATGCAGAAATTTGCAAAAGAGGTGCAGAAAGAAGCAAGAGCAGTGCAGAAAGAACCAATAGAGGTGCAGGAAGAGGCAAGAGGGGTGCAGAAAGAGGTAGGGGAGGTGCACAAAGATGCAAGAGGGGTATAGAAAGAAGCAAGAGGGGTACAGAAAGAGGCAAGAGGGGTGCAGAAAGAAGGAAGAGGAGTGCAGGAAGAAGCAACAGAGGTGCTGAAAGAGACAAGAAGGGTGTAGAAAGAGGCAAGAGAATTGCTGAAAGAAGCAACAGAGATATAGAAAGAAGCAAGAGAAGTGCAGAAAGAGGCAAGTAAGGTGCAGAAAGAAGCAAGATAAGTGCAGAAAGAACCAACAGAGGTTCAGAAAGAGGCAAGAGGGGTACAGAAAGAGGTAGGAGAGGTGCAGAAAGAAGGAAGAAAAGTGCAGAAAGAAGCAACAGAGGTGCTGAAAGAGGCGCGCAGGGTGCAGAAAGGACAAGAGTAGTGCAGAAAGAGGCAAGGGAGGTGCAGAAAGAGGCATGGGAAGTGCAGAAACAGGCAAGAGAAATGCACAAAGAGGCAAGAGAGGAGCAGAAAGAGGCAAGAGATCTGCAGAAAAAAGCAAGGGAAGTGCAGAAAGAGGTAAGTGAGGTGCAGAAAGAGACAAGAGAGGTGGAGAAAGAGGCAAGTGAGGTGCAGAAAGGGGCAAGAGAAGTGCAGAAAGAGGCAAGTGAGGTGCAGAAAGAAGCAAGAGCAGTGCCAAAAGAACCAACAGAGGTGCAAAAAGAGGCAAGAGGGGTGCAGAAAAAGGTAGGAGAGGTGCACAAAGAGGCAAAAGAGGTACAGAAAGAGGCAGGAGGGGTGCAGAAAGAAGGAAGAGAAGTGCAGAAAAAAGCAACAGAGGTGCTGAAAGAGGTGCAATGGATGCAGAAAGAGCAAGAGAAGTGCAGAAAAAAGCAACAGAGTTACAGAAAGAGGGAACAGGGGTGCAGAAAGAGGCAAGAGAGGTACAGAAAGAGGCAATAGAAGTGCAGAAAAAAGCAACAGAGTTACAGAAACAGGCAAAAGGGGTGCAGAAAGAGGGAATATGTGTGCAGACAGAGGCAAGAGAGGTGCAGAAAGAGGGAAGAGGGGTACAGAAAGAGGCAAGAGGGATGCAGAAATTTGCAAAAGAGGTGCAGAAAGAAGCAAGAGCAGTGCAGAAAGAACCAATAGAGGTGCAGGAAGAGGCAAGAGGGGTGCAGAAAGAGGTAGGGGAGGTGCACAAAGATGCAAGAGGGGTACAGAAAGAGGCAAGAGGGGTACAAAAAGAGGCAAGAGGGGTGCAGAAAGAAGGAAGAGGAGTGCAGGAAGAAGCAACAGAGGTGCTGAAAGAGACAAGAAGGGTGCAGAAAGAGGCAAGAGAATTGCTGAAAGAAGCAACAGAGGTATAGAAAGAAGCAAGAGAAGTGCAGAAAGAGGCAAGTAAGGTTCAGAAAGAAGCAAGATCAGTGCAGAAAGAACCAACAGAGGTTCAGAAAGACCTCATCAAATTTGCAGACCTTTTCACCCTCCTTAAAAAATATGTTCACGACCCTTCCCAGTCCACGCTCCCCCTGCTCCACCCCTCACCCATTCCGCCAAGTGTACCAAGCCTTTCACTAACCACACATGCCAGTGACCACGTCACTGTGCCACCCAGCCCTTCTACCTTGCCACCAGTGCATGCCAACCACTGCGCGCCTATACCACTGAACGCAGGCCTACAAGCTCTCCCCTCTCTTTCGGCCTCTGAAAGTCCCCCGAGGGCTCACATCTCTAGCCATCCTAGCCCCGCTATCATACTACCAGCACATGCCAACAGAAACGTCCCTAAACCCTAAACCTCCTGCCCGCTTAATCTTCCCGCACATTTGGGTATTGAAAGGTCCACCATGGCCCACGACACTGGTCGACTTAGCCTCACCACTAGGCTACCAGCGCAGTCCGACAGAATCGCTCCCACCATTTTTGCCCCCTGCCCGCAAGATCTTCCCTCCTATATGGATGCTGATCGTCGCAGCCCCACCACTAGGCTACCAGCACACTCCATCAGAAGTGCTTGCATGCAACTGGCACCCTGCTCGCAAGAACTTCCCTCTCTTAGAGATATTGATACTCTCCACCGCAGAGCCACCGAACTAGCCCGGAGCATCCACAAGTCCTTTCTGGATCTAAAAAACCTCCTACACCACACCGAACTCTCCTTCTCGAATCTCTGGCTCGCGCAGAACGCTACCCCCACCCCCTACACTAAGCCCCTCCTTCACCCACTACCGCTATCCCTGAGACACCTGCGCCCACGCAAGCAACCCTGCCACCTTTCAGAGGAGGAAATTCTAGCCCTCCTCCATACCTACAAAACTGCCCCCGGCACACCTAACCCTTTAGACCTCAAGGAGGAAGAAGTGGCAGAAGTCCTCATCAGCTACGATTCTGGCTTGACAACCTCATGCCCCTCTGACCTAAGGGACGAACACCCCATCTGCTCCCTTGCAACCAACCACAACCGATCCGCTACCCTCCGCATCAGAGGGGTGGTCAATAGCAACCTAGTGAAAGTGCCCATCTCTGCATCCACCCATGGTACTCACTCCGACCCCTCTCTAGCCGGCCTCCTCATTAACTGCCGCTCTGCAGTAAAGCATTCCTCTGATATCGCCGATCTCATCCTGAGCCAAAAATCGGACTTAGCGATCTTGACTGAATCCTGGCTCAAGGAATCATCATCGCCCTACCTAGACCTTTTAGTCCCGCCCAATTACAACATCGTAAGGCTGGACAGGCATGCAAAGAAAAAAGGAGGAGGCATTGCCTGCATCTACCGCTCTAACCTCCTTGTTACTGAACTTCCGGCGGATCCTACAGACTCCTGCGAATACCTCGCTCTCTCCATTTGTAACAACACCTCCCAACTGTGCCGACTACACATTTTTTACCACCCCCCAGGCAAGAACGACACCTTCACTGACTACCTCATGGAAATCATCACTGCCAAGGTTTCCCCTAACTCTAATGACATTTTCCTTGGCGACTTCAACCTGCATTGGAACGATCCCAAAGACCCGCAGGTCAACGCCATCAGAGACTTCTTGGCTGATCAAGCCCTTACCCAAGCCTGCTCTCTCCCTACTCATCAGAAAGGCGCCACCCTAGACTGGATCATCGCTAAGGAATCAGCGGTCAAACTTATCTCTATTGACCCATGTGATTGGTCTGACCACCACGCTATCACCTTCCTCCTGCCTAGCACCCACAAGACATGGACACCACAACCCGTTATCCCCAAACGATGGGTTAGAGACACCAAGAACCTTGATCATGGGAAATTGGCTGCACGCTGTGAGACCGACCTCCCGCCCCCCCCTCAGTGCACTTCAGTCAACAACCTCGCAGATCATTATTCCTCAACTATATCCGACATTCTTGATGACCTTGCTCCACTAAAACTAAAAAGAACCCAGATCAAAGACAGGAATCCCTGGTTCAACGGATCCCTCAACAAGGAGAGGAGATCCCTTCGACAGACCGAACGAAACTGGAAACAGCACCCATCAGCAGCCCATCTAAAACTTCTCCGCCAGGCCAGAAATGCCTATAATAAGAAAATCCTCAACTCTAAAAAGAATTCTTCAGAACAGAACTTGAGAGCGCCAAGAATAGACCTCGCAAACTATTTGATTTGGTCAAACACCAATCCAACAAACTAGCAAAAACCTCCAAAGAAACGCCTAAACCCCTAATATCATGCGAAGAATTTTCATCCTTCTTTTGCAAAAAAATCTCTGCCCTAGGAAACGAACTTAAGTCTGCAACTCAACACCAAATTCTGTCAGCCCCCCTCTCTCCGCGCCGTCCTCCCAAACCTCACCCAAAAACCAAGCGCACTGGTCCAACTTTAAAGTCTATGACGAACACTCTATCTCGAGAATCCTAGCCTCCTTAAAACCGAACTATCACTTCAATGATCCTCTCCCCTCTAACTGCCTAGCTGCTGCCTCCCAGGCTATCATCCCTTCCTGGACTGCAATAATCAATGCTTCCCTCCTACAGGGCTCAATACCTGATTCTCTTAAGGCTGGCCAAGTCGTCCCCATCTTAAAAAACCTTCACTGGATCCTGCTTCCGCCGACAACTTTAGACCCATATCTAACATCCCACTCCTAGCCAAAGTTCTGGAGAAATGTGTGCAACAGCAGCTGAGCCTACACATCACCAACTTCCACCTTCTGGATGACTTCCAATCCGGGTTCAGACCTGGACACAGCACTGAAACCACCCTCCTCCACATTGTGGATGACGCCCTCCAAGCCCTCGACCAAGGCAAAACCTGTCTCCTAATCCTCCTAGACCTATCTTCAGCATTCGATACGGTTAACCACGAAATTCTCCTAGAACGCCTCAAACTCAGGATGGGTTTGGATAGCACCGTCCTTGAATGGTTTAGGTCCTTCCTCCAAAATCGCTCACAGAGAGTCCTCATCAATGGTAATCTATCCGCTCCCTCTCCGATCATGGTTGGAGTCCCCCAAGGATCAACCCTTTCCCCTACCCTCTTCAATCTTTACCTTGAACCGCTCACAGAGGTGCTACGCTCCGCCAATATCTCCTACCTTATGTACGCTGACGATACACAAATCTACATCAAAATCTCTTCCCCTGAGGACATTCTCTCCTTGAATGAGGCCTTGAAGCTAACTGTCCACTGGCTCACCGCCAACCAACTTAAACTTAACGCAAATAAAACTGAATTTCTTCTACTCTCCCCACACAAAACCAATCCGGACAGCCAGGAATGGATCAAGGCTATCACAGCGCTAAACTGCCCTCCTACCATTGTTGACTCTGCGAAATCCCTCAGAATAACCCTTGACGGCAACCTGAACATGCGGGACCATATCAATCTGATGGCCAAAACTGCCAGATTCCACCTGAGTTACCTAAGAAACCTGAAACCCTTCCTCGACGCCTCCGACCTAAAAACGGCAATCCAGGCACTAGTCATTTCCAGACTAGAATATGGATGCTCTACTCTTGCAGGGCTACCCAAGAACTCTCTGGCCCCATTGAAAGCCTGCCTCAACGCCGCCGCCAGACTCCTAACTGGCTCAAAGAAATTCGACCACATCTCTCCCCACCTTAAAGCTCTGAACTGGCTTCCCCTAGAGGCCAGAATCCAACTTAAACTGGCCTGCATTACTCATAAAGCTCTTTACTCCAATTCCCCTGCATTTCTCGCCCAGAAACTCGTGATATCTGGGGGAGCCAGAAACTCCCGATCTGCCAGACACCTTTTGCTTCAACCTGCACGCTTCCGGAAGAAAAAACCTACAATCGGGCCTTCTCTGGGGCCGCTCCAAGAATCTGGAACTCTCTCCCGCCCGCCATCAGAAGACTCCCTTGCTTGGCACGCTTTAAAAAGGAGACCAAAACTTTCCTAATGGGCAAATTTCTCGCTTAAGGATCACATTACAATCACCTCATCGACATGTTCCACCCCCACCTCGGCATTATCCATGGCTTCACGGCTGATACCTACCCTGCACTCCTGGGCACTCCCACCCAAGAGTTGAGACTGCGTGCCTTTCTTTAGAATGTATCTACCTGCTTTTCCTGTAAATCCCAATTGTATCCGGAACTTCAAACTGCGTGCTTTTTCTTGTATAATGTATCTACCTTTTTACCCAACTCCCTCCCCTCCTAACTCTTTGTATACCTCCCACAATCCTGTAAAGCGCTCTGATACCCTCACGGGTCTGGTTCGCGCTCTATAAAACTATAAAATAAATAAATAAATAGAAAGAGGCAAGAGGGGTGCAGAAAGAGGTAGGAGAGGTGCAGAAAGAAGGAAGAAAAGTGCAGAAAGAAGCAACGGAGGTGCTGAAAGAGGCGCAAAGGGTGCAGAAAGGGCAAGAGAAGTGCAGAAAGAGGCAAGGGAGGAGCAGAAAGAGGCAAGGGAAGTGCAGAAACAGGCAAGAGAAATGCACAAAGAGGCAAAAGAGGAGCAGAAAGAGGCAAGAGATCTGCAGAAAAAAGCAAGGGAAGTGCAGAAAGAGGCAAGATAGGAGCAGAAAGAGTCAAGAGAGGTGTAGAAAGAAGCAAGAGAAGTGCAGAAAGAGGCAAGTGAGGTGCAGAAAAAGACAAGAGAGGTGCAGAAAGAGGCAAGTGAGGTGCAGAAAGGGGCAAGAGAAGTGCAGAAAGAGGCAAGTGAGGTGCAGAAAGAAGCAAGAGCAGTGCCGAAAGAACCAACAGAGATGCAAAAAGAGGCAAGAGGGGTGCAGAAAAAGGTAGGAGAGGTGCACAAGACTTGGCTCTTTCCCAGGGTGTAATTCAGTGTTTCTTATTTTGTAACCGTCCTTACACTCTAAGATAACTGTTCCTACGTGTTCAAGCGCCAGGATACCCGTAGGGTCGCAGTGCGCTCTATAAATTCTATATACAATACAATACAAAGAGGCAAGAGAGGTACAGAAAGAGGCAGGAGGGGTGCAGAAAGAAGGAAGAGAAGTGCAGAAAAAAGCAACAGAGGTGCTGAAAGAGGCGCAATGGGTGCAGAAAGAGCAAGAGAAGTGCAGAAAAAAGCAACAGAGGTACAGAAAGAGGCAAGCGAGGTGCAGAAACAGGCAGGAAAGGTGCAGAAAGAGGGAACAGGGGTGCAGAAAGAGGGAACAGGGGTGCAGAAAGAGGCAAGAGAGGTACAGAAAGAGGGGAGAGGGGTGCAGAAAGAGGCAAGAGAGGTGCAGAAACAAGCAAGAGAAGTGCAGAAAGAGGCAAGAGAATTGCTGAAAGAAGCAACAGAGGTGTAGAAAGAAGAAAGAGAAGTGCAGAAAGAGGCACATGAGGTGCAGAAAGAAGCAAGAGCAGTGCAGAAAGAACCAACAGAGATGCACAAAGAGGCAAGAGGGGTGCAGAAAGAGGCAAGAGAAGTGCAGAAAGAGGCACTTGAGGTGCAGAAAGAGGCAAGAGAGGTACATAAAGTGGCTCGAGAAGTGCAGAAAGAGGCAAGAGAAGTGCAGAAAGAGGCAAGAGAGGTGCAGAAGGAAGAGAGTGAGGTACAGAAAGAGGCAAGTGAGGTTCAGAAAGAGGCAAGAGAGGTACAGAAAGAGGCAAGGGAACTACAGAAACAGGCAGGAGAAATGCACAAAGAGGCAAGAGAAGAGCAGAAAGAGGCAAGACCGGTGTAGAAAGAAGCAAGAGAAGTGCAGAAAGAGGCAAGTGAGGTGCAGAAAGAGGCAAGAGAGGTGCAGAAAAAGGCAAGGACGGTGCAGAAAGAGGCAAGAGATCTGTAGAAAAAAGAAACAGTGGTGCTGAAAGAAGCAAGTGAGGTGCAGAAAGGGGCAAGAGAAGTGCAGAAAGAGGCAAGTGAAGTGCAGAAAGAAGACAGTGAGGTGCAGAAAGAGGAAGAAAGATGCAGAAAGAAGCAAGTGAAATGCAGAAAGAGGCAAGAGAGGCACAGAAAGAAGAGAGGTTTGTGCACCATTAGTACCAGTTTAACACCCACATTTTGCAATAAGTAACACGTGACCATTCCAGCTTTGCAAAGGGCCTTCCACCATGCTGTAACATGGCGCTGCATTTTTGGGAACATTTGAGCCGTTTGAGCTAGAAACAAGGCTTTTTTTGTTCAAATCTCCAGATTAGGGACCAAATGATGAATTATGTGGTTAATGCGGAAAATGTATAACTGTGCGAAAGTCGGTGCAGCCAAACAGTAGCATAATTCCAGTGGCCCTGCTCATACCTCTGATTAGGTCCACAAGTGCTCCTCAGTGATTCCTTCTTTTTTTTATCACTGAGTTCATAGTTGAGCGTCTATGGAAATGAGGAAGACTAAACCTGAGGTTACCACTCCACAACAGAGACTGCCATACCACATAATGACTCTCCATAACACATAATCCCACTCTACATAATTCCTATAAAATAAATACCACATACTTTCTATCCACATAATTTCACTGCACAACTTACCACATAATTCCACTACACACAACGTACATCAACTCCACTCCAAAAAACATTATTAAAAAACTTTTACATTTACAACGCCAATAGCTCTAACTCTCGCAAATGCGAAACCTATTACATTGCAAACACTTCTTTAACTAATAGTCGTGATTGCAGAGTGGTGGAGAAAGGGTGCTGGGCCTCTGACCAGCGCTCAGGATTTCCGCTGCGTAAGACTTACAGTAGGTACCAGGAGGGCTTCTTGGCCCCCAAAGTCCTTCAGGGATAAATTGGACTTCATCCCCCATCCCGTAGTCTGCCAGGAGGCGCGTTTGCAGAGTGGTGGAGAAAGGGGGCATGGCCACCGAAGATGTCTTAGCAATCCCACTGTGTGGGACTTACTGGAGGTAACAAGAGGGGTAGTTGGCCCACAAGGACATCCTTGGGGGCCAACTACTCCTCCTATTACCTCCAGTAAGTCCCACACAGCAGGATTGCTAAGTTCTCATAGCAGGCCACGCCCCCTTTCCCCACCACTCTGCAAACGCACTCCCTGGCGCGCTCTTGGAAGGGGCTTGAAGTCCCCTTCACTGCTGGGTCCTTAAGGGCCAACTAGCCTACCTCTTACCTCCAGTAAGACCCACACAGTGGGATTGCTGAGAAGTGGACACAGGCCACACCCCCTTTCTCCACCAATCTGCAAACGCTCCTCCTGGTGCGCTCGTGGTTGGGGGATGAAGTCTCCTTTCCTCATGAGGGTCCCTGGGGGCCAACTAGCCCACCAGGTACCTCCAGTAAGCCCCACACAGCTGGATTGCTGAGAGTGGTCCGAGGCCATGCCCCCTTTTTACACCACTGTGCAAACGCGCCTCTTGCAGCACTGCTGCTCGGGGGATGAAGTCCACTTGTGTCCTGAGGTCCTCAGGTCCCCCACACTTTGATTCTGAAGTCGCCCCAGGGATGTGGTGGTCCCCGGGGCTGCGGGGTGCTGCGTGCCCCCCCATCTCAATCTTGTAGCCCTGGGGAGGTTGTGGTCCCCAGGGCTTGGAGGGGCCCCTGAAGCCCCCCCACCCAAAATTAATAATTGCCCCGGGGAGGTGGCAGTCCCCGGGGCCCACCTTAAATTTACAATGCCCTGGGAGGTGGCGGTCCCTGGGGCAGTGTGGGGGGGAAAGGAGCCCCCCCACGCAGTTTAAAATACAGCCCCGGGGAGGTGGCGGTCCCCAGGGCTGTGGGGGTCCGCGTGCCCCCCTGCATATAATCATTTAAGCCCAGGGGAGGTGCCAGTCCCCGGGGCTGTGGGGGCCCCCACGGGCCCCCGCTAATTATTTGCGCATTGCGCCTGGGACCTGGCCCACGGGGGGCGCTTCATTTTTTTTTTTTTTGGGCCGGATTTGCACACCCAGCGCGAATTCGGCGTTTTAAAAAAATGCTTTTTTGGGCCCTGGGGGTCCTTGTGGGTTCCCCTCAGCAGGCCTAGGGGGTCAGGGTGTTTCTACCCTGCCCCATTTTCTTTTTTTTATCCTTTTTTCTACTGATTTCTTGCAACTCGGTTACTGAGTCATAAGATGGCTGCCAACACTTCCTGGTTTGGAGTGTTGGCAGCCAATCAGAATCAAGCTTGTGCTCGGGAGGGTTCGTGAATCCTCCTCGGTGCTCAGATATCGATATTTTTATTTTTTTAATTTCTCAGGAACTACTGAACGGATTTACACCATTTAAAAAAAGGTCGCTTTCTGAACCAAGAGCTACCTTTTTGCCAAATTTGGTGTAATTCCATTCAGCAGTTCAGGATGTAGCCTGTTCCAAAAATTCCTATGGAAATTAACGTGGAGAAAACGCGTTTTGGGACCCCCATTTTTTCTCGGTCCCCGCTTGATGATCACCCCCAAATTTTCAAGACAGGAGCTGACCTGAGCTAGTCATTAATTTGGAAAATTAGGAGAAGATTCGTCAAACGGCGCCAAGATATTGGCAAATCAAAAAATACTTTTCCTATGGATAATAGGTCCTAACTATAACTACCTACTGGTGACCGCCAGTAGGTAATATATATATATATATATATATATATATATATATATATATATATCACTACACCTCGTGAAATCGCTTCCGAACAAAGATGAGTGCAGACCTCCAATAATGCATAGATTATTTATTGTTGTAGTCTTCTGCCATATATAAATATATATATATATATATATATATATATATATATATATATATATATATATATATATATATATATATATATATTCACAGAAACACAAAGAAAATGACAGAAGGGGCTAATTTCATTTCCACACAAAAGGAAAATTACTGCTCTGCTATATGGGCTACAGTTATACACATGAAAAATTAACAGAAAATAAAATACATTGGAAATGTACTAAATACTACTCCAATTCTTGCTGTGGGAGAGCAACCACCAGGGAAACAACAGTAATTAATTTTAAAGAACACAACCACCCTCCCAATGTCACAGAAATATTGGTTACAGACATTCTAGAAAACATCAAAGAGGCAAGCATAAGCTCACAACAAACTAGCACAGAGATCTTAAAACTTTTTCGAACCTATGTTCCAGAGCACATAACTGGGCAGTTACCTTCCATCCCAACCCTGAAACGCCTCTTAGCCAGAACAAAAAGATCAAGTTGTCAAACACCACCCCCCCCAAATGTTTCTCAGATATAAAAATTCTACCAGAATACACAGTCACACACAAATATGAAAAATTCATTCTTTATGACAACAATAGTCATGAAAAAAGAATCATCATCTTTGCCACCAACACCAACATCCAAAAATTAAAACAATATGAAACATGGATGATGGATGGCACATTTAAAGTATGTCCAAAACCATTCTATCAACTTTATACTATCCATGGTGAATACCAAGAAACCAACATCCCTTTCATATGCGCCCTACTTCCCAACAAACAAAGTAGAACCTATATAGAACTACTAACAATAATTAAAAAACAAACAGAACATTTCTTTCCACAAAAAATAATAATAGATTTCGAGCAACCAGTGATCCAAGCAATTTAAAAAATATATCCACATTCAGCAATACAAGGATTCTATTACCATTTTAACCAAAATATATGGAAGCATCTCCAAAAATCGACACTTATAGAATATGCAACAAACAGCAACTTTGCATACCAAATAAAAAAAACTAATAGCCCTGTCCTATGTACCCACAACAGAAGTAGCAAACCACTACAATTTACAGATAGAAAGTCCCTTTTACCAAGCCAACGAAGCCAAACTAACACCCTTGCTTGACTACTTAGTAGGAAGAATACATAGAGCAGGACACCGAAGAACACCCAAATTCCACATCCCCTGTTGGAATGTCCATGAAAGCACCCTAGCACAAAAAGCTAGACCAAATAACGCAGTGAAAGGATGGCATAATGCCTTCCAAGCCACAATAGGAAGAATACAACCAACTCTCCACAAATTAATCAAATCCATCAAAAAAGAACAAAGTTACCAAGAATTAAGGCTATAACAATCCCTAACTAAAATAGGTCCTAAACTTAGTAAACAAACAAAAACAATGTAGGAACACCTACAGTACAAAACTAGACTCTACACAAGCACCAAAGGATTAGAATATCTAGATAGACTTTAAAAATCACAAAAATTCAAACACCATAAACTGTAAAAAAGTAACAAAAGCAGCAAACAACCTATTACTACTCCTTTTTACATTAATAATTATTGCTGTCATTTTACCTATAAATATTAACACCAAAACATACGACATAATATCATTATTAAAATAAAAATCAACTAGCAAACTAATCGTAACCAAAAACATTTCCCACCCATAATAATTAAAAATAACTTACAGTTTTGTAGCAGTATATCGTCCTCAAAAACGTAAAAATCCATGATCTCCAAACAAGGGGACAATTACGATGTCGCCAGGAAGGGCATCCAAAACCCTTCCGGAGTCTGACCTTCCTACCAACTCGTACTCGGCTTTGGTTTTCCCCACCGACGCATTACGATGCCCAAAACCCATTACTTATTGACCGACTCGTTTACCTCGATTCTGGCTGGATATTTCCAACAAAACGCCTTCCGAATCGTCCAATAGAGTCATCTCGAGCTACTTCTGAGTCCGAATCCTACCGCCCAAGTACGATGCGTACCTCCGACACGCCGAATCGGTTGCTACAACCAACACGTCAGAGCAGTCAAAAGGGGAGTATTTAAACTCCAATCGCGCCACAACACGATTTCTGTGACCGAGACTGAGCAGCTATGGATCCCATCACGCATGTCATGCCTCTACTCTACGTCTACGATGAATACTACTACCCCACCCGACGCGGTCGTTGCAGATGGTAAGTTAAACACCTACCCCTACAGAAGAACGCAACTACCCCGTGAAAGACAATACAAGAGAAAGCAGGGGTGCAACTACAGTAACATTGGGGGTGGGGTGGTGAACACTTCCAGCAATGTAGAGGCAATTTTGGTGGGGGGCTAACACTCCCATCAATGTACAGCCAATTGGGGGTGTGGGGGGCTAACACCCCCAGCAATGTAAAGCTAATTAGGGGTGTGGGGGCTACCACTCCCACCAATTTATAGCCAATTGGGGGGTGGGGGGGCTATCACTCCCATCAATGTACAGCCGATTGGGGGGTGGGGGCTAACACTCCCATCAATGTACAGCCAATTGGGTGTGTGGGGGCTAACATTCCCAGCAATGTAAAGCCAATTAGGGGTGTGTGAGGCTAACACTCCCAGCAATGTAAAGCCAATTGGGGGTGTGGATGTCTAATACTACCAGCAATGTACAGTCAACTGGGGGTGGGGGCTAACACTCCCTTCAATGTGCAGCCAATTGGGGGGTGGGGAGCTAACACTCCCATCAATGTACAGCCAATAGGTGGTGTGAGGGGCTAACACTCCCAACAATGTAAAGCCAATTGAGGGTGTGGGGGGCTAACACTCCGAGCAATGCAAAGCCAATGGGTGTGTAGGGGGCTAACACTCACACCAATGTAAAGCCAATTGGGGGTGTGGTTGCTAATACCTCCAGCAATGTACAGCCAATTGGGGGGTGGGGGACTAATACCGGGGGATGAAGTCCACTTGTGTCCGGGGACCTCAGGACACAAGAGGACCTCATCGCCCCACCAGCCGTGCGCCAAGAGACAAGTTTATAGAGTGGTGTAAAAAGGGGCGTGGCCTTGGACCACCTCTCAGCAATCCAGCTGTGTGGCGCTTACTAGAGGTACCCGGTGGGCTAGTTGGCCCCCAGGGACCCTCAGAATTCAAGGGGACTTAATTCCCTAACTTAGAACGCGCCAGGGGGCGCGTTTGCAGAGTGGTGCAGGGAGGGGGCAGGGCCTCCGGCGAGATGCCGGCTTTTTCTTAATTTTTATTTTTTTAGAATAACACTCCCAGCAATGTGTAATTGAACAATGTAACTGGTGCTCCTGCAAAGTGCCTCAATACCTACAGCTGGAGTACAAGCTGCTGAAAATTCCCAAAAACCGAAACCAAAGGTCACTTTGAAGGAAATGCATTCTCACACTGTTCCAGCAAAAGTAACTGGCAACTTTAAGGAATGGGCAGAGAGGAGATGCTGGTGCTCTAGGGACTGTTGAAAAACAAACAAAGCCTCATCTTCCTGTAAATGGTCCCTTAAAAACCTGTGAAATACACGGGTGCTGATGCGCAAAGATGACAGACCAGCCACCCACAGCAGCTCAAGGACTGTATGTGTGTTTGGGAAAGCTGTCTCAGTCTGGGCTGACACACACATCGGGGGAGGGCTGAAGCTTATTGAGCCCTATGGGTGTTGAGTCTGATCAGAAAGTGTTCTGTATAGCCCTGGATTGGCTATGTGGGCAATCGGGCATTAGTCGATGGGCTGGTACACCGGGGTCACCTGGGGGCCACGGTTTTGTGGCCTTTGTAAACCACGCCAAGAGACTGACTCACTTCCACAGTCCCCACCAGGCCACTGCAATGTGGCTCCAGTATGTTGTCCTCTCAACAGCTGTGCTGCAAATTGAGCCTTTGGAGCAAAATCTCCTTGGCGCCCTGCCTCAAGTGTCATCTCCCCCACCTGCCATCACTTTCAGGTCATGGCAGGTGCAGAGAGGTTGTGTTGTATGTAGAGGCCTTGCAGGGAGGCAAGTCACATTTGGCCAGTCTAACCTACCTCCCACCCCCTTGATCAGCAGCAGTGTGCCTTTTTGAAACCTCCCTTGACAGGTAAAAGCACAGAGGCTACAATAAAAGAGATGATCACGGACTGTGTGCCAATTTCTTTAAGAGTGCCCAAGCATTATTGTGATCCCAATCCGACCATGGGTCCATGGCATGTTGTGTATGTCCAATGAGGGAATGTTCTCATCAGGTAGGTACGCTTAGCCCGCTAAATACTAGGAGAAACACACATTTGACGGTGGAACAGGAATTGCCATAATCACACATATGTATGTATCACAAATTTAATGCATGAGTCCATCACAACACACACTGAAACATTGCAGGGTAACAGAACTCCAATGTACACACAATAGTATGACATTGTGATGCGTCTGTGTGCAGTAAAGCCCAGAGGATATTGGCCCAGACAACACACTAGTCCACAGACCCAGCCACTCAGTACTTATTTCAGTGCCTCCCACTACAACAACCTAGAAGTGCTTGTGTCACAGTCATCATGGAAATATTTGGAGACAAAATCCATCTTGGTTTTGAAAGAAGCATGGGCCAACAACAATGTAGGATACAGTCACCATGTGTGGACTGTGGGCGCTGCACAGAACTCCCAATCTGTATATGTACATGGTCATCTTCAGAGGATGTCATTCACAGCAATTCTGCATCTATCGCCTCAGGCTATAGTGTGTGCTGCAAAATAATAATCCCATTTTAAATGTTCAGATTGTGTCCTGCAGAGTAGTAGGAATACGCATGAGTCTCAGGACATAGGATCTACCAACAGTGTTGGTGGGTCTAGTGCACAGCCCGTTGTGTAAGATAAACTGTCAGCACGGGTGAGGATGCTGGGGGGTGGCTCAATCTGTGGCTCTCCAACACAATTGACATGGCCATCCTCAAGCCTTGGTATATGAGTACATCTTGTGAGGATGAAGGATATGTGCAGAATGAAGTCTGCTTTGGCCACACTTGGCACTGAAACACTGTCTCCAAATCTATGAAAACGTCAAGTAGACCTTCAACAAAGACATATTGCCCTCAGGCTCTAGGGCAGTGTTTAATGGGCAAAATGGGAGCCCTCATGGACACACACAAGGGCTACCCTTGCCGAACCAGATTAGAGGTTCCAAAATATCGACAATGCAAACACTCATGGAACTGGGTGTACTGTTCCAGTGTCACATGTGTGTTTGCTTACAGTGCAATGTGTTTTCATCTGCATAACCAGGGATATCATCACAATGAGTCCATCTCCCTTGGTGTATCCATACCTTGGACATTCAAAGTCAGAATGCCACTAATACCCATGTATGTGTAGTCTACTGGGAAGTGTGGGGATGTGTTTCTGGAGTAGGCTGACCCCAGGTGGCACAGTCATCCTTGACTATTCACTTGAGGGGGCTATAGTCCTCCAAACAATGGACTGCCATCCAATGTTCCGGCAACATGACATTGCAATATAAGCAATCAGCACCTCCATCCCAGGGCAGAATCCAAGGGCAAGAATGACCAATAAGTGACTACAACTACCTAGAAAGGGTAACTCGCCATTCGCCACAAAGTTACCCTTTCTAGGTAGTTGTAGTCACTTATTGGTCATTCTTGCCCTTGAATTCGGCCCTGGGATGGAGGTGGTTATTGCTTATATTGCATTGTTGCACACACAACTCAGACAAGGCAAGGCTAGGTGGAGGCTACTTGTCCTGTGCTGCCAATAGGTTTTGCATATGCCAGTGTATTCAAAGCGGCCATTAAAATAATCAGTCATGAACATCCATTGGCAGACAGCAAGCTGCAGAAAACACATTCCACATCTTCATATTTCCTCTGGCTACTGTTTTTGCCTACTTACATACACATAATCTACACATAAGTACGTTTCAACATTACCTCATGGCCTGCATGAACTCTACTAGTGCGGGTATGACCCCTCTCACATCCACTTCAAAGTACATGCTCATCTCTCAAAACTATCATACACACACAAGCATGTCATAATCCCCCTTTGGAGCAGCTAACCGGAAAAGCTTGTCTGCCCCACAAGTTACAGCCTTGTACTCAAACTCTTCCAACCTGATTCTTACAATCTCACACTGGCACTGCCCTTCTTACATCCACACCTACATTCACAGCACCACTCTTCATCACTATATACACAACACCTCTCACATACATGACATGTACACAATGTACTGTGCTCATCACCTCCTCATCAAATGTCAAACTTAACATGTCAAATGGACCACTCTCATCACCAGTTGCATCCTCAGTAATATCTTGGACTGCACTCATATCACAACGTGCAGCATCACAGCCCACTCTGACATGTACACTTAACACAATACCACATCTCACAACAGGAAACTTACATTTCTCAATGAATATGTCCTCAGTAATTCGCATATCACCGTACACCCACACTACTCTGCTTCAGTTCCACAGATTGATACCAAAGGGGATGATGGACGGAGCGTTTGAGCAAATCAAACACTCACCCCCAGTCAACTGATCTGGGTTTAATCCATCATCATTCTTTAGCTCGCTCCACCACCCCAGTTCAGACATGGCCATATGCAAATCAGTCTGACCCTGTGCCTCATGGGAACAGTCCAGCCCGAACTGCCAAGCCATGTCTTCCCTGGACCGGAAACAAGCATCCTGGGACCGGTTTCAGGTTCAAAACCCTCACCAGCCAGGCTATCTTGAATCCAGTGGCAAAGTGAGCAAGGGACCCACGTCTGGGCATACCCTGCCTACTTAGGGCGAACAAAGCGATACCAAAGGGGATGATGGACGGAGCGTTAGAGCAAATCAAACACTCAACCCCAGTCAACTGATCTGGGTTTAATCCATCATCATTCTTTAGCTCACTCCACCACACCAGTTCAGACATGGCCATATGCAAATCAGTCTGACCCTGTGCCTCATGGGAACAGTCCAGCCCGAACTGCCAAGCCATGTCTTCCCTGGACCGGAAACAAGCATCCTGGGGCCGGTTTCGGGTTCACAACCCTCATCAGCCAGGCTATCTTGAATCCAGTGGCAAAGTGAGCAAGGGACCCACGTCTGGGCATACCCTGCCAACTTAGGGCGAACAAAGCGATACCAAAGGGGATGATGGACGGAGCGTTAGAGCAAATCAAACACTCACCCCCAGTCAACTGATCTGGGTTTAATCCATCATCATTCTTTAGCTCACTCCACCACCCCAGTTCAGACATGGCCATATGCAAATCAGTCTGACCCTGTGCCTCATGGGAACAGTCCAGCTCGAACTGCCAAGCCATGTCTTCCCTGGACCGGAAACAAGCATCCTGGGACCGGTTTCAGGTTCAAAACCCTCATCAGCCAGGCTATCTTGAATCCAGTGGCAAAGTGAGCAAGGGACCCACGTCTGGGCATACCCTGCCAACTTAGGGCGAACAAAGCGATACCAAAGGGGATGATGGACGGAGCGTTAGAGCAAATCAAACACTCACCCCCAGTCAACTGATCTGGGTTTAATCCATCATCATTCTTTAGCTCACTCCACCACCCCAGTTCAGACATGGCCATATGCAAATCAGTCTGACCCTGTGCCTCATGGGAACAGTCCAGCCTGAACTGCCAAGCCATGTCTTCCCTGGACCGGAAACAAGCATCCTGTGACCGGTTTCGGGTTCAAAACCCTCATCAGCCAGGCTATCTTTAATCCAGTGGCAAAGTGAGCAAGGGACCCACGTCTGGGCATATCCTGCCAACTTAAGGCGAACAAAGCGATACCAAAGGGAACGATGGACGGAGCATTAGAGCAAATGAAACACTCACCCCCAATCAACTGATCTGGGATTAATCCATCATCATTCTTTAGCTCACTCCACCACCCCAGTTCAGACATGGCCATATGCAAATCAGTCTGACCTTGTGCCTCATGGGAACAGTCCAGCCCGAACTGCCAAGCCATGTCTTCCCTGGACCGGAAACAAGCATCCTGGGATCGGTTTCGGGTTCAAAACCCTCATCAGCCAGGCTATCTTGAATCCAGTGGCAAAGTACCCACGTCTGGGCATATCCTGCCAACTTAGGGCGAACAAATAGATACCAAATGGGATGATGGACGGAGCGTTAGAGCAAATCAAACACTCTCCCCCAGTCAACTGATCTGGGTTTAATCCATCATCATTCTTTAGCTCACTCCACCACCCCAGTTCAGACATGGCCATATGCAAATCAGTCTGACCCTGTGCCTCATGGGAACAGTCCAGACTTTTTGGGAGGGTGGTTTTTGGTTCAGGAGGTACTGGGCTGGGCTGGGAAAGTATGGTTTGGGCTTTTTTTTCTCGGGGTGGAGGGCACCTTTAGATGGCAAGGGTGGACTGCCTCTTATTCTTGGGAGGGGTTTTGTAGGTGTGGGTAGGGAAGAGGCCCAGGTCACAGAGGTGGGGAGTCTGACCAGAGGGGGAACAGGAGAGGCAAGGGTAGGGGTTGTGGAGGCAGACGATTCTGAGGTCTGCGGAGTATCTATGGATGCATGTGTGTCATATGCTGGTATGTCTATGGTGGTGAGTGTGCTGTCTCTCTCCTGAGTGAGCATGTGTGTGGGTTTGTCCTTGTGTCTGTGTGTTTGTGTGCTGTGTGTGGCTGTTGAGATGTGTGCATGTGTATGTTTGCGTGTGCTTGGGTCAGGGAGGGTAGTTGGGACTGTGGATGCGGAAGAGGCAGGAGGGGGAGGGACTGCTGGAGCTGGTACACTTCTGCTGTCAGTGTGGAGGCCAGAGCCTGATTGGATCAGTGTAGGGCAGACATGTCCAAGTGAATGTCCTCCAGGAATGATACCATTTGTGTCAAATGATTGGTATGCACCTAGAGGACATTCAGCACTGCTGTCTGCCCCACAGAGATCTGCCTCAGGAAGTCAATGACCTCTATAATCAGGGCAGCAGGGGAGACCAGGGCGGGGGGTGAGGTGCCTGGCATGAAGGAGACGGGTCCCCTTCAATGAGAGTGGCCACGGATACTGGACCTGGGATTAGGCCTGGGTGGTGAACTTTGCTCGGTTCGCGGAGTTTGCAGAGTTTTCTGCACTCCGCACTCCGCGGAGCTCGCGGAGTGCAGAAAACTCTGCTTCGCGATGTGCAGCGGAGTTTTTTCCCTGCTCGCGATCGCTAACAGTAAGTTTGCGATCACGAACGGTAAGTTCGCGAGCGCGAGCTGCCGCTCGGGTAGAATTTCTACCCGAGCGGCAGGAATACCAGCACAAACTGCAGTTCACACTGCACTCCGCCACTCGCGGACCTTCGCAGAGTTTTTTTGTAACTTCGCGGAGTTCCGCGTAGCAAAACTCCGCGAACTACGCCCAGGCCTGCCTGGGATCAGCTGGGAGGGTGGCGATGGTAGTGGTGGTGGTGGTGGACTCCGATGTAGAGGAATCATTCCCTGTCTCCTCCACCACCACAAGGGAGTCATCACTGGAGCTGCAGTAGTCTTCAGATGCTGCAGATATTGTCTCAGACCTTCCCTCAGTGTGGCTCCACTCACCCTCTGAGCCACTGGGTCCCTCCTCCTCCGACTCAGCACTGGACCCAGACTGGAGAACTGCTCCCCCTTCATCTGTGGCACTGCCTCCTCCGCTGGCCAGTGCTGATGCTGTGAACAAGAATGAAAAAGAATAACATAAGTCATCCATACGTACTTGACACATAGGTAATGTTGGAAAACGAGGCAGTATCTGTGAGGCCTGCACAAATAATACCAAAAAGGGATCCTAGGGTCTGTTTTCAAAATAGAAAGAAAAGTGGTCAAAAAGTACTATTAAACTACTAGTGACTATACCCCACAGTCCTGGCTGGGGAAATTCCCTTATCAGGACGAAATCCCTCACTCACCAAAGGTGACATGCTTCATCATATGGGATTCTCCTCCCAAAGGAAATACTAATTCCTTTGAGGGCTACAACCCCCTCTCTGAGAGGGAGGAGCTCTGGGATGTTTTGATTATAGAATGTCACTAAATGACCATAGGATGAGCAAAAATACTGTGAGTGAAGTGCAGCGCAAAAAAACAGAAGTGAATGTGATGTTAAAACTGGCTAGAGGGTGCACAGAAGCTAATTTTATTCTAAAAAGCACCCGCTGTCAGGATTAAAAAACAGTGCACCAACGGTATGAATTTAGACCGCGCTAATATGGTGAAAAATAATGGTCGACATGTTTCAGCCCAAACGCCCCAACTTCGAGCAAGGCTTTCATCAGGACCTGTCAAGATGCTGCTGCTTCAAGTGCTCAAATGAGTCAACGAAAAAGGAAAAAAGGATACAAAAACCGGATATGTTCTTGGTGAGATTCAGCTTCACCAGATCATCTTGCCCGCAACTGCTGGGCAAGACACTATACCTCAACCTGGCAACCGCTCAGGAAGGAGGCACCGCTCTGTCCGTCGGTACTTCATGTGATGTGAGCCTGAATTAGTATTTCCTTTGGGAGGAGAATCCCATATGATGAAGCATGTCACCTTTGGTGAGTGAGGGATTTCGTCCTGATAAGGGAATTTCCCCCAGCCAGGACTGTGGGGTATAGTCACTAGTAGTTTAATAGTACTTTTTGACCACTTTTCTTTCTATTTTGAAAACAGACCCTAGGATCCCTTTTTGGTATTAGTAGTTTAAGTAGGGGACATGATCCTTAGCAGGTCTTTAAATTTCCCTTGGACTCTCCATGTCGGAATCGGCATATTGTTATAGGCCTGCACAAATAACATGACTACATTTGTCCTTCACTGGGAACCAAACACCCAATTGTAGCACCTGACTCTCAGAGGGTAGCGTTGCAGAGCAGTCTGAGGCTTACTCAAGGGAGGTGGTGTGGGCTAGTAATCGCCATTACAGGTGCGCAGCAATAACACTCAATAATTGATTGTCCAGTCTGTACTTTGCTTTATAAAAGTAAGAGTACATTTATTAAACACACACACTATTCAATACTATGCACCAATTTACAAATATACATAAGCTGTTGGAATTACTTTGTGACATTGCATAACATTTCCACCTCTCCCGCAGGGGGGTGGGGTCTAGTACCACCACTCCCATGTATGCACATCATCTTGCCCCCTAATGCAGGTAGTTGAACATAACCTGGAGCGAGGGCCCTGCGCACTGGCACCATCGCTGTGGCGACCCACCCCATTACCTCAACAAGCATTTAAAATAGGCAACCCTGCCCTGGTGACACATAATCCTGACTGAGCATCTCCCACTGACCATACAGGATACACCTCTACATCTTAGGGGCTAACAGTCTGGATTGTTCTTCACCTAAGCGCAGCAGCAAGAATACATGCTTAAGCATCACTTTAGAATGACAGGACTCATCACATTTGTTGGTCATTAGAATGCGTTGCAATTACAGCCCTTAAAGGCATCACAGATGAACTCACAGGATTAAGCATATACAGCCCTGACACCGTAGCAGGAATGTCGAGCAACATAACTCCATTTGGCTTATGCCATCACCTTACACAGGTACTTCACCTTATACATGTGACCTTCAGTCCCTCTGAAAGAAATAAATGCACTACGGGTGCAATTACGTCTCTTCACCTCCAGGGGATGCCCTTCTCCAGACATCCCCAATTCAGCATTTGACTCCTTGAGGCAGTCCCTAAAGCACCCCCAGCTGTAGAACAAAAGGTCCAGCCATGGGGATGCAGATGACTCCTTGCTGAGCCCTTGAGGGGTTATTCTTCTTAGTCCCCATGAGACTTAGGGAGGGACTTCTTCACCTTGGGCTGGGGGAGACTGCGTTGCTCCTGCAGCTCCCCCTGCCCCCTGTCACACATGTGGTGACCCCGTCCTCCTGGGGCCACCACAAGCAGAGATAACGCTGGCTTTTTCTTGCAGGCCGGTCTGGGCCTTCAAGGCATTATGGGGCGCTTCTCTTTAGCCCTGCATATTAGAACAGCGGCTCTCCCGCTGTGCCGGGGAGAGCCGCGCAACTTGCACTTCTTCACAGGGGCCCGGTCCCACCTGGGCCCTCCCACCTCGCCATGCTCGTTGGGGGGCCCAGTCCCACCTGGACCCCTGGGTAAGTGGAGGCGACTCGGGGAGCCCACCCCGGCCGCTCTGCGGGTTGTCGGGGGCCCGGTCCCACCCAGGCCCCGTGCCGCTCCTCTCTTGCTTCCGGGGTCCCGGTCCCACCTGGGACCCCCGCAGGCTCTCCAGGTTGGAGGGCAGTCCAGGGAGCACACCCCCGGCTGCCCCCGCCGGCTCCCCGCCCGGCCAGCACCCTCGCGTGCTGCCGCGGGAGCCGGCACCGCAGTTCTGGTCCACCCGTTCCGGCGGGCAGACGCGAAGGACAGCACCGGTCCAGCTGGTCTCAGGGGAGTACGACGGCACTCCCCCGTCCTTCCTCTGCACTTCGGGGCCCGGAGATGGGGTCCCGGGCCCCTTGGCCATATCTTCACGGGGAGCATGACGGCACTCCCCGGCTTTGCTTCGGGGCCCGTGGATGGGGTCCCAGGCCCCTAGAGACCTCTTCGCGGGGGCGCGATGGCGCTCCCCGCCTCCTCCTTTTTGTGGGGGGGGCGCGACGGCGCTCCCGCCTCCTCCTCTGCACACGGGGCCCGGAGTTGGGATCCCGGGCCGCTCCCCCTACACATCTTGATGGGGAGCGCGATGGCGCTCCCTGGCTTCATGTTCAGCGGGGGCCAGGGTAGGCTCCTGGCACCCCACTGGGGCACCTTCACGGGGTGCGCGACGGGGCACCCCGACTTCACTTCTTTGGGGGCAGCCCCCGGGACCTGACCCACCCCAGGGGCATTCTCTGAACTGGCGGCAGAGCCCCGCACGCTTCGTCGTCGGTTGGCCATGGGTCAAAGGTCACCTACCTTCTGGGGGGCATATCTCAGCCCCCAGGGGTCCGATCTTCCTGCTTTTGGCCTCTTCTTGCTCCTGGTGGCGCTCCCCAGCCACTGGGAGCACTCTCCTTTGCCCTCTGGCCTCTCAGAGGGGGGATTCAGCAGGGAGCTGTCTTCACTGGCTCCCTGCACCAGCCTTTCGCCTGGCTCCCCTCCTGGGCCTCTCTTCTCCCTGCTTCTGTGCACTGGTCCTGGTTGGTCTCTTCTCCTGGCGCTGTTCAGGATCCTGGGACAGTCAGGGGGTTCCTCCTTCCAAATGCCCATTGCGCCAGGCTCCAGCACCCTCTGCCTCAGCAGACCACACCCCAGAGAGAGCTTTTCTTCCTGTGCAAACACTTTTAAAGAATTGGGGAGGGGGCTGGTAGGAAGTCTCCGTTGGCCCTATCACATAGCGACACATCACTTCTCTGCCCCTGCTCCCTCCTTCCTGCCCAGGCCTCTGGGTTGGTTCAAAATGGCATCATCCAGGGTCTCCTGCCACATGGTCTCTGAAAGCCCCTTCCCCCCAGAGCTGCCTTCTCCCTTGTGTAGCTGGGTGCCTGGCACCAGGTGACAGCTGCTGATGGATTAGCCTGTAGCTCCACCCATCTTCCCTTCCCTTTGCTCTTGGAAGAAAGGTCATTAATCCAGTCTGCTGGGGTCAGCCCCCAGCCAGGCCCTGGTTATGAACTGACTCAGAGAAATATAACATTTCTGGATGACCCAAAAGCAGTACAAATATGACTTTGGACTCTGCAGAATACTTTTCTCACATAGGTTACAGTGGACTTTGGTGCGTGTCTGGAATTTGTAGGCCTTAGGAAAGTGAAACTAGCCCATGGGCTCCACATCCCCATAGGGGAATAACGAAGTGAAAACAGTAAAACACACTGACTTTCCCTGGCATGTTTCTTCCCAGTGTATAAAGCCTATTCCATGTCACCACCCAATTCTGCATAAGTCCTGCCACACCATTCACTTTGTAGCTACTCCTGGACTGCGCATGCCAGGAATCTCCCCTGCGCCACACACGTGTTCACACGCATGTACACATGTGTCTGCATGTAACCAGCCTGGTGTCCCTTACTCCAGCTACTGCGCAGCGGTCTAGTCAAGCTAGGGGGACACCAGTAAAATCCACACGCAGTTTCTTTCATCATGAGTTCACTGTGGGTGAGTCCCAACCTATGAGGCCCTCCCACAGTAAAAGCTCAACAAATAGGTGCTCAAAAAGAGAAAAATACGGGCGGCTCAGAGTGTCAGAACCACCTTCTAACAGGTAACATCACAAATCTTCACAGATCAAACAAATACATCATTTTGACTAGTACTATTACCTTTTGATACTTTTACATACGTGGCACTTGTCAGTCTGCCCGTTAACCATTGCTCCTTCACACATGATGTTATACGCAACATTGGGTGAATCAACATCACAATGTCAACTACTTCACTATGTAGCAGGTGATGTATCGTCTTTTTCTCCTGACGGTCTCCTGACTCATCTCCTGCAAGGGAGTTTAGAGCTCACAATGGGAATAGGATTCACACAAATGAATTGAGGCATGGTATCCATTCTGCAATCTCTAGTCATCAAATTGGGAACCATTGGCTCTAATGTCACAGGTCAAATGACTTCCTTGTCAAACTTTAAGCTGGCGTTCTCATTGCATGAGTCATGTCACACAGATAACAGTGATTGTGCTCATTTGTCCTTTAACTTAGGTACTCTACTGCCAGGTCTCACATCTGACTCTTATTGTGGAGACACCAAAGTAGTAGGCATAGGTAGTGTGAGAGGCACGTGGCACACTGTCTTGTGTCATCTATGCACAGTGTCATGAAGATGAATAAGAATGTTGTGCACATTATAAACAGCTCACCATTTTCAAATGTGAACAATGGTCAACACACTTCCAAGTCTGAGGACTGCATCTTCACAATGCTTCTGGTGGAGCACCATGCCACTGGCCCGTCTGGGCACATTGTCTGTACAGACCATTAGTACTGAACCTCTATTCTTCATGAGTCCAGTCAACACTGTGTACCAATCCTGTCTAGACTGCAGAAGTCCCCATTTGTATGGCCCAAGTCTGAATGTCCCTCACTTCTATTAAACATATTGCACACTTTGTATAGCTTACATTGCTCTTATTTTCCATCTCATTTTGTTAACTTACTTCAAAATGATGAACATTTTACATCTCTCAATCTGACAGTGATGCATCATACTCATGGTTTACAAAGCCCCAAGTATGAATAGTCAAGAGCATTTACACACGTCAACCATTGTGAAAGTGTATCTAACATCATACCTTACAATTTCACCCATGTTTCCACCAGTGATCACCTGTGTTTGACAATGAATGGCATGTGTTGTCACTGTTACAGAGTCAGACACATGGACTCACTCTTTTGGATGGAGTGAATGGAATATTCCACACAATCATGTGAAAGGTCAGTGTGACAGGTGACCAGAGTTAGCATATCTGTAATTGGCCCATGGGATACATTTAATTACACTGAGCAGCACAGCTGGGACCTAACATTGGCACACTGACCAAGCAAAACTCACCAAGGCCTCAACATTGATGTCACCTGCTGCCGGGATATATAGCATGGGCTTTTCACACTTGAGTGCTCCAATAACAACATACTACACAGTTGTTGAAACCACACTGAGAACAGGTCATACATTAGTCAATGTGCTGACACATGTCGAGCAATTGCATTATTCCCGAAGGTTATCTCTATGCACATGTTGTTGTAATTTGTGCAGATCACATGAGCATGGCACTACTGTCACTACCCTGAACAGAACTTCCTCACATGCCCCTGATGAAAGGGGCCTAAACAGGCATCTAATTATCTTTGTGCATATGCATCTTTCAAAACTGAACAGTGGGTTTGGCTGACTTCCGACCTGTAAAAGGGGCAGCAGGCTAAGATACTACAACATGCATGTTTGAAGAAAGCTGTGCGACAAGGCACATACTCACCCATCCTTGCTGCTGTGTGGCTTTCAACTGCCCATCCAGGTCAGGGAAGACCACCGCTAGGATGCGGAGCATGTGGGGGGTCAGGATCAGGTGCCCGCCCCTCTTGCCTAGAAGTGACAGGCCCAGCTGGACTTCAGCAATCTTCTTGGTCCAGCCACGAAGGTCCTGCCACCTCTTGCAGCAATTACAGACACACCGAGTTTCCAACCCCACTGTGCGCGTCTTCCGGGCGATGTTCATCCACAGCTTGGCCTTCTCATGGGTGTTGACCTTTAAGGATGACATGGTGACAGACCCATAGTTCACATCCAACTTGTTTCTGAGTCAGACACTTGTACACATAGGTCCTGGTCAGATTGGCAACAATGTGTAAGGGGTAGTCATATGGCATTATGTGCAGTTGTCCCATGAGAACAGTGATTATATGTTTACCCCAGTACTCACACTTGAACAGCAGTGTACCTGCCCAGGAGAGTTATCTAAACACTTTTAAACTTACAGAAAACAGTTTACATGCTTGAAAATGTGATTACTAAGGCTAGTAGTGCTTGGTAATTGAACATGTCCATTGAAAATGCAGTGTGATCATCACTCACCTGCTCCTCTGGTTTGCCATACAGCTGGCTGTACAGTGGCAGGAGGGTGTCCAGCAGGATCTGGTTCTCCTCCTTTGTGAAAGCTGGGGCCCTGACCAATGTACGTGCCATAGTACCTCCCAGAGCATGTGGACACTGCAGCAGAGAGCTGGGTAGGTGCAGGAATGATGCAGGTAGTGCAGGCAAGTGAAGTCTCAAGGGAACAGACAGACATATCTAAACAGCAGAGGCGGTCTTAATTCTATGCAGCCAAAGCAATAGGTCTGCGTCGGTCGCATTATGCAAATCTGTCCAAAGCATAGCATTGCTTGTAGACGGCATGCCTACTGCGACGTTCAAAAACTCATCGTAGCATTGAAATGGGAGGTTACTGAGTCGGTTTTCACGCGAAAAGGCCACGATCCGAAACGTGCGTCTGTCACCATAACAACATGCAGCCATTGGCTGTGTCCGAATCGGTTAGGATGCGGCTACCGGGTCCTTTGAATACTGACCTGCGTCTGTCACCATAACAACTTGCAGCTTATGGCTCTGTCTGAATCGGTTAGGATGTGGCTACCGCGTTCTTTCACTAATCGGTCGGCAGGGCAGATGCTTCTGTAATTGATGTATTTTTGTGCATTACATGTGTGGAGACAGTTTTTTCATGATGAAATGGACCTTTAAAAGAATAGCTTGCAATCCCATTAGGAGCATGACAGCATGACAGTGTCCACCCTGTGACAGTAGTGTGCATGATTCACATTGTGAGACACTGTGTGTATCATGTATCCCACATATCTGGCATTACATGATCCTATTGTGGGTACCTTTTAACCATGTAATTGTTCTCACAAATCTATATCTTGGCTTATTTGGTGAGGAGTTGTGGAGTATGTGCTGCTTGATCACATGAACGGTGACAGACAGTAGAGACTTTTTACACCACAGCACTCTAATTGATGTGTCACCATACCTTGCTAACATGTCTGGAAAGGGTACTAATGCTGTGATATGTATTTAAGTTCATCCTTTTTCATTGACTTTATATTTCGAATGTTCTGTAGCTTTATTTGTGTTCAGATTTCATGTTCAGTTTGTCTCAATGCATGTTGCTTAGTACATTGTGAACTAACAACAACTGTATTTACACTCTACACATAGGTATCGCAGACGACCTCCAGTTCACAGGCCCTTTCCCGGCCTCTGGATCATTGAAGAATGGGATACCATTAGAAAATACAGTTTTACCATGCCAATTATTGAAGAGTTGTCTGAGCAGTTGTTAACGCATTTGCAGCCTGGTAGCACATATCCAACTGCACTGACCCCCAACGTGAAGGTGATGGCAGCATTACATTTCTTTGCCCCGGGTTCATTCCAATACACAGTGGCAACATCAGGTGGAATGTCCCAAGCAATGTTCAGCCATGTCCTTTGGGATGTGTTGGAGGCATTGCTACATTACCTGGACCTGTACATTAAATTCCTGACACTTGGAGAGTTGACAGACATCAAGGGGGAATTCTGTGTCTTGGGATGGATACCACATGTCATTGGTTCTATTGATGGCACCCACGTTGCTTTGATCCCACCACAAGCAAATGAGCAAACATATCATAACCGAAAACATTACAACTCGATAAATGTTCAGGTGGTATCTTTGGCTGACAGGGCGATCTCCCACATCTGCGCACGTTTCCCTGGCTCGGCACATGATGCCTACATCCTGAGAAACAGCGTCATCCCCCATTTGATGTGTCAGCTGCAAACTGACCGGGCCTGGCTTGTTGGTAGGTGATGTTGTATGTGTATTTTGTGGTGTGTGTTGATTGTATGTCAGATAGTGCTCTGTTGTCAGACAACTGAAGTCTTTTCAGTGTTCAATGTAGGAGACTCTGGATACCCTAACCAGCCTTGGTTGCTAACACCACTCCGTAACCCTGTCACCCCTGCAGAAGTGCAGTTTAACGAGGCCCATGGTAGGACCAGGTGAGTGGTGGAGCAGACTTTTGGGCTACAGAAGACCAGATTCTGCTGTCTGGATTGCACAGGAGGAGCCCTCCAATATGCCCCATTGAAGGTGTGTAAGATCATCACAGCTTGCTGCATGCTTCACAACCTGGGTAAACGGAAGGCAATACCACTCATACTGGATGACGGAGACCAGCAGCCGCTAGAAAGGGAGGATCCAGGACTGGGACATGTTGACAGTGGTGATGAGGAGAAGGGCTTGGATTTGCGACAACTGCTCATCCGCAGCTTTTTCACATGAGTGTAAGTATGCGATGAGAGGAGGTGACAAACCCCAATTGTTTGTTTGTGTTTTGCTGGTGTACAATGTGTATGTATGCATATGAGTGTATGATAATTCTCATGATCTTTTTAAATTAAATGGGTCTAATAAGTTTGCAGGTTAACATGTACAGTGCTAATGTGAATCTTAGCTAGTGTTCACACAGCCATTTTTGTGCATTTGATGAAATTCTTAGCAAAATTTGGCCAACTGATTCATGAGTTCCTGACTCTGTTCTATGTTTCTTCTTGCCAGGGTACTTTGCCTTGTTGTCTGCAGAGTTGTGACCTCACCAGACCCACGATGCAGTGACATACTCCAACATTGAACTGTTGTGGAACTCCCTGGCACGCACTAACTTCTGACCGGATGGTTATTTTTTTAATTTTGGGGCATTTTGAAACTGTGTGATGTGATCTGATTTTGTGTGAAGGTGCCAGGTTGTATCTGGAGAATAAACCTGTGCTACACATTGAGGTGTGCCTTGTCTGTTTTCACACATCCAAATATTATTTTGAAACAAAACATGTACCATGATGATCTGTTTTGCTCACAATCATTGTTGATTGTGCTTGCATATGGTGATAGTTTTGTGGACAGTAGACTTAAATTGAGTCAGTACCATGTACTACAGGTTGTGTGATAACCTGGTTGTGTCTATCTATCATGCTGTGACAAGGTAAATTTACTCACAAGCCATTAGCTGACATTTTGCCAATGTTGTTGACACTTTCTTCTTTGTGATTTTGTGCATCATTTCAATCTGTACATTTTGGAATCAAAGTCACGACATGAGCAAGTATTTAGTGAAAAGTGGTTTATTTTGGTGCATGAAGGTGGTAGATCATTCCACACAATGGCGGAGTGCTCAACAAAAAAAACAAAGTTGGTAGTGTTTGTAGAAGAAGCCTTCAAAAGTAAGTCCACAGTTATTTGAGTCCAAAGTCCAACTTAGACTCTCCATCCAATGTGGGACATCTCAATGACAGTCAACAAAGTGAACACTTGGCACACAATGGAGGATATCGGGGCAGATTGTCACTTCCTTGGGGTGATGCATTGCCATCTGTCTCTCAAGGATTCTTCCTCGGACGACCTTTTCCACGTTTTGCGGGGGCACCCTCAGGTGCAGGCAGGGGCAGTGCTGGGGACTCTCCGCCAGAGTCCACATCCCTCCCTGTGGCTTGTGCTGATGTTGATGCACCAGATGTTGTAGGCACACAGGGAGGTGTGGACATGTTGTTGGCAATCTGGCAGAGGCAGGTGACAATGTCCTGGTGCACCGCAGTCAGGTCATCAGTTTTAGTCAGGAAACTGTCCAGTTTTTGATTTTGGGCTGCCTGCAGTAGTTCACATTTCCTGAAGATCCTAACGACCTGGCCAAATTCTCCCTGCAACCCTTGTAGGCATTGAAGATCTGGGAGAGGTTTGGGTGCTCCTCATCAGCAGCACCAGCTGCATTATGGCCTAGGTCCCCACGGCTCCTCCCACCACCCCTACCCGCCCGAGCAGGCCCAGTCAACACTGAGCCTCCTTCCTCATTGACAGGGATGTTGTTGTCTGCCAACTCCAGAGTTCCCTGTGTTGCTGTGCTGTTGGTGGTGGCTCGGGCAGCTGTGTCCATCACAGTAAGGGTCAGCTGGGTGTTTTCTGCTGAGGTGGGAGTGGTCGCAGAGGATCCTGCTGTAGCCGCTGCTGGTGCTGTGGGCCGACCCAAACCTGATGTGCCAGGTCGTTCCTTGTCGTCCGAGGATTGTTGAGAGTCATCTGCGCCGGAGAGCTCCCGGTTGACCAGAGTCTGGGACTGCCTGTCCTGGTTGGTTCCAGGGGTGTTCCCAGCTCACCCTGTGGGTACGTAAAAGAGACAATGATTGATGTGAATGTCCACAGCCCCTCAAATCATACCCATTACATAGGCTACTGGACCTAATGATGAGTTAATGTACATAGATTGTCCTCCTTCAGCCATGATGCTGGCCTATGTTTTTGGTGGACAATGTAATTCAGACAAGATGGGGATTAATAAACATGTCCAGCTATGTGCATAAATGGGCATGTTGTGTTTAGTTCTCATTACATGTCCAAAGACATTGACTGGTTTGTGACACCCTGTGAATGACACAGGTGGGTTGGTGTTTTGCCCATCTGTACTTTCACGGTGACATACGTACTCTTTATCTCCAAATGGTGGTATTTTTTAGGCCTGTTTACTGGGCTTAGTGCTTGTCTTTAGCAGTCACGTAGGTGGGGCTGCCAACACACTCACAGTCTGTTTATTAAACCAGAAATTCGTGGGAATGGTGTGAGTGATGTGCTTATTGTTCTCATCTCATTATACACAAGTGAATGGCTGTGATGAGCAAAATGTGTGACTGCTTAACTTTGTGCCCACACAGATCATGTATTTTGCACATTTACTCCATAGTCAGATGAAATCACAAACTGTGCTTTCTACCATTTTGTGGCAGACTACTTTAATGAACTGAGGTTTACTTGCTTGGGCTCTATTTGTAAAACTTACACTCCTCCTCCCACCCAGCCCAACCAGGCCACCAGGAAGAGTGTTGTCCAGACAATGCTGATAAGTGTACTTGCAAGATGGTTGTCACTGATGGCTGGTGTTTTTGACAAAGAGGGACATTTGGTATTTGTGATAAGTTCAGACAGCAGTCCCCAGTGTCAGCCATCTTGCTAGTACACATCCCCTCACTGTTAGGTACCCATAGGCCCGATGAGCTGTTTGGTTTGTGTGGGAGGAGGAGTGTGTGCACTGACTCCATCTCCCATCAGGCCTTGTACTACACACACTTATTCCACTGTGCAAAAACAGCACCCCTGGAACTACGCTTTCCTGAGAGTGAGTGGATATGTGCTGACAAAGATGGCTGACACTGCTGCCTGGGGTTCGTAGCACAAGTCCCTGTTGTTAGTTGTGGTAAATCATATGTAAGTATCAAGGACCCCCTGTATATATGGATATACTATTCCTAGGACAGGGTAAACAACCAAGAGAATATATCAATCCTAGGTAATAGACAAATAAAATCACAATAAATGTAACTAACACTATAAAGACAATGAGGACAGAAAGGAATAAAAATTAATAAAAACTGAGATTTATTTATTTAATTAATATTCATGTATATGAATCAAGGATAACAGAAGAAAGGAGATCAAATTATACATAACATATACAATTTAGTAACATAATACATTCATTAAAGTGCAAATCAAGTTTTTATAAAATACAAAATACATATAAAAATTCAAAGTGGCAATAAATAAATCTTCGACGCGCGTTTCGGCACACGTAGCGCCTTCGTCAGGAGAAGCCACAACAACCTAAAATCAATAAAGATATATCTGAACCATCATTGTCATAATTACATCAATATTTACAATATGGTACATTTATAAAGTGCCTTCAGTTAGATCTATAGAAAATTAGAATGGAAACCAAAGTACCCGTATTAAAGGTTAGATTTAGAAAAAAGAAGAAGTAATACATTTTTTTAGAATGGGAATAGAGATGAATAGAATGCAGTACTACCAATCCCAAACCTAAGTGTACAATGGAACGGAAACATAAGCTTACTAGAGAACTGATACGACTCTGATGAAGATGAATGAGGTATGAGTCACTCATTACTTAGTTATGCGATGAAACAATATCTGCAATAACATATATGATATACAATTATCAGAAATTTTTAGTATTTTAAAGTTTAACGTATAAAGTGCATTAAAAGTCATATTTTATATCTAGTTCTATTTAGCACTATATTGTGATCAGGTATTAATAAATGTATCAGTTATAATGAATATCCAATGCAAGCCTAAAGAAACCATAAATTGTTTAAAGTAGTAGATGGTTAAAGTATAAACTTACTATATAGACCAATTTCAGGTTTCTATATGCAGTTTCTATATACGGTTTCTAATATAGTGTGATGAGACATTTATCAAAGATCAGAACATAAAATGCAACTGGTTAAAAGTGTGACTGATTAAAAGTATAATATGTAGGATATCTATTCTAAATTTTTTAATCCTAGATTTATTTATAAGAAATCAACAATCTAGGAGTTCGGTCCTACACGTTGAGAGAATTAATTGCTCTCACGTATTTTAATTCCTTGGTAAGCAATATATGTCCTTATATTTCTTATAAATAAATCTAGGATTAAAAAATTTAGAATAGATATCCTACATATTATACTTTTAATCAGTCACACTTTTAACCAGTTGCATTTTATATCACAATATAGTGCTAAATAGAACTAGATATAAAATATGACTTTTAATGCACTTTATACGTTAAACTTTAAAATACTAAAAATGTTCTGATAATTGTATATCATATATGTTATTGCAGATATTGTTTCATCGCATAACTAAGTAACGAGTGACTCATACCTCGTTCATCTTCATCAAGTCGTATCAGTTCTCTAGTAAGCTTATGTTTCCGTTCCATTGTACACTTAGGTTTGGGATTGGTAGTACTGCATTCTATTCATCTCTATTCTCATTCTAAAAAAATTTATTACTTCTTCTTTTTTCTAAATCTAACCTTTAATACGGGTACTTTGGTTTCGTTCTAATTTTCTATAGATCTAACTGAAGGCACTTTATAAATGTACCATATTGTAAATATTGATGTAATTATGACAATGATGGTTCAGATATATCTTTATTGATTTTAGGTTGTTGTGGCTTCTCCTGACGAAGGCGCTACGTGTGCCGAAACGCGCGTCGAAGATTTATTTATTGCCACTTTGAATTTTTATATGTATTTTGTATTTTATAAAAACTTGATTTGCACTTTAATGAATGTATTATGTTACTAAATTGTATATGTTATGTATAATTTGATCTCCTTTCTTCTGTTATCCTTGATTCATATACATGAATATTAATTAAATAAATAAATCTCAGTTTTTATTAATTTTTATTCCTTTCTGTCCTCATTGTCTTTATAGTGTTAGTTACATTTATTGTGATTTTATTTGTCTATTACCTAGGATTGATATATTCTCTTGGTTAGTTGTGGTAAAGTCAGACACCAGTGCCCAATGTCATGCATCCTGCTAGTAAATTTTGAAACACTGTGGGTAATCTTAGTTCCTGTTGGGCTGTTTGTGCTGGGTGGGGAGGTGTATGTTGGACAGGGCCTGATGTGAGTTATTGACTTTCCAAATACTCCAGCTTCCACCCAACCCAGCTAACTCCTCTGAGGCTGTGGCTAACTGGCAGTGAGGGGAAGTGTACTAGCAAGGAGGCTGAGACTGGTGCATGATGTTAAACTTGAATCCAAATCCCAACAAGGCCTTCTCCACCAAACACCATGCAACAGTGTCAGGCATCTTGCTAGTGCACTTCCATTCACTGTCAGGTAGACATAGGCCCAGATGAAGTGGTTATTCTGGGGGTAGGAGTATTTGCCATTACTTCAACTCCCATCAGGCTCTGTCCTACACACACTCTTCCCACCCAGAGAAAACTGATCACATGGCATAATGGTTTCCTGACAGTGTTGGAAATGTATTATCAAGATGTGTGACACTTGCGCCTGGTGACTGAGTTGGCCACAAATCCCAACAGGGCCTTGTTGTCCACACACCAGTTCCCAGTGTCATCTATCTTGCCAGTACACGTCCCCTCACTATCAGGTAAGCATAGTTCCAAATGGGCTTGTTGTGCTGTTTGGAATGAGTAGTGTTTGCACTGACTCCATCTCCCATCAGGTCCTGTGCTCCACCCACCTTCCCAGCAGCCCAAACAGAACACCTGGAACTATGCCTACCTCACAGTGCGTGGCAATGTACTATCAAGATGTCTGACACTGGTGCCTGTTGTCAGAGTTGAGTACAAATCCCATCATGGCCTTGTGCTCCAAACACCAGTCCCCAGTGTCAGCCATTTTGTCAGTACATTTCTACTCACTGTCAGGTAAGCAGAGTTCCAGGTGGGCTGTTTGTGCTGGGTGGGAAGAGTGCCTGTAGAACAGGACCTGCTGGGAGATGTAGTCAGGGCTAACATTCCTCTTCCCACCCAGCCCAAACTGGACACTAGGAACCATGCTTACTTGACAGTGAGTGGAAATGTACTGACAATATGTCTGACACTGGTGCCTGCTGTTTGACTTGACTGCAACACACATCAGAGCATTCTGCTCCAGACACCAGTCCCAGTGACAGCCATCTTTGCAGCACATTGCCACTCACTGTCAGGAACACAGAGTCCCAGGGAAGCTATTTGGGATGGGTAGGAAGGTGTGTGTTTGACAGAGCCTGATGGTAGTTGTAGTGACAGCAAACACTGCTTCTCCCAACCAGCACTAACAGCTCATCTGGGCCAATGGCTACCTGACAGTGAATGGAAGTGTACTAGCAAGATGGCTGACACTGTTGCATGGTGTTTGGATTGGAACACAGGGCCTTGATGGGAGTTGTCTTCAAGTTCAACACCATGTAGCATAGTCAGCCATCTTGCAAGTACACTTCCCCACACTGTCAGGTAGCCATAGGCCCAGATGAGCTATTTGGGATGGGTTGAGGAGGAGTGTTTGCTGTCACTACAACTCCCATGAGGCATGGACCCACACACACACCTTCCCACACAGCTCAAACAGCACACCAGAAAGAAGGTTGTTCAGACAATGAGGGGTAGTATACTCTCAAGATGTCCGACACTGGTGCCTGGTGTCTGAGTTGACCACAACTCCAATCATGGCCTTGTGCTACAAACACCAGTCCCCAGTGTCAGCCATCTTGCCAGTACATTTCCACTCACCGTCAGGGACAGCATAGTCCCAGGTGTGCTGTTTGAGCTGGGTGGGAAGGTGTGTGTGGGACTGAGCCTGATGGGAGATGTTGTCAGTGCAAACACTCCTCCTCCCAGGCAGCCCAACCAGGTCAACAGGGAGAGTGATGTCCTGGCAATGAGGGGAAGTGTACATTCAAGATGTCTGACACTGGTGCCTGTTGTTTTTCTTGACGGCAACTCCCATCAAGGCCTTCTGCTCCAGACACCATGCAGAAATGTCAGCCATCTTGCTAGCACATTTCCACTCACTGTCAGGAAAGCATAGTTCCATGTGGGTTTGTTGGGCTGTGTGGGAGGAGGAGTGTTTGCAGTCAGCCAA
Source organism: Calotriton arnoldi (assembly GCA_963921515.1). NCBI lineage: Eukaryota > Metazoa > Chordata > Amphibia > Caudata > Salamandridae > Calotriton > Calotriton arnoldi. The sequence continues at coordinate 369,480 of CAWUFW010005986.1, forward strand.
ACAGCCTACCTGTGACTCTGCTTTCCTGAGAGTGAGCGAAAAGTGTGCTGGCAAGATGGCTGACACTGGTGACTGGTGTTTGGAGCACAAAGTCTTGCTGGGAGTTTGTAAGTAGTATGTACATGATAGGAATTTTATGCCTTTTAATGTTCATTGCAGGTATGTTGTTTATCAATATGACATAAATATCACATGCTCATTTACTGTAGTTTGGTTTTAATTTCAAAACAGTCATTTGTATCACTGTGTGCTTTACAATGATATCTATGGAGGTGTAATTGGTAACTTTTTTGTAATGTGGAGTAGGTACCTATCAGACTCTGTTGCTCCTGGTAGTCCATAGATGGACTACCAGGAGAAGATGGCATGCACCTTCTCCTCCCAGGAAGTGAAGTGCACAGGTGGTGCAGGAGGGCCACTGCCAGTCGGCTGGCTTTCAGCATGTTCTCTGGCTAGCAGTTTTTTGACCCTCCTTCGCACATCATAATACCTACTCCTGATATCATCCATTGTGCGCAGGACAGGTGCTTCAGCATTCACCTTGTTGACTATCCTGTCCCACATCCTATTTCTCTGGGAAAGGGGGGTCTGTTGGACTAGGTTCCCAAATAACTGTGGCTCTATTCTGATTATTTAGTCTACAAGCACTTCCAACTCCTTCTCTGTGAACCGTGGCAGCTTCCTTGGGGCCATGGTGAGGGTGAGGGTGAATGTGAAGGTGAAGGTGAGGGTGAGTGTGAATTTGAAAAAGAGTGTGTTTGTAAGAATTGTTTAAAAATAAAATCTGTGAAAGTTATGTGGAGGATGAAGTGCAAGTGTATGAGGCAGAGAGCAGGGAATGTGTGGCAAATCCTGTGACCTAGCAGCAGTTGTGTTAGAGCAAAGGATCACGGTCATGTTTTTGGTCCTTTATATAGGTGGATTGGTGGGTGTGGCTAATATTTGAAATTTTTTGGGGGGTATTTTGGCAGTGCCAAAGCTTGTTTTGAATGTTTTTATTAGTATCCAATTGCCATTTGTACCACCAACCGACACGGTTCAGAAACCGTGTCAGATGCTTCGTCATCTGTTCGTGGGGTAAACCGAGCCTGATTTGAAACAGGAATGCTATTCTTCAGAGTTTCCGAACGAGTCAGTCGCATCGGGCTTGTATACGGATGATTCGGTCTTGCGGATTGCTTTCCTACCGACTCGTGGGAGATGAACATGCAATGCATAGCAATCCGTTGTTCGTGAAGCTTGCAGTCGAGTCAGTAGGAAACCATTCCGGAACCGAATCAGTAGGAATGCTTTCCTGACGAGATTGTAATTGGGCCCATAGTACCAATCCATCAAAATTGGAAAACCACCAAAAAAAAGTTAAAATACAGCTGTAGAAAAAAGGATCCAACGACGCATTCCTCTCAATTCCCAATTCCTCTCATTCCTCTCAATAACGAAACCCTCAAAAACCCAAAACATTGTTTAAAACAAAAAACACTTCAACAAACTCGAAAAATAAAAGGAAATGTAAAAAAGTAAATAGTTTCAATAAAATTAAATACAATTTCCTTTTCGTAAAAAAACCGCCTCGTCACCTCCATGGTAAATCGAAACTGGAAACCGGCAAAAATAGAAAAACAATACCCTCCTACAAAAACACATACAACCCCACATACATTAATTATAACATTCAATATAACATAACACACTTAAATACCAGATAACTAACACTCTATAACACTATACTACTCTTAAAAAACCACGACAAACAAACCAAACACTAAACTACCAAAACTACACATTGCTACACAACAAACCTACATTTAATACTCTACCTACTCGACACTCCCACTAGCCCCTACCTTAAAATTATCTTAAAGTATTATAAAACAAACTTACCTTAACCGACTAAACGCAGCTCCCAACCATGAGGTTCCCTCTTCCAAAATGACCTAAAAACCAAATAGATAGAATGAAAAGTGAGAAAACCAGAAAAAGAATGGCCACGAAATAAAAAGGAAAAAAAAGACTATTTCTCAATAGACAAGAATGGAGATTTACAAAAAATAATTCAAACAACTTAAATATATAGGGGCATATTATCAAGGGCTCTATCGCCGCTTTAGCGGGACTTTTTGCCGCTAAAGCGGCGATATTTTTAACGCCCTATTAGCAAGCTGTCGCTAACAGGCGTTAGCGACAGCTTTCAAGCGATAGCGGCCGGGTTTACATCGCCTTGCATGTCAGCGATAATTATCGCTAATGACATGCAAGGTAGGCGTTCCCAACTAAAAGCGACAGAAAACAGTCGCTTACATACCTATCGCCTATTAGCAATACCCGCGAGCGATAAAAAACGAGCGCTAACCCCGATTAGCGCTTGTTTTTAGAACTGATAAAAACATGACTTAGCAATGAAAGTCAATGGGAGGTGGATTGTAAGGTTAAGTCCCCAGATTTAGCGATAGGATTTTATCGCTGGATTTCTCGCGTTAAAGCTGGGTTTCGCCGCTATCGCTGGATATTTCATCGCAATGGAGATAAACCTTGCTAATAGCATGTTATTTGCGAGGTAATATCCAGCGATAGCCGGCGATAAAAAAAGGCGCGCTAAGCAAGTTTTGCGATATTTTTCGCATGTTCTTGCTAATATGCCCCATATTTTTATATTATACAAAAATAATATAAAAATATAGAAAATATTTACACAAAAAAACTGTAAAATATATATTAAATAATACATTAACACAAAGGGGCCGATTCCGATCTCGCTCGGAGGCGCACCTAATATCATTCGGTCGGGAAAAAAGCCAGGCGAATGCCTGTTTCCCGACCGATCCGCGCATACGTCCGAACGAGCAAGTACGATGCGCACAACTGCTCAAATTCCGACCCAGTCGTACTCACCGAATACAGGTCCTGTACTCCGACCGAGGCGGATCCGGAAACGCAGAATGGAGTCGCACGGAAGCTAAAATGCAGCCCCGTCCGGCTGGACAAGTACGATGCGCTTTCCGTACGCGTCGAACCCGTCGCTACGCACGGCACATCAAAGCATCCGGGTGATGCGCACATAAGCTCCGATTCGCGCCACAAGATGATCCACGGCTACGAGATGAACACGCCAGCGACGAGGACGAGGCGAAGCAAAGAGAAAGACGAACGAGACGAACCAACCATGAATCCCATCGTGCCGATCCTACCAATATTCTACATCTATTACCGGAACAGGCAAGGACGCGTACGGCGCAGAAGGTAAGTCAGACACCAACCACAAAAACAAACTACACGTACCCAACATATCACACACACACAGAGGGATGCAGAAATACTTACACCAGCAACAGCAGCACCATAGGGGCGGGATGGCCATCACCAATGCCACACATACACATAGGGGCCTGTATGCCCACCACCACTACCACCCCTACTCAGGGGAGCCAGATGCCTGTCACTACTACCACCTCTACCCATGGGGGGCTGGATGCCTACCACCACTACCACCCCTACCCATGGGGGCTGGATGCCCACCACCACTACCACCCCTACTCAGGGGGAGCCAGATGCCTGTCACTACTACCACCTCTACCCATGGGGGCTGGATGCCCACCACCACTACCACCCCTACTCAGGGGGTGCCAGATGCCTGTCACTACTACCACCCCTACCCATGGGGGGCTGGATGCCTACCACTACTACCACCCCTACCCAGGGGGTGCTAGATGCCTGTCACTACTACCACCCCTACCCAGGGGGTGCTAGATGCCTACCACTAGTACCACCCCTACCCAGGGGTGCCAGATGCCTGTCACTACTACCACCTCTACCCATGGGGGATGGATGCCTACCACCTCTACCACCCCTACCCAGGGGGTGCTAGATGCCTGTCACTACTACCACCTCTACCCATGGGGGGCTGGATGCCTACTACCACTACCACCCCTACCCAGGGGGTGCCAGATGCCTACCACTACTACCAACCCTACCCAGGGGGTGCCAGATGCCTGTCACTACTAACTCCCCTACCCAGGGGGTGCTAGATGCCTACCACTGCTACCACCCATACCCAGGGGGTGCTAGATGCCTACCACTACTACCACCCCTACCCAGGGGGTGCCAGATGCCTGTCACTACTACCACCTCTACCTATGGGGGGCTGGATGCCTACCACCACTACCACCCCTACCCAGGGGGTGCTAGATGCCTACCACCATCTGGCACCTCCTACCCAGGGGGTGCCAGATGCCTGTCACTACTACCACCTCTACCCATGGTGGGATGGATGCCCACCACCACTACCACCCCTACTCAGGGGATGCCAGATGCCTGTCACTACTACCACCCCTACCCATGGGGGGCTGGATGCCTACCACTACTACCACCCCTACCCAGGGGGTGCTAGATGCCTGTCACTACTACCACCCCTACCCATGTGGGGCTGCAGGGCGGCGGCGGGGTCTTGCTCTTCCGGGTCCTGGGGGACTTGCGGGTGGGGGCGTCAGTCGGTCTGCGCCTGGGGGAGGGTGTCCGGGGGCGAGGGGCACTCCCTCCATGTGGGTGGGCTTCTCTTCCCCTGAATGCTGGATCAGCTGGATCGGAGGGGAAGAGGTCGAGGTCACTGAGGAAGACCCGCTGTGTCTTTGGGGTTGCAGGTGAGGCAAGGGAAGGGGCCTTGGAGGGAGAGGTAACTGAGGACTGCGCAGTGCTCATGGATGCGTGTGTGCGTGCCTTGGCCCCATCCCCTGTGAGTGTGGTTTCAGTCCCCTGACTGTGCGTGCGTGTGCGTGTGGATTTTGGCGTGTGTGTCTGTGTGCTGCCTGTGTCTGTGCTGGTGTGTGCCTGTGCCAGTGTGTGTGTGCTTGGGACAGGTAAGGTGCTGGGGAGTGTGGATGGGGCAGAGGTAGGAGGGGTGAGGAACTGTTGGAGGAGGGACACTGCTGCCGTCAGGGAGGAGTCCATGGACCTATTGCCCCTCTGTAGGGCAGACATGCCCGATGAGATGCCCTCCATGAACGACACCAGCTGAGTCAACAGAGTGGTGTGTGCATGGAGGACACTCAGCATCGCTGTCTGCCCTACATGGAGCTGGCGAAGGAGGTACACAGACTCCTCACTCAGGGCAGCAGGGGACACTGGGGCAGGGGGTGCGGTGCCTGGCACGAAGGAGACACACTCCCGAACATGGGAGCCTCCACGGACCTGGGGAATGGGAGCCGATGGGAGGGCGGTGGTGGTGGTGGTGGTGGCGGGGACAGCAACACTAGCTGTGGTGTGGTGGCTGCTGACACCTGCCTCCACAAGGGAGTCATCCTCCGAGCTGCTGTGGTCCTCAGCTGAGGTGGATGGTGCTGAGGACTCCTCGGTGTGGCTCCCTCGCCCTCCGTGCCACTGGGTCCCTCCGACCACTCCTCGGCTGCTGACCCAGTCTGGCTCTGCGGCTCCTCCTGGTCCGTGGAGCTGTCCCCTCCTGTGGGCGTGGATGTATCTGCAAACAATAGGGAAACAGACAGACATCAGACACCTGCACCGAACGCACACACCACAGTAAGTACAGCACATTACAGAGCAAGCCCTGGCATCCTTAGTTGAACATTGCAAAAAGTGCCCAAACAGAGTAGGGGAAGCCAATTGTCAGTCTGATGGTCAACCATGGCACTCACATCTCTCCTGGCCTTGCACCCATCTCTCTGGTGCCTGTCGGATGGCAATACCCCAGTGTGGACACATGCACCACCTACACAGTAGTTGGACAGTGCAGAGAACACGGTGAAGCATGTGAACATGCACACATCACAACTCTTGCCACTGAGTCAGTACAGGTGTCCGGAGAAAGGGATGCCCAGAGTAAATCGTGAAATGCATGTGATGCATACCAGCGACAGACACCATGATGCACCCATGTCCTGATAGTCATTGCCACAATGGTGTGCATGTAGCACATGTCACTCCCCTGCGGGATCACTCATAGGAAGTTTCACGCCATGGCACAGGCATGCCTGCTAAGTCATACATCACTGTCTCCAGTCACATGGGCAGGGCAGCCAGACAACAACAGTCTGCACTGTCACTATAGTAGGTCATGGGGAATGCAAGTCCAGGAGCTGAACAAGTGCACATGTACATCCCCCACACACCACATCATCTGAACCCTTATCTGTCCACGTCATACCAATTGGACATATGGGAGACCTGTAACAGAACCCTCTGAACCTGAGCACCTCACAATCTGCTGTGAATGGGAAACAGCTGCCTGAACTTCACATTTGCATACTCCAGTCTGCACGGTCAGGTGATCAAACACCTATGTGTCACACAAGTATCGTCTCCTATGTCACATCTCCGGTGGCATGCTGAGCCCCAAACGAGAAACACCCCTGACAACGAAGTCACAGCACACTGACACAGAGGCAGACACCTGAGGGGACATATCACTGAGCACAACGTGTCAGCTGATACACGGGAGTGGGAGTACAGAGTGTATTGTATGGCCTGGAGTAGGCATGACTGTCCTGCCCCACGTGAATGAGGGATGAGCCCTGGACAGTAGGCAGGTGGCTAAGTATGTGTGACACACGTAATATACATACTCCTGGGGCCCAAACATTGTACCCACCCGCAGCATGGGTGTGTGCCAGATACCCCAGGCACATGTGGTGGATCAGCTCAGCAATTGGACCACATATCAAAGTAACACGCAGATTACATGGCAGAACACAGGCATTGTGTAAGCAATGGACCCACCCATGATGCCCATCACAGAGTTAGGGAACCAAATGCTGTCCCCCACCTTGAGCTGAGCAAAATGCAAGGACACAGTACCCAAGTGACACAATTCCCTGACTGTAAGGGCCACACCTGGGTATCAGATGAGGAGTGGGCAGTGCACAATTGAGGGACATGGGTCCTGGACCACATGACTGATGTACTGTGGAAGTTTAACCAGGCCAGAGGAGGGCACATAGCATGGCAGACAAAGTTCACAATGCAGTCATGGACTCACCCCCTCCTTGCTGCTCTCTGGCCTTCAGCCGCCCATCCAGATCAGGGAAGACCACCGCCAGGATCCTGAGCATGTGGGGGTCAGGGTCTGGTGTCCGCCCCTCCTGCGAGGAGGCGACAGCTTCAGCTGGACCCGTGCGATCCTCCGGGTCCAGCCCCGAAGGTCCTGCCACCTCTTCTGGCAGTTGCGGATCCGGCGCTTGTAGACCCCCACGGATCTCACTGCCCGGACGATGGTCAGCCATATCTGCTGCTTCTGGTGGGCATCAACCTGTGAGGATGACAAAGTGAAAATGCCATTACTACACATTCAACATATCCGTGCATTACACAGTTGGATATACATGTCTCATTCACAGGGGCACATGATGTACACAGGCAGTGCAACGATGGCTATGGACCGTTTGCCAGCAGTTACTACATGGTATCATTGCCTGGGTAGTAAAACCTTGTTTAAATGCACTGTCACTGCACTATACCTGTTCAGTGCATGTTACTACACACTATGGGGGTGACAACTACTCAGTGAGCCTGCTAGCCAGTGGCGTGCAGACTGTAAGTCTTGCTAGTCAGACAACATGCACATCTAGTAAGGCAGTGGACAGCACACTCACCTGCTCCCCTGCTTTCCCATACAGCTTGCTGTACTGTGGAAGGAGGCCGTCCAGCAGGTCCTGGTTCTCCTCAGTGCTGAAGGCTGGGGCTCTCTCCACAGTACGTGCCATTGCAGGATCCAGAGGGTGCAGGTACAGCAGCAGTGGTGGTGGCAGATGTCGTCCTGGAGCATGTAGTGCAGGCAAGTGAGCTCTCAGGGGAACAGCCAGCATTATATGTGTGCTGCAGAGGCAGGTACTGACCCATTTGTCCAAAGTGATAGGTCCAAGTCGTTTGCATCTTCTGAATCTGACCAATCCATGGAATAGCAGCACTCATACACGCCCACAGCATCCTTCAAAAGTTCAACTTCATGACACCCATGAATTTGCAACATTGTTGTGGGTGACCAACTGAATTCACAGCATCAGACTTGTTAAAGATTTGAAAACGCGTCCGTTGCCAGGCAAGGCCATAGCCAATGTGTGCGCACCGATCGGTCCATTGCTGTACAACGCGTATTGCGCATACAACGCGTACCCGCTCACATTGAATGCAATGGGCCGGCCGGGAACACCGATCGGTCCATTGCTGTTCAACGCATACCAGGCATACAACGCGTACCCTCTCACATTGCATGCAATGGGCCGGCCGGGAACACCGATCGGTCCATTGCTGTTCAACGCGTACCAGGCATACAACGCGTACCCGCTCACATTGAATGCAATGGGCCGGCCGGGAACACCGATCGGTCCATTGCTGTTCAACGCGTACCAGGCATACAACGCGTACCCGCTCACATTGAATGCAATGGGCCGGCCGGGAACACCGATCGGTCCATTGCTGTTCAACGCGTACCAGGCATACAACGCGTACCCTCTCACATTGAATGCAATGGGCCGGCCGGTAACACCGATCGATCCATTGCTGTTCAACGCGTACCAGGCATACAACGCGTACCCGCTCACATTGAATGCAATGGGCCGGCCGTGAACACCGATCGGTCCATTGCTGTACAACGCGTCCCTGGACAAGTCACTGGCATATGTCACCATGCCTGTCACAGGTGAACATATGCCAGCCACATATACTTCCCAGGGAGTGAGGGGCACACCTACAACACCACAGCCTGTCCACACTGTATCCTAAGGCATGTAAGGCTGCATTACCTATTCCGTGTATGGGGGTGAACATGTTGTTCTGTGGGTGTCACTTGGGGGCAGCCACTCCCAGGCTGTGCACGTGTTCATGGGGACAGGATCCTTGGTGTGTCGTGCACGTGACATGACCACTGTGATGTGCAACTGTTCATTACTGAGCATGTGGCATGTACACATTTCACGGTGGTGTATGTGTATGTCATGTCACATACCCCCTGAGTCCCATGTGGGACGGTATGTACGTCCCAGGGTGACCCATTGGCACAATAGTGATGGTCCTCCACAGTCTGTGTGCATGTTGTGTTTACAATGTCTCTTATTCCATGTGCACAATGTGAGACAGTCTCCGCATCCACGTTGTTTGTGCATGAACTTTGATGTTGTGCGTGTGTGTGTCACAGACGTCCATGTCTGTCCTGCCGTGGCAACAGGGACCACTACCTGTGTGGGTCATGGTTGTTTTGCTGTTGTGTAATCATGATGCACCATGTCATGCCAGTGTCCATGTGGCAATACAGGGTCCCTGGGAATCTACCTGTCGATGAGCTGTGATGCCTGGGGCACATCTGTCCTCACATGTCACTGTGGTGTGTGTTTGGAACGTGGCAGCAGTACATGGGTACTGTGACACAGCCTAATGATATCCCATAGCACAACCTGGGACTTGTTGAGGGAACATGTTGAACTGTGATGTTAGATGTTTGCCATGTAGGTGCCATACATGTCCTTACGGAACGGCACACGCATCATGTACTTGTGTCTCGTAATGGTGTACCATGTGATATTGAGTCTGGTCTATGCCACATATGTGGGGTGACTGACAATCTTTCTTTCTTCACCTATGCACTGCAGGGCACCAGCTGTCCATCGGCCATTCCCTGACCTTGCAACAGTGGTTGAACGGGACTGCATCCGACGGTACCGCTTCACCAGGCCACTGATTGAGGAATTGGCGGTGCGGTTGGCCCCACATTTGCAACCTGGCCGGACATACCCCACAGCGCTGACCCCCAAGGTGAAGGTGATGGCAGCCCTACACTTCTTTGCCACCGGTACCTTTCAACACACTGTGGCGTCTGCTGGTGGGATGTCACAGACCATGTTCAGCCGTGTGCTCCGCAATGTTTTGGTGGCTATGTTGAGATACCTGAACCAGTACATCTATTTCCCTAGACTTCAACAACTCACTGACGTGAAGAGTGACTTCTATGCCCTGGGGAGGATGCCGCATGTCATTGGCTCCATTGATGGTACACATGTGGCTTTGGTACCACCACAGGCCCAGGAGCAGGCATACAGGAACCGCAAGCACTACCATTCGGTCAATGCACTGGTGGTATGTCTTGCAGATATGTGCATCACACACGTGTGTGCCCGTTTCCCCGGTTCTGCACACGATGCCTACGTGATGAGGAGTAGTCGCATCCCGAGGATGATGTCACAGATGCGGAACCAGCGTGCCTGGCTTGTTGGTGTGTACTGACTATGTACCATTGTGTGTGTTGTGCAATGTAGTGTTCCACCCTCTTTTCCAACTCAGCTAATGTGCAATTGTCTGTATGTAGGTGACTCCGGATATCCCAACATGCTGTGGTTGCTGACGCCCCTCAGGAACCCTGTGACACCAGCCCAGATGCGTTACAATGAGGCACATGGTCGGACCAGGAGAGTGATTGAGCGGACATTTGGTCTCCTGAAGAGCCGCTTCCGCTGCCTGGACAAGACAGGAGGGGCCCTCCCATATGCCCCAGCAAAGGTGTGCAAGATTGTCATCGTCTGCTGCATGCTACACAACCTGGCTGTGCGGAAGGAGTTGCCTCTCATCCTGGATGACGATGATCAACATCCGCCACCTGTGGAGGATCCTGGCCTGGACCACGATGCCAGTGATGATGAGGATGATGATGGTGATGTCCGCACACAGCTCATCACCAACTTCTTCAGCTGAATGTGAGTATCCAGAGATGTCATGTCAATGATGTGAGTATGCATGATATGTGTTGGTGGTGCTCTGGTGCTGTTTGAGTGTGGCCATGTGCTACATGACTGTATGCGTGTAGCGATGTGTCCTTACAGGTAGTCTGTACTCCCCAACAGTGTTGACATGCTAACGTGGTTCTGGGTAGGTATCTTGTGACATGTATTGGGCATGAGTATTGAAGTTCTGTCCTGTTCTTCATTGCTTTTGACTGTGTGTCATTTCTGTCCTTCACAGGGTACTTTCAGATTTGTTTGGTCAACTGTGATCCCCCAACACCGTGATTGAACTTCCAGGGTGGTAGCTGTCGTATCCCTACAGGTGATGTGCGCCACACCCATGGACTTCCTTCCTTCTACACTTGTTGACTGTGTGCCCACTGCCAGGTGGGATTACCTTGCATCTGTAGTGGTTACAACATGTTGCAAATGTGTAATAAACCTGTGCTTCACTTTGTGATGTGCGTTGTCTGTGGTCACACATCTGACTGACATTTGCTTACTGCACCAGTGGGATAGTTGACAATGACTGTGAATAGGTGTTGTGTCTGTGCATTGCACCGTATTTCTTGCCAACATCAGTGTAGGCGATGAGTCACATGGCCTAGGTGTGTATATGTTGTGTAGCCTTGGTGGTGTGTCTCCCTCATATGTGTCACGTTGCCATGACTCACATGCTGGTGTTGTACTTGCTGTAGCAGTTAGCATGCACAGTGTAATTTCGCAGGTCATCATCTCCATGACAGAAATCACGTTGGAATCACAACAGAGGCAGGTATGGTGTATTAGTGTGTTTATTGTCATACATGTGTGAGTATAGTGCACAGGATGGTGGGTGCTGTACATTTTGATTGCAATCCTAATTCCTAGATGAATTGGAAGTCCTGGTAGCAGAAATGTCCTGAATAAAGTCCACAGTCATCTGATACAATGGTCCAACTTGTACTCCCCATGTCATGTGGGGGAGTTGTGTTGCAGTCAACAGGGTGAACAGTTTGCGCACAAAGGTGATTATCCAGAACAGGTTTTGGCTTCCTGGGGGTTGCACATGGCCATCGGCCTCTCAGTTGCCCCTCCTCGGACGACCCCTCTTCTTTGGGGGGGGACCCTCAAGTGCAGGCTGCTGCAGTTCAGGGGACTCTCCGCCAGAGTCATCCTCCCTCCCTGTGGCAGTTGCAGTTGTTTCAGCACCAGATGTTGTGGGCACACAGGGAGGTGTTGACTGGTTGCTGCTCATCTGGCGGAGGCATTGTAATATGTCCCTATGCACCGCCGTCATCTCTTGCAGTGTGTCCCACTTGGACTCCAAGCGGGACATGTGTAAGTCCAAGCGTGCATGATGGGCAGCCTGCTGCTGTCGTATGTCCCTGAGGATCCCCACTACCTGGCTGAACTCTCCGGTGCTGGTCTGGTACGCATCGGCTATGCGTACCAGTTGTGGGTCTTCATGCAGTCCAGACCCCTCTGCGAGCAGCGACCTATGTCTACCACCCCTCCCACCACCCCTGGTGACACGTGCAGTACCTGAGGTGGCACGCAATGGTGATCCTGGGCCCCCTTGGGGGTTGTTGGTGGTGTTGGTGTCCATAGCCCCACGTTGGGCAGGGGGCCGTGTGCTGGTGGTGGTGGTGGTCCTTGGTCTGTCCGTGTCGGCAGGGGTGGTTTGTGTGTTGTCAGTCGTTGGAGGGGTGGGTGCAGGGGGTGCAGCTGGTGGTCCTGCTGGTGCTGCATGTTGACTTGCTCCGGAGGTGCCAGGTAGGTCTTCGTCATCCGAGGAGGGCAGAGGCTGTTCCACACCAGTGATCTCCGTTTCCCCTGGATCCTGGGACAGGGACTCCTCAGCGTCTGCTGCTGTGTCCCCATCATCACCTGTTTTTGGGAGACACACACAATGTATGTTATGTTTCTGCAGGCATCCATGGTTGACACACCTGACAGTTGTGACTGTACCTCTGGATGCGGGCCTGTACATTGCATTGTCCTGAGTTGTCACAGTCAGAGGTTGATATTGGTGTAGCACATTGTCCTGCATACTTTGATAATTTAAATTTGAATGTTGGGGTGTGTACATGGTCTGCATGGGTTGTATTTGGTTGACATCCGGACCTCCTTCTCCCCCCAGCCCAGTTATCCCACCATGAAGCATGCCTCCCTTGCAGTGGGTTCAGGTTGACTCTCAGGCTGTCAGTGAGTGGTGTCCTGCTGTTGGTGGTGCCCAGTTCCCAGCAGGGCCTTGTGCTCCCCACAGCAGTACCCAGTGTCAGCCATCTTGTCAGTTCTTTTCCACTCCCTGTGATGTGCGCATGGTTCAGGGTGGTGTTGATGGGACAGTTGTGGTGGTGACCAATATCTGTGACTGCCACTCCCATCATGCTATTGCCTCCACCCCCCTTCCCAGCGTGCCCATACTTCCTTCCTTTTGACTCTGCTTCCCTGTGGGGTTGTGTGGCTGTGCTAACAAGATGGCTGACAGTGTTATCCTGGGGTTCGTTTTGCTACAAGTCCCATGTGTGTCCCTGTGCTTCACACAGCATGACCCAGGGTTGTGGTTCTTTGTGGGATATTTGATTGGAGTGTGAGGCAATGCATTCTCCCAGGTGAGTTGTGTGTAGTTTGTGTTAGGGGGGTGTGTGGGTGGAGCTGCTGGTGACTATGGTCAGTGCTGTGAGTCCTCCTTCCCACCCAGCCAGATATCCCACCATGGAACGTGCTTCCATTGCAGGGAGTGCAAGTTGTCTTTCAGGATGTCAGTCAGTGGTGTCCTGCTGTTGGTTGGTGCCCAGTTCCCAGCAGGGCCTTGTGCTCCCCACAGCAGAGCACCATTGTCAGACATCTTTGAAGTGGCTTTTCACTCCCTGTGAGGTGTACATGGTTCAGTGTGAGCTTGCTGGGCCATGTGGGTGGTTGATGTTGAGCTGTGACTACCACTCCCATCATGCTTTTGCCTACACCCCCCTACCCAGCATGCCCATTCTTCCTTCCTTTTGAGTGTACTTCACTGTGTGTGAGTGTGACAGCAATGGCAAGATGGCTGACAGTGGTGTCCTGCTGTTGGTTGGTGCCCAGTTCCCAGCAGGGCCTTGTGCTCCCCACAGCAGAGCACCATTGTCAGACATCTTTGAAGTGGCTTTTCACTCCCTGTGAGGTGTGCATGGTTCAGTGTGAGCTTGCTGGGCCATGTGGGTGGTTGATGTTGAGCTGTGACTACCACTCCCATCATGCTTTTGCCTACACCCCCCTTCCCAGCATGCCCATTCTTCCTTCCTTTTGAGTGTACTTCACTGTGTGTGAGTGTGACAGCAATGGCAAGATGGCTGACAGTGGTGTCCTGCTGTTGGTTGGTGCCTAGTTCCCAGCAGGGCCTTGTGCTCATCACAGCAGAGCACCATTGTCAGACATCTTTGAAGTGGCTTTTCACTAACCCTGGGCGGTGAACTACGCTACGCTCGCGGAATTTGCGAAGTTTCGGTAACTTTGCGATTCGCGTAGAACGCGAAGTTACCGTGCACTACGCAATTTGCGGCGTAGCGTAGCTGTTTTTCTTCTTCGCGCGCTCAATATACGTTCTAGCGCGCGTGGTAACGACCTACCGTGATTCTGCGTTCGCCGACGCGACTTCCTATCCGTTCGCGGGCGCCACGAGATTTGGAATCCGGCCGCACGATACCGCGAGAGTGTGCGAACGCGAACACGTCATTCGGACGCGCGATCTGACTTCCGGCGGCAGTGTTGGTAAGATCGCGATCCCGAACACGAAGAAACTACAATCTGGCGAAGAATATATCTCGAGCATCATAAAACCTTCTCGAAAATGATGAATTAGTTCATTTTGCACAAAAAACTCCTCAGGTTGTCATTTAGAGATGTAGTTTGGTGAGCAAGGAGTCCTTTTTCTTTTTTTCCAAGAGGAAGGAAGTGCCCCTGATTCTCAAACTTCCTGTTCCTGTCCAGCAGGCTCCTCCCAGTGTTTTGTCCATGTGCTGTTCACTTTCATTTGGATTTGGAGCTGGAAGGATCACTTTTTGTGTCTGTCTGCTGCATCATATCATTGGATTGGATTTGAGGACTCTTGGATTTGAGATTTTACAAGTAAATTGGAGAATTGGTGTACTTGTTTGTTTGATTGGGGCTTGTTTGTACCTACATTTTTTGGGGGGATTTCCATAGTTTTAAAAATGTATTGTTGTGGCCTGTAGTTTTGGCAGGGGCCTAGTTGTTTTTCTTTGATTGGAATTTCAGCCAGTAGGCCCGGACTAGAGCCAGAGGTACCCATGGGTGCATGTTTCTGTGGTGTCTGTTGAATTTAAAGTTTAAACATCATGTAGGCCGGGCATGCATGGATGGCATTGGTTTGAATTGGTAAAAGTGGTTTTTGGGGTGTATTTCATTTTTTGGGTGTTTGTTAAATAAATAGGCCTTTTCAGCCAGTAGGTAACCCTGGGCGTTCAGCTCGCGGACTTTGGGCAAGTCCGCACTGCGCGACAACGCGGACTTACAGTTTTTATCTTCTTCGCGCTCAATGTACGTTTCGCGCGCGCGATAACGACTTTTTGTGACGATCGCGATGCCGAACACGCAGAATTTACAATCTGGCGAAGAATATCTCTCGAGCATCATAAAAGCTTCTCGAAAATGTTGATTTAGTTCATTTTGCACAAAAAACCCCTCAGGTTGTCATTTAGATGTAGTTTGGTGAGCAAGGAGTCACTTTTTTTTTGTTTTACAATTTTTTTCAAGAGGAAGGAAGTTGCCCAGAGTCTCCAACTGCCTGGTCCTGTCATTTGTCTTCACTTTTTTGTTATTTTGGGTGGCCTGGCCATGTGGGTGGCGGCCATTTTGTAAAGCCAGGCATTGTGCTTTTGCCTTAGGCCTGCATTGTCTGTCTTGTGTTCCTTTTCTTGTTGTTCTGGGTGGCCTGGCCATGTGTTGGCGGCCATTTTGTGTGAACAGCCACTGTGCTTTTGCCATAGGCCTCCAAGCTTGCGGCCTAGTGTGCCAGTAGGCCCGGAGGTAGTCATCCTCATGGGTGCATAAAAACTGTTTCTGTGTTGTCTGTTGAATTGTAACCTAATTTAGGCAATGGATGGCATTGGATTGATTTGCAAAATGTGGGTTTTGGGGTGGTATTTTATTTTTTGGGGTGTTTGTTAAATTAAATAGACCTTTTCAGCCAGTAGGTAACCCTGGGCGTTCAGCTCGCGGACTTTGGGCAAGTCCGCACTGCGCGACAACGCGGACTTACACTTTTTATCTTCTTCGCGCGCTCAATGTACGTTTTCACGCGCGCGATAACGACTTTTTGTGACGATCGCGATGCCGAACACGCAGAATTTACAATCTGGCGAAGAATATCTCTCGAGCATCATAAAACCTTCTCGAAAATGTTGATTTAGTTCATTTTGCACAAAAACTCCTCAGGTTGTCATTTAGATGTAGTTTGGTGAGCAAGGAGTCACTTTTTTTTTGTTTTACAATTTTTTTCAAGAGGTAGGAAGTTGCCCAGAGTCTCCAACTGCCTGGTCCTGTCCTTTGTCTTCACTTTTTGTTATTTTGGGTGGCCTGGCCATGTGGGTGGCGGCCATTTTGTAAAGCCAGGCATTGTGCCTTTGCCATAGGCCTGCATTGTCTGTCTTGTGTTCCTTTTCTTGTTGTTCTGGGTGGCCTGGCCATGTGTTGGCGGCCATTTTGTGTGAACAGCCACTGTGCTTTTGCCATAGGCCTCCAAGCTTGCGGCCTAGTGTGCCAGTAGGCCCGGAGGTAGTCATCCTCATGGGTGCATAAAAACTGTTTCTGTGTTGTCTGTTGAATTGTAACATAATTTAGGCCATGGATGGCATTGGATTGATTTGCAAAATGTGGGTTTTGGGGTGGTATTTTATTTTTTGGGGTGTTTGTTAAATAAATAGGTTTTTTCAGCCAGTAGGTAACCCTGGGCGTTCAGCTCGCGGACTTTGGGCAAGTCCGCACTGCGCGACAACGCAGACTTACACTTTTTATCTTCTTTGCGCGCTCAATGTACGTTTTCGCGCGCGCGATAACGACTTTTTGTGACGATCGCGATGCCGAACACGCAGAATTTACAATCTGGCGAAGAATATCTCTCGAGCATCATAAAACCTTCTTGAAAATGTTGATTTAGTTCATTTTGCACAAAAAACTCCTCAGGTTGTCATTTAGATGTAGTTTGGTGAGCAAGGAGTCACTTTTTTTTTGTTTTACAATTTTTTTCAAGAGGAAGGAAGTTGCCCAGAGTCTCCAACTGCCTGGTCCTGTCCTTTGTCTTCACTTTTTGTTATTTTGGGTGGCCTGGCCATGTGGGTGGCGGCCATTTTGTAAAGCCAGCCACTTTGCTTTTGCCATAGGCCTCCAAGCTTGCGGCCCAGTATGCCAGTAGGCCCAGAGGTAGTCACCATGGGTGCATAAAACTGTTTCTGTCTAGTCTGTGGAATTTTGACATCATTTAGGCCATGGATGGCATTGAATTGATTCAATTGAATTGCGAAATGTGGGTTTTTTTGGAGGGTCTGACTATTTCACTTTTTGGGTGTGTTAAATAAATGCCTTTTTTGCGTGTGTACTGTGTAATTATAATTGTGTTGTTGTAGTGGTTGTCTAACTTTCAAAAGTGTTTTTAGCCATGTGGATTTTAGTTTTTGCATTAAAGCTGTGTGTGTTTTATAAGGCATCCTTTGTCTGCCCATATATAGGCCTGCTTGAGTTCATTGTTTGCCGTGCCTTGTGCCTGTGAGTCACCATGTTTCTGGGGGCCATTTTGTTGTGGTAGTTATTAGTGTGCTGTTTTTGCCACATAGGCCTGCGTGTCTTTCCATTGTTCCTCTTGTCTTACTGCTTCCAAATCCATCCCCATTGCCAGCTGCAGCTCCCTGATGCTGCTATATAATACATCCCACGTGATGCACAAATTTAGGCCAAACATGCTCCACTACATTTTAGTTTTTGTTCTTTACTATTCTTATTCTTCCAGAGTGTACACTAGCACTACACAGTAGCCAGGAAAGCCCTGGCCTTGTTGTCAACGTCTCATAAATGGCTAGACTGTGTGTTGTTGTTCACAGAGTTTCTGAAATTTAATAATTGAGCCCACCACACACTAAGTTCTATATTCTATTTGTTTGATTTGTTCTATGTTTGACTGATGATCTGGCTTTTTTGCTTTTAGGTGCACAAAGACTGAGGAGGAGGTGTGTCTCTCATCATTGCCCGTTGCACTTCCAGACAGACATCCTGCTGCTGTACACACAACACAACGTGACGTTTGACCTGACCAGACATCTCTGCAACTGAGTGCTGCTGACATCTGAAGAAGATGGGCCCAAAGAAAGCAGGTACCAGGTCCTCCAGTACCAAGAAAGTTGCTATTGAGAAGAAGAAGGAACAGAAGAAGGAAGTGACACTTAAGTCTGGTGTGCCGGCCAATACCTTTTTGGGAAAAAAAATTGCGCCTGCAGCAGCGGTGTCCGGGGGGCAAGCTGGGGGCAGCACCTCCGCATCAGTGGACCCAACCCACCAACCCAGGCCCAAGCACATGAGTGTGGAAGAGGTAGCCAGCCTAATGGTGGAAAGCAGTGATGCTGAGCCTGAGATAAACTTATCGCTATCTCAAAGTAGTACCCAATCAACGCAGGAGGAAACACAGCAGATAAGTGGTCAACAACAACAGCCGCAACCACCGCCCGCAATGGTAGTTGTTGTTCCTCCTGAAGTAGGGGCAGTTCAGGAAATTGAGCCTCATGCAGAGGTAGAAGAAGAAGCCACTCATTCAGAAGATCCATTGTCTTCCAAATCCCCAGCAAGGAAAAGGAGGGGTAGTCCATCAAGTTCTTCGCCAAGCCCCCCTTCTGATGATCTACATGCCACTTGGAAGCCACAAACTGAGTCTGAGAGGGAGCCACGTTCCAAGACCAAGCTAGGGAAAAGGAAGGTTCCGGAAAGCCTTACACTTATGGAGGTCGATGTAGAACAGCAAGATGATGATGATGATGAGCCAGTCATCACGAACATCACTCCCGGCCCGAGGAGATGGAGACCAACATTATTACCCTATCCAAAATCGCTGTGAGGGATGTAGCACGCATACCTCCACAGGTAACACCAACACGACCTACAGCTTCCATATTTGCATTAGCAAAGGCCCGGCAGCGACCTACATCCAGCACAACCACCACCTCAGTAGGAGTAGGTAGTGGTACAGCAGCACAGAGTCAAATTCAACACACACCCTACAGATCGTCCGGCATTGGAAGTGGCACCTCCAGCAGGAGGCCAAAGTTAAGCTCCCCAGTTTGGGACTTCTTTACGGTTAGCGAAAAGGAGGAGAACATTGCTATATGCTCCATTTGTAATACCTCTGTTAGTCGTGGTAAGCTTGGTACAAACTATGGTACCGGAGGCCAAATGACCCATCTGAAAAAACACCACTTGATCAGCTGGGAGGACCACCTTCGCGGCAGAAAAAAACTGCAACCATTGGTGTTGGTGGGGATAAAGGAGTAGAAGAAGAAGATCCGATCACGGTGGAAGAGGAAGGACAGGGAGACATTCTCTCTGGTAGTGGTACACAAGGTGTCCCTGACCCCAGCAGTGCAGTCTTAACGTTGCACACATCTTCAGCAACATCTCAGTGGCACAAGAGTAAGAGTCAGCCGGAGACACCAAGAAGTACCAGGTCCGCACTACCAAAAAGTGCGTTGAGCCTAAGAGAAAGGAAAACCATGCAGCCTACCATTATCAGCATTTTGGGGGTGAGGGGCAGTACGAACGCAACCACCCAATAGCACGTTTGTACAATGCGAAGCTGGCTAAAATGTTAGCACTGAACCTTCTCCCTTTTTCTTTTGTTGAAGAGGTGGGTTTTCTGGAATTTGTGTCAACCATCTGCCCAAAATGGCATGTTCCCAGCCGCTACTATTTTGCCAGAGTTGTAGTTCCAGCACTACATCACAACGTGCTGGAATTGCTAGGAAAGGCCTTGAAGCAGAGTGCTGTTCACAGTATCCACCTGACTACAGACATGTGGACCAGTTGCCAAGCCACAGATTACTTGTGCATCACTGCACACTGGATCTGTTTTGCGGGGGTTAGAGAACAGATATCTGCTGGTGTTGATACTGCAGAGATTTTTCATGCCACTCACAAACATGCAACTGTAGCCATGTTTGCCATGGAGAAATCTCATACTGCTGCAAACATTTTGGACGAGTTTAACACCAAGGTCTTTGAGTGGCTGCGCCCAAGAGGGCTTACGATTGGTTTTGTTGCCACGGACAACGGCAGTAATGTAGTTTTGGCCATGCGCAATGGTGGCTATTTCAGGGTCCCGTGTTTGGCACACTGCATTAACATTGTTGTTCAAGACTTTTTGAAAAATGAATCCAAAGTCAGCAACTTACTGGTCACCTGCAGAAGAATATGCACACATTTCAACCATTCTTTTAAAGCCCGGAAGCAGCTGAGGGTCATTCAACGTGAGCATAAAATGCCAGTCAAAGCGCTCATCCAGGAGGTGCCAACACGTTGGAACTCAACTTATTACATGCTTGATCGTCTGTTTGAACTGTACATACCACTCAATGCTTATGTCATGCAGAGATTAGGGGAACCTACTGTGAGAGGCATGACCGTTGAGATGGCTCAATGGTACCTCATTAAATGCCTGACTGAGATGCTACTTCCTTTTGAGATCTTCACACGTGAAGTCAGCAGGGAGGACTGTACTATGGGCCAAGCTATCCCATTGTTGCACATGCTAGAGCAACAGCTGAAGGATGTGTCTGAAACGTACGCAGGTGTGGATGACAAACAAGACGCATATCATTTGGCGGAGACCTTAGCCGCTCGCTTATCGGAAAATACAAGGATTAAAAATAAAATTTTGTCACAACCACATTACATTAGTGCCACAATTTTGGATCCACGGTACAAAGTATTTCTGAACAGCAAGGCAGTAATTCCTTTTTCGGAAGTGGATGTTGCCAACTACAAAACTTTGATAGCTAAGGAAGCCACTATTTTCGAAAGCGAACGGCTGTTAATTACAGGCCCCCCACCCCAGGCCATAACCAGTACTACAGGGCATCCAGAGTCAAGTTCTACTTCGGAGCCTGAGGGCAGTGCATTTGCCTCCCAGCAGTCACCTACACCAACAATAACATCAAGAACAGGATCATCCACAGCACAATGTGCAACTAATTGGTTTCTACAGCAGGGGTATGGTAAGTCCAGTGCTGATGCAAAGGCAAAACAGGCCGAGCACATCGGAGCACCCCTGAACATTGAGCGGATGGTCCAGGCCTATCTGGATGACCCAACAGAGGTCTTCATGGATCGAAACCCATTGGTGTATTGGTATGGGAAAAGAAGCCAATGGACAGTGCTCAGCAGGCTGGCGATAAAGTATCTGGCTTCCCCTGTCGCAAGTGTCTCTTCTGAGCGTGTTTTCAGTGCTGCTGGTGCCATTGTAACTTCGAAAAGGACCAGTCTCTCGGCCCAAAGCGTGGAGAGGTTAACCATGATCAAAATGAATCAGCACTTTATACCACCGGATTACAAAATACGTGAATCACAGCAGGAAGAGGAGAGCGACTTGGATGACGTAAATAGTGCGTTACAGGACCTACTTCTGTCCGAACCACCAGAGTTTGAGGACGAGCTCCTCTTCCCTGACAACTAGGCTTTCAAATTGTTACTTTCTTCCTTCCTTTATGTGTCTGTGTATCTGTCTTTCTGGTTCAAATCACAACAAATCCATCACCACCGTCTTCTCTTTTATTTCCCTATTGGAGTTGGATGTCTGTGCATTTAACTGTCCACTCTTCAGAGTCCTGCTTCATCTTCCTGTCTCGCACAAGTACATTTCCATCAAGCCAGACATTAGTACAAGAAATGTTGCCTTTACCAGTCCTGCCTCCATAAGAAGTGAAACGTGACTATAGCTATCCTCCATTTTGTTTTCGAGCCGAAACTCATCAGTGTCCGAAGGCTACAGCCTCAGCAGGCATCCAAAGGTCCTCACTGTCAGGACATAAGGTACTTGGCAGAGAAATACAAAAGACTCTTCGAAGAAACTTGCTGACATTTGTGCAAACTCAAATGACCATCAATGAGCGCTACCCAGGCCGCGGCCCATCATCACAGTGCTGACCATGGGAAGCAACTTAAACTGTGACAAAGTGCCACAGAAGAATAAGACGAAAACCGAAACAGCGACTAACACTCCAAATGAATGTGGACTGGAGTAATGATGAGGCCACTGCCCCGTAAAAAAAAAATAACAACTGTCAGAACTAGGCATCTGATGATCTGACAGCCAAAGAGAAGAGCAAGACAGGTAATGATGGAATGCATTGGATGCTTGCAGACTCTGAGCGATTGCTGTTGTTTGTTGTTGATGTTGTGCATGAAGTCGAACTCTACTCTACTAGTTAATCTACAAAGTGACTCAAGTCAGTGACAGTCAATGTTTCCCTTCTTGTTGTTTAATAACCAAATTGTACTCCTACTACTGCAGGTGCAGGCCAATATCTGTTGCAATTTTTTAATATGGAATATGGACTTAATCGGAGTCACTACAGACTGAATTGTAGTTGGACAACACGTACCACACCCATGATGATGACCATACTATCTTTGCACGCAGTCATTCAGTTGGATCGGAGAGGATTCAAGGAATAACTGCATTTCATGAAGTGGCATAAGGTAAACATAAACACAACAATTCAACAAGAAAGTAAACACAGCAGACCTACATGTCCATGTAGTGGTGTGTAGTCGAGTGTAGTGATGACTCATAGCGGCGCATTGATTTTGTCACTTAATTAGGAAAATGCTAAGTTGCTGTGTATGCCTTTTGTCTGGCTATGTCAAAAATTAAGGTAAATGGAGGTTGGGTCACAGGCTGGTGCTGTGGTGGGCCTGTTCTGTCCTGTTGTTGTTGTAGCTTAATGCTGTAAACAGAATCTACACGATATATCCAAGCCGCCTCACTCTGAAAGTGTTCTCTCTTCTCTTCTTGGACTCCACCGTAATTGATGTTTTTTTTTATTCATTGATTTTTCAATACCCCTTTTGTTTTTCCATCTAGACGTTACAGGCCGGCCTTTACCCTGTGCTTGCTATACTGGGAGACACAACTCACATTTACCTTACCAATCGGCATCAGGAAGGCCACCAAGATTGATGTGCGGAGCGTCCATGGAAGATAGGACCAAGAGGAAGGACGAGATTCAACTCCACAATTTGAGCATGATAATACAGTAACTTTAGTATCATTCATCATTCATCTTTTAATTAATTTGAATCCTTTTTTCTCTTCAATCATTAGGACTGTGTGTTGTGTGTTGTTTGTTTGCTAATTGATCCCTACAACTGTGTTTTAATTGTCTTTGCTATCTTTACAAGTAAGCCCAGTACAACATGTAATTTGGGTCTCTGAGGGCATATTACAGGCAAGGCAAATTGCATAGAATATACTGCTGCCCTGTACTGTCTAATTGTCTAGTAGGAGTTATTAAGTACTACTCATTAACCATCAAGTTATCTTCATCATCATGCATGCATTTCCCTTTTCTCCCTTTATAGATTTTTTGTATAAGATCATGGTCGTCTGCCAAGATTGCGCTTTGCTTTTGTTGTCCATGCGTACTGTTTTTCATTCTCAAACCTTTCCCCAAACCCCCTTCCCATCCATTCATCAAACCCTAACCCTCTTCCCCCGGGCTGTGATTTATATTGAGGTGTGATGTGACTACATAAAATGTACACCAATTGAGCACACGCTTGCTGGGGCAGATGTGGTGAAAGCAACACTAATTCAATTGCAAGGCAGGGCGAGGAGCTTCTTCTGCTTGCCCACCCATGCTCAGTCTATGTGCAAGCCGTCACCGGCTAATAGTAGTACATCATAATTAATTGCCGTCATTGATTGGATTAATCATCAAACTCCTACCACACAGCAGTAAAGGTTACGAATTACGATTGTGTTAAGTTAAGTGACTCACTCGACACAACTACAGTTTGTAACTTCTTGTACTAGGCTGTCCCCGCCACCATTATGTTTAATTTGACTTTAGCAGTTGCAACTGCAATATTGTTTGTTTGGCAGTCTTCTTCTGTACTGTATTTTACTTCGTTCTACTACTCCTCCCACAGTCGCTCTCAGGAAAGTGACTGTCTCTTTTTAATTTTTTAGCAAATGCTACTGCCAGTGTCTACTCTACTACTACCACCACAACCATGGCATCTTCTACATTCTCTCTGGAAACCATGCAGCCATCGCTGTGCCGAACGTAATCATCAATGACAGGTAAGATAACTTTGGTGGGAGGTATAAATGGACTAGGAGGAGAGACTGACAGTACTAGTAGGACAAATAACTCAGTGAGGGGTACCGCATCTATCTGTTTGTGTTACATCATCGTCGGCAGATTATTTAAATCAAACACTGGCTGCGGCCCTGCAGCAGCAAGGAAACCAATGTGACGTTAATTCGTAAAACAGTAACCCCCCACAAAACATTAACATTGTATGTTTAAGTATAAATATAATTTATTACCCTAACAAAAATAAACTATCCCACACCTGACCCACCCTTCTCCCTAACCCCAACCAATGTCCAAAATGAAAAAAGTCCAAAGAATGTCCCGAAACCCCAACGCCCAATTCCCACCCACCAAAACAAGGAATAAAAAGGGGCAAAGCAACAGGGTCCTCGATGTTAAATTCGGCGGGCTTTGAGGTGTTTGTCCACCATGATTTTGACCCGTTCCTCCATTTGCTCCTCTAGACGTGCCATCCGGAGGAGAATCTTCCTGCGAAATGCCCTGCAGTGGCATCCAGGATGGGGGACAGCAGTGCTGGCTGCTAGCGAATTGCGGCGGCGGCGGGCGGCTACCAGACCGCGGCGCCGTACCACTGGAGTTGTGGCCTGGCTGGGGCCCGGGGCATCGGACGAGGCTGCAGCTGCTGCTGCCGCCTCCTCCTCCTCCGCCTGAGCCACTAGCCGCCGGTACTCCTGGCATATGTCCTCCAGTTTCCGGCGCCGGGCCCTGGCTGCCAACTCCTTCCGCGATGGTTTGTCTTGGGAAGGAGTACCATCTATATCAAGAAAGAAAAAAATATTGTTGTAACCAGTACTCTTAGCTAAACAGTAACACAAAATTAATTCAACACATAATGGCACAGTAGCACTAGCAAGAAGCACAGTACATAACATTTGTGGTAATAATCTATCTATCCTCCCACTTCCTCGGCCTCTAACATTTGTGGGAGTTTCAGGCATTATACTAGCACTATGGACTCCAACCAGTACACAGTACACCAGTGTTCTTCTTTTCTCTAGTTTAGCGAAATGACATAACCTGGTTGTAGCCGGCATTGCCAGCTCGGTCATCTATGCACCCAAGACAAACATACGAGTCATGACGCAGACTCACGTTAGTTGGATTTACTACTGTTTGCAGGTGGGGAAGCTCGTATTTTTCTATTACGGGTGGCACTGGCCATACTCTCTCTGTTACATGGAGGGCAATTGCTCAATTTCACAGTGCCTTGGCTACTACAAAAAGGCAGATTATATATCTGATCCAATGATCGTTGCTTTTATATGGGACAACAACATAAGGTCAGTAGCGGTCGGTGGTGGGACTCGGGGAGTTCGGCCGGGCGGTGACGTGGGTAGGGGCAGGATGGGGGTAGTAAACTATGGATTACGGCCAATTACAGGTAAGTAAACATATAAATAAATTAATCTAATTTTGTTGCGCACACTGCATCGCATTTGGCGGTGCAGTGCGCACAATGAAATTCGCTTTATTTATTTGTATGTTTACAGTAAAGTTACCTGTATTTGCCCGCGTAATACATTGTTTACTACTACCCCCCACCCTGCCCCTCCCCACATCGGCTTTGCTACTCTGGCGCGGTTTCTTTTACATTCCCTAAAACTGTGCATCCCGTGACAGTCTCCACCTATGCTGTCTATGATGAATACATACAGGCATCCATCCATTCTAAGTAAATGTCAATCATTCTTCTTAATCTCTCCACAAACCTTACTTTGTTTCACCAACAACAACGCATGCGTCCACTCACTCCGTTGCTTGCCTTGGCTTTGAGTTTCACCCAAACACCGCTGATGATTCTTGCTATCCACACTATCCACCCATACTGTGTCACCCACCCAGGCAGGCATCCATTCTTCTTTCACCTTCCACCCATCCTTCAACAACACATGCATCTGATTCCTATCAGCCACCTATCCATGCTTCCAACGTATCCTTCTCTGCCAGTCATCATATTAAATCTCGCCCGCCCTTCCTCCTTCAACCCTTCTTTCCCTTTTTGTTCAACACATCCATCAAGGTCATCTGATCTGACTTTTAGTCTCCTCCATAAACCTTTCACAGCTGAGTTGGAGTCAGATATAAGAGGCCATTGGTTAATCAAGTCACGCTGGTAATGCTATTGCTACTGCATTGCTCATGCTAAGTAAAGGGTGTCTTCTTTAACCGTTGTATAATGTTCACTACAACTTCATACCTAATAAGTCTCAACAACAGTACAGTGAGTGAAGTCCACACACCCTTCCAGCTAGTGCAATGTCAATAAGTCATGAATATAACTTACCACCGCCCACCACCGCTGCTGGCTCCCCCTGTAGCTCCTGCAGGTGCCGCATCTTCTCCTGCCCCCTCTGGAAGGCTAGAATCGCCGGTGGCCCCGCCGCCACTGGTGGTTGCTAGTCCGCCTAGATAAAAACATGACACATTTTTAGATGCCTGTACACCTCCCCTATTTATTCTTTTTCATTAGCAAGATTGAAAAAAAGTTAATACATACATATTATTATAAATCACATTCAATAGTCCAAATCGGGTACTAGAGTACAGTCAGTAGACACTAGTAGTGTTATGGTCCCTAGGGTCATTATTATACTATACTCTACTCTTTGCAAAGTTAGCCTGAGCCATGCAACCATTTTCCGCTTCATGTCTTTTGCGCATGTTACCTCGCAGCTTGTTGCGCAGTAACAGTAAGACGCCTTTTGAGCCCACATGAGCACATACAGCTACTGTCTGAGCGTTGCGTACAAGAGGTCGAAAAACAAGCCACTTTGTTATGGAGTTCGGTTAGTCCGTATTGCTTAGCCATAGGTAACATGTTACACTTTTTGGGCAGGACTGAGAAATGCTTGCATTATACTATATAACACGCACCATTTTTCTCAGGCAGAGGATTCCCTTCTATGAACCAGAGATTTGCAGAGCTTATGAATGATGCATGTAACCAGTAATTCTACGTTCTACGGTGAGGAGTCGCCCAGAATTCGCACAGATCTTTTGTCTTATATATCATCAATGATCATGCACTTGTTGCAACACTGTTTATTGTTTTAATCTTATGCATTTTGCTGTTGGAGCTGGCTGGAGTACACTGAATTTTATAGAACAACATACATACAGAGCTTGTTAGTTGAAAATAAACCTTTTGAACTTACACATAGACTCTGTGGTATTTTGTGTGGTGGTGGTGGTGGACTTACACGAGTGAGTGAGCGAAAGGGTGTTATGTTCTGGGTTGTGTAATCATAATCATTGGGTATCTTCGGGTGGGGGTTCGGGGACCTAATGAGACACTATAGCTAGTCGTTCAGGGGATTGTGGGTTCACTTCTGACTGAGGTGTGAGGAACGTCCAAGTTCCAAACTCGCATCACCAACATCCTATTTCATTGTGCATAGTTCTGCATGGGGCTGTGCAGAATCCAAGTAGTATGTACTATATCCTATCAAAAATAGTCAAATATCTGGTTGGGCATTTTGTTTGTGGTAATTGTCAAAGCCTCAAGATTAAGAAGCCTAGAAGAGGACAACCGAAAGGACTGGACTCAGTGGCTAGAGCTATTAGTATTGGTCAATCTGAGTTTTATTCAAAACCGTACAATAAAGAGTGGCAATGCAAACTGGGCAAGCTTAGCGACAGACTAATATTAGTAGTACAGAGTACAGACATTCATAGCAGAGGCAGTTAGAACTTAGAGGCAGGGATAACCAGAATTTAGAAACAGATAGTCAAGTCAAGATCAAAGAATCTTTTGTAAAAAATAGAATTAGGGAGTGGAGCCAGAATTAATAGTTCTGAAAAAATAAGGTGCAGTAAAAGTTAGGGCAATATAATTGTTAATATTAACCACTGGAGGACTTACTGGGACCCGCAGCAGGGCCCTCGGTAGAGGAGCGGTCCTCTGGTGGTTGTCCCGCCGAATCGGACCCCGTCTTCTTGCCCCTGGGTGCTGCACATCAGTGATCATGTAAGATATAATAAAGAAAAAGAAAGACACAAACATTAATCATTGCTGTGAAACAAATAAATTATCTAAAAAACGCTCAAAAACGTTTTAGGAAACAAAAATTGCAATAAAATTGACCTATCTAATCCGATCGACTACTGGCTTGCGGGATTCACGGACAGTCTACTTATTTGGGAACACTAATTCAGTGTTCCATTCTGATTGATTCAAATAAAATCCAGAACACTAACTAAGCCTAAGTACCACCTGACCTAGCCCACCTATTCCAGGCGGGCCAATTGTTCATTAAGCCTGCATTTCCATTTTTTTTGCCATCAAAAATGCATAGATGAGAAGGAGGACACATGCATAAAGTGCATAATGCATACACCAAATTGTTGGTTGGTTGCGTCTGATGTTCTGCAGCTGACTGACACTGCTAAGCTAAGCTTACCAGTACCACTCACTAAACAAACTACAAAAGGTTCTAAGGACTGGGGTAAGCAGCACTCAGTGACAGAGGATGCGTCACGCAGACCGCTCAAAAATTATCAACTAATAGTAACTAAACCTAGTATCAAATGCATCCACCACTATTTGACAGGAGGACAAAGGAAGGACTACAGTCTCTCTAGCAATAGCATTACCTAACTGAAGTTCTCTAAAGTAAACTCTTACATAATAATGACAAGCGAGCGCAAAGTTGCAAAAAAGTAAGAGTACCGCCCAGCACCTGTGTCCTACAATCACAGAAGATTTTGAAACGTAATTTACCAGCAATGTAAGCAGCAGTATTCTTGTTATTTGTAAAAAATGTATACACAAATCACAACACTTATACTACTATATATATATTGGCTACTCACCAAGCCCCACGACCTCGACACCTAGCAGGTCCAACAGGTCCTGCTCCCGGTCAAGGATGTCTGACCACCGGTGGGCCAGCTGGTTATGTGTGCGCCGGACCTCGGAGCAGCGAAACACTGCCTGACGCACCTTTGCCCACCGGCGGTGACGCTCCTGGGTCGGGTACCCGGAGCCTGGCCTGCCGCCTGCTGCCAAGGTCAAGGGGAGGTGGCGCTGAATAAAAAAACAAGGGCGGCCACCTCCGCCTCATTAAACAGCTGGCGGGCTTGCACCCCTGCAGGGCGCAGTCTGCCGCAAGGCAGGCGGCGATTGGGCGCACGCGCCTTGCCCTTTGAGCCGCTGCTGCTACCCTTCGCCATGGTTCTGGGGTGGGAGGAGGTGAAAAAGAAAAGTTAGAAGGGAAAAATAAAGTTAGGGGAAGAAGTAGGAGCTTAAAGAAGAAAGTTATATAAAACAGTCGAAAAGTAAAAAAACACAGTAAAAAGTAGAAAAAAATGCAAAATATAGACTTAAGCAGAGAGTGAGATAGATAAGAAATAAAGAAAAATTGAAAAACAGTGTAAAAAACTAAGGATTGCAAAGATTGAGGGAGGATAGAAAAGCAGGCCCAGAACCATAGCATAGAGTGGTAAAACAAGATGGCCGCGCCCATCGCGACCGCGTGGGTAAGTTCGCGCAATATTTGTCCCCGAGCACGCAAAAACGCCGCGAACACGTACAACGCGTTCCCGAACAAGGAATGCGCATCGCGAGCACGCTATACGCGACCCGGAACAGGAAATAAGGGATCGCGAACGGGCAGGACAAGTGAAAAACAAAATGGCCGCGCCCATAGGCGACCGCGTGGGTAAGTTCACGCCCCCGAGCACGCAAACAGCGTCCCGAACAACCACAACGCGTTCCCGAGCAAGAAAAACGCATCGCGAACGGGCGCGGCAAGCAGCTACGCACGCTCGCGTAGCGCTCCGACGTCTTCGCGTAGCGCGACTACGCAAACTACGCCCAGGCTTACTTTTCACTCCCTGTGAGGTGTGCATGGTTCAGTGTGAGCTTGCTGGGCCATGTGGGTGGTTGATGTTGAGCTGTGACTACCACTCCCATCATGCTTTTGCCTACACCCCCCTTTCCAGCATGCCCATTCTTCCTTCCTTTTGAGTGTACTTCACTGTGTGTGAGTGTGACAGCAAT
This sequence comes from Calotriton arnoldi, assembly GCA_963921515.1. Taxonomy (NCBI): domain Eukaryota; kingdom Metazoa; phylum Chordata; class Amphibia; order Caudata; family Salamandridae; genus Calotriton; species Calotriton arnoldi. Next base: position 399,551 of record CAWUFW010005986.1, read on the forward strand.
GGCAAGATGGCTGACAGTGGTGTCCTGCTGTTGGTTGGTGCCCAGTTCCCAGTAGGGCCTTGTGCTCCCCACAGCAGAGCCCATGCTTCCTTCCTTCCTTTTGACTCTGCTTCCCTGTGGGGTTGTGTGCCTGTGCTGACAAGATGGCTGACAGTGTTATCCTGGGGTTAGTTTTGCTAGGAGTGCCATGTGTGTCCCTGTGCTTCACACAGCATGACCCAGGGTTGTGGTTCTTTGTGGGATATTTGATTTGTGTGTTTGAGTCAATGCATTCTATTCACCTTATCAATAGCATCCCATATGGTGAAATGCTACGCATAAGACGCATATGTAGCAATGAGGATGATGCAGACAACATACAAGCACAATGTCGTAACCGCTTCTTAGCAAGGGGATACAAAACCAAGGTAATTGAAGCGGCTATAACCAAATCAGAGCAAAAGGCGAGGTTAGACCTGCTACAATATAAGAAAAAGTCTGATGATAAAAGTAATACAGTGGAACCGATCAGACTTATACTAGGTTTCTCTAAACATGAAAAACAACTTCGAAATATTATTAGACGAAATTGGTCAATCGTACGTGATGACCCCATTATAGGCAAACTACTACCCAATAATCCTTCCATCACTTTTAGAAAAACTACCAGCATGGGAAATGCATTGGTGAGAAGCAGCCCAGAAGATCAGGGAAGAACTACATGCTTGTCAGCAAGGAAAGGATTTTTTTAGATGCACAACATGTAAAGCATGCCAGCAGGGTGTCAATACCAGCACTTACCGCACTGCATTTGATGACAAAGCACGCAACATTACTCAACATCTTACATGTAAGACTGAATTTTCAGTATATGTGCTGGAATGCAGTTGCAACCTAAAATATATAGGTAGCACAAAGCTGGCAGTGCATAAAAGAATTTTGCAGCATATGAGGGCCATCACTAACAACGATGCCAGTTATCCGGTCGCCAGACATTTTAAGGAGTTTCATGACAGTGACCTCAAACATCTTAAATACTATGCTATAGAGTCGGTATCGCCCCACAAGAGAGGTGGGGATCGTGAAGGCAAATTAAGACGCCTAGAAACCAGATATATTTTAGAATTCGACTCTAAGCATCCAGGAGGTCTAAACAATACAGAAGATTTGCACACCTATTTATGAATTTGAGATCCTATAAAATTCAGAATGTTTTTATATTGTAATTTTAGGAGTTTTTATCATCTTTTATGGGTATTTATATGATTTTACGATTGAATGGATTTCTATGAAATTTTGGTGTAACTTTCCTATTATGCTTTAGGATTAACGCACCTTTGCACTTTATAAATCTTGAAGGGTTAATAATATTTCGTACAGATCTGTGCCACATAAATATACCAATATGTCTGGTAATCATGTATAAAAAGTTCTATCTTTATAGAGGAAATATTTCTTAACATCTGTGACTATGAGATCTGATTCTGCACATATTTATATTTATATATATTTATATTGAGTATTTTATGAATGTATTTATTGTGAATATATATGAACTATTTTACATCCAATTTTATGTATTTTAGCAGTAGGGGGTTGAATCAGTATCCCAACATGAATGAAGTCGCAGAATAACATTATATACCATTTAATACCTGGTTCCCCGAGCTGCTCGATCTCATTTAGTTATATTGTTTACATTGATTTTCCCTGGTCCTATTGAATCTGCATCTATAAGTATATTCCATTTAGACGAAATTCATAGCCCACAATTAATAGGAATACATGGATGTGCTCAAGAATTATCTGATTACACTATTTTGTGTATTCATACACTTCAAATAAACATTACATTGTCGTCCCAGTAAAGACCACATAGGGTGTACGGCAATGTATAGCACACAGCACTTTTTTACTTTTTACTTTGCACTTTGTTTATAGGGCATCACCAACTAATTATTATATTTAGTTTTGCACTTTATACACTTTCTGCAGATAGTTGAAAGATAGACTCCGCTGGATTGGTAGTTAAAAAGGCATTTAAGCATATATTAGGCGGACACACTGGGGCCGATTCCGATTCCGGCCGGAAATCCCTCCGACCGAGCCGGACCCGGAGAGAATTCCGACCGACCGGACTCCTAGCAGTCCGACCGGACGAGTATGATGCATTCGCATGCTATCGGACTCGATTCGGTCGGGACTCCCATTGAAGTCAATGGGAGCCGGTCGTACAACGCGTACGCGGGCTCCCATTGACTCAATGGGTGCGAGGCGAACAAGGGTGCCCCCTACAGCGGGTACACGTCCATGCGCATCGCGGCATACATGCACAGGTAGGGGGACCCATGGGTCCCCCTGTGTGCGACTCGCGCGCCTACGCGCACAGGGGGTCCGACGCGGACCCCCAAAGTCCGGCTCCGACAGCTCTTTCGAGCCGGACGGCGCGAGTCGGTCGGACTGCTTGCGGCGCGCATCGTACTTACCCGGCCGGGAACGTCTCCATAGCGCGGTGCGAGTCGTGTCCGTGCGAGTCGGTCGGAGCGTGTTGAAGCCGCATACGAGTCGGTCGGCGATTTCGCGGGAGCTTGCATCGTACTCGCCGGCTGGACCCGCGTACGATTCGGTCGGGAAACAGGGCTCCGAATCGGATCCGGTAAATCCGAATCCGATTCGGAGCACTACCGGCCGAGATCGGAATTGGCCCCACTGTCTTTGCAGGGTCTAGGCAACTTCACATACTCGAGCATTACAGGGATCTGTGTGCCGAAAATGTCAAATAGTGAATTACATTGTAAATACATACACAGATAAAATCCACATATTTATAATGTAATATTTTGGAGTGATATGTTTACAATGTATATAGTATGTTGTCGATTTCAATTTATGCAAATTCAGCACTAGCACTTTAAATACGATACTCAAGGTTTGAGCCGTGTCATGTGATCAAGGCCGTGGGGCGGCCGAAACGCGTCATGGCGGACTAGCTTGGTGGCAATAAAGAATATTATGCACTGACTTAGGTCTACGCTCGTTTTATTCTTGGAAGGAAACTACAAGCGAGAACACAGAATATATATATATATATACATATATTTTATATATAAAATAAAATAATATATAGTAAATATATTAAATATTAATATTAATTTTGACAAAATTAATTAAATTTAATATACATTTTAACAAAATATAACAAATAAACTTAATTAAAAAAAATAAACACACAAACATAATAATTTATACATATATGTATATTTACTTTTAAACTAATATCTTTAATTTATTTTAAAACTTTAAAATTATATAAAAATAAAATATATATATCAATAATTTAAAATATAAAAAAACATTCTACAGTTATTGAAAACATTAAACTAAATATTTAAACTTAAATTTCCCAATACAATCAGTGCAACAGTAGGAAGAATGTTTGATAGCAAAATAATTAAATATACTATTCCAACTCCAGTGAGTGCAACAGTAGGGAAAGTATTGAATAGCAGAGGAGTAAAAATTACTATTCCCACTCCAAAGAGTGCAACAGTAGAGAAAATGTTGGATAGCCGAGGGGTAAAAATTACTATTCCCACTCCAAACAGTGCAACAGTAGGGAAAGTGTTGGCTAGCGGAGGGGTAAAAATTACTGTTCCCACTCCAGTGAGAGCAACAGTAGGGAAAGTGTTGGATAGCGGAGGGGAAAAAATTACTATTCCCAGTCCAATGAATGCAACAGTAGGGAAAGTGTTAGATAGCTGAGAGGGAAAAATTACTATTCTCACTCCAGTGAGTGCAACAGTAGGGAAAGTGTTGGATAGCGGAGGGGTAAAAATTACTATTCCCACTCCTTGGAGAGCAACAGTAGGGAAAGTTTTGGATAGCGGAGGGGAAAAAATAACTATTCCCACTCCAAAGAATGCAACAGTAGGGAAAGTATTGGATAGAGGAGTAGTAAAAATTACTATTTCCACTCCAAAGTGTGCAACTGTAGGGAAAGTATTGGATAGAGGAGGAGCAAAAATTACTATTTCCTCTCCAAAGAGTACAACTGTAGGAAAAGTGTTGGATAGCGGGGGGGGGGAAATTACTATTCTCACTCCAAACAGTGAAACAGTAGAGAAAATGTTGGATAGCCGAGGGGTAAAAATTACTATTCCCACTCCAAACAGTGCAACAGTAGGGAAAGTGTTGGCTAGAGGAGGGGTAAAAATTACTATTCTCACTCCAGTGAGTGCAACAGTAGGGAAAGTGTTGGATAGCGGAGGGGTAAAAATTGCTATTCCTACTCCATGAAGAGCAACAGTAGGGAAAGTGTTGGATAGCGGAGGGGAAAACATTACTATTCCCACTCCAAAGAATGCAACAGTAGGGAAAGTATTGGATAGAGGAGTAGTAAAAATTACTATTTCCACTCCAAAGTGTGCAACTGTAGGGAAAGTGTTGGATAGCGGAGGGGTAAAAATTACTATTCTCACTCCAAACAGTGCAACAGTAGAGAAAATGTTGGATAGCCGAGGGGTAAAAATTACTATTCCCACTCCAAACAGTGCAACAGTAGGGAAAGTGTTGGCTAGCGGAGGGGTAAAAATTACTGTTCCCACTCCAGTGAGAGCAACAGCAGGGAAAGTGTTGGATAGCGGAGGGGAAAAAATTACTATTCCCACTCCAGTGAATGCAACAGTAGGGAAAGTGTTAGATAGCGGAGAGGTAAAAATTACTATTCTCACTACAGTGAGTGCAACAGTAGGGAAAGTGTTGGATAGCGGAGGGGTAAAAATTACTATTCCCACTCCATGGAGAGCAACAGTAGGGAAAGTGTTGGATAGCGGAGGGGAAAAAATTACTATTCCCACTCCAAAGAATGCAACAGTAGGGAAAGTATTGGATAGAGGAGTAGTAAAAATTACTATTCCCACTCCAAAGTGTGCAACTGTAGGGAAAGTGTTGGATAGCGAAGGGGTAAAAATTACTCTTCTCAATCCAAACAGTGCAAAAGTAGAGAAAATGTTGGATAGCCGAGGGGTAAAAATTACTATTCCCACTCCAAACAGTGCAACAGTAGGGAAAGTGTTGGCTAGCGGAGGGGTAAAAATTACTGTTCCCACTCCAGTGAGAGCAACAGCAGGGAAAGTGTTGGATAGCGGAGGGGAAAAAGTTACTATTCCCACTTGAGTGAATGCAACAGTAGGGAAAGTGTTATATAGCGGAGAGGTAAAAATTACTATTCTCACTGCAGGGAGTGCAACAGTAGGGAAAGTGTTGGATAGCGGAGGGGTAAAAATTACTATTCCCACTCCATGGAGAGCAACAGTAGGGAAAGTATTGGATAGAGGAGGAGTAAAAATTACTATTTCCACTCTAAAGAGTGCAACTGTAGGGAAAGTGTTGGATAGAGGAGGGGTAAAATTACTATTCCCACTCCAAACAGTGCAACAGTAGGGAAAGTGTTGGATAGTGAAGGGGTAAAAACTACTATTCCCACTCCAGTGAGATCAACAGTAGGGAAAGTGTTGGATAGCGGAAGGGAAACAATTACTATTCCCACTCCAAAGAGTGCAACAGTAGGGAAAGAGTTGGATAGCGGAAGGGTAAAAATTACTATTCCCACTCCAGTGAATGCAACAGTAGGGAAAGTATTGGATAGCGGAGAGGTAAAAATTACTATTCCCACTTCAGTGAGTGCAACAGTAGCGAAAGTGTTGGATAGCGGAGGGGTAAAAATTACTATTCCCAATCCAGTGAGTGCAACAATAGGGAAAGTGTTGGACAAAACAAAAATAAAAAACATTAAAAATTATAAAAAATCATAAAAGAATAAACAATATTTAGAAATTAAAAATCAAATATATTAAAGATATAAAAATTAAAAAATATTATAATATTAGTAACATAGAAAAACCTACAAATAATATAAAATATAAAATAATAAATACATGTATAAATGTATAAAATAAAATTATTTTAAACTAGAAAATATTTACAAACAAAAAACGTAATTAATACATAAATGTATTTATTGTATTTCCTACCCTATAGCACCACAACAATAACAAAACACTTCAACAGTTCTAATAATTTTTTTCCGGAAATTAACATAATTAATAATTAATTTAACCCCTTCGATGCTCACGACAGCCCCCGGCTGTCACGGTGGGCGTGTGCGCACGACGGCCGGGGGCCGTCCGAATCCCGCCCACGCGTTAATTCTCCCGCACAGCGGGAGAATTAACACCGCGCACAAGGGGTTAAAAATATTATTATTAAAAAAAACTAATAAACAATAATTGACTACAAACACTTTAACACTATGATATCCACAACACACACCTAAATTAAACTCTAAAATAATAAAACAAACTTAAAACGTATTTATAAATTAAAAACTATTACTATTAACAACTAATAATAAAGTAATTCAAATGTATTTAATACCCACCCTTTACCCCTTAAAAAGTAAAAATAACATACAAAAATCAAAGAATTACCCCAAATACATATCAAATATTTAACGTTAATTAACAACAATATATTAATTAATTAAATATAAATTACTTTCCACCTTTTACTCCTATAAACACCAAAACAAACACCTAAAATTAATTACACAATTACCATAATGAATTACCAATTAATTAATTAAAATTAATTAACATCCAATTATTAATTCATCAATTAAAAATAAATTACTTCCCACCCTTAACACCTATGAACACCACAACACACACTTAAAATTTAATTACACAATTACCATTATTAATTACCAATTAATTAATTAAAATTAATTAACAGCCAATTATTAATTCATCAATTAAAAAATTACTTCCCACCCTGAAACCTATAAACACCACAACACACACCTAAAATTAATCACACAATTACCATAATTAATTACCAATTAATTAATTGAAATTAATTAACAACCAATTATTAATTAATTAATAATAAATTACTTTACACATTTAACACTATAACATCTCAATCAAACAAATATTAATAAACAAGAGATAATCAATACATTTAATATAATTAAATTACTTCCCACCATATTCCCCTATAAACTCACAACCCGCTACGGAACTAAAAACGCAAAATTCTAATTAAAAACAAATGAATAACTATTAAAAATGTACACATACATTAAAAATACAAACAATTCTTATACAAAAACATACAACACATACATATAAAATAAATACTAAAATACATAACATTAATAAACAAACGATATTTTTAACAACTATATTTTTGCAAACGATATTAAACACTTTGATATTTTTAACATCGATATTACTTACCTAAAATCGATATTCTTGATCATGAGAATCTGTATGTCAATATTTCTGACCCAAAATATTTGCAAGTCGATATTTGTGTAAGTCGATATTTTTGATTCGATATTCTGTCTCTGCACCAAATGTTATATTTAATATATATTAAAAATATTTGTTTTTGTGATATATATAATTTACAAAATATAAAATTACTAAAACAATATTATCATATAAACAGTATGACAATGTTTAACAACAAAAATGTGGTTTATGAAAAAAATATTATTTTCCAAAATACATGTAAATTATTTAATATATTAAATATTATTAGTAATAAATAATAAATTTTAAAATATTAAATAAAAACCAAAAATAAATAAAAACTAACATTGTAAAATACATAATAAATCATTTATGACAACAATAAAATTATCTAAAATGTATTGTAAATATATGTAAAAACCAATGTAGTAAAATATATTATTTTTCTTTAAATTAAATTGAAATTATTAACCATAAAAAATATATTTATGTATAAAAATGTCAAAATATAATTATATTTATTTTACCTGATTGTTTTTTAAAACAATGTAAAAAATTGCAAAATGTTTGAATACTTATAAATGCACTAAAAACTATAAGGCCGATTATGATGGCGGTCGGAAAAGCATTCTGACCGCCGTGGTAGCGGTAAATAACAGTCCGCATGTACAGCGGCAAAACCGGCGGTCAGATGGATGCACTGCCAGAGAAATCCGACCGCCGAGGACGGATTCCACAAAACTCCGCCGGGAACGTCCGGAACAGCTGAAAATCCATCCGCGGCGTTCGGATTTGCTGCGGAAAGACCCAAAACCACTGATCGACCAGCGGAATGACCGCTTCTGAAATTATGATACAATGGCGGTGCCAGCGGAACAATCAGTTGCTTCCGACCGCCGCGATCACAACTAATGCTGAATGGGAGAGCCGGCGGAAGGGCTGTTGCATTCCGAACGCCGCGGTTGCGCCGGAAGAGTAATGGCGGTCGAAAGCAACCACACAACAAGGCTACCAAGTGTGGCGGTATATCTGGCTCAGCCTCAAAAAACACCTAACACACCCCAATGACACATCCCCATGGCAACTAAAAAATACAAATCCCAGGTCAACCCAGACAACACACCTGACATGAATACTCCATTTTGACCCACCCACATAGCTGAGTATAAAACGAGCCCCTTCCCTGCCCAGAATCCTTTGCACAACTTCAGCACTGAAGGGCACAACCTCACGGAGAGGCAGATTAGCACAAAGGAGAGGCAGATTAGCACACATCACACCATCACAACCACACACACACCACACACATCTCCACCACCACCTTCCCACCTGCACTTCTCGCACATATGCACATCACACACCATGGCACAGAACAAAATGCCAAAATTCACTGACAATGAGTTGTCAGTCATGGTAGATGAGATAATTAGAGTAGAACCACATTTGTTTGGAAGCATGGTCCAACAGACACCAGTAGCCAGAAAAAATCAAATGTGGGCAAGGATAGTCAACAAAGTCAATGAAGTAGGGACCACCCCACACACCCTGAAGGACATCAGGAGGAGGTGGCATGACCTCAAGACCAGGGTGAAAGAGCGTGCCCTCCCATTCCAAAACTAACATTCAACAAATGGGAGGAGTAGGTGCTTGCCATACTGCATACAGAGAGTCTCACAGGAATACCCGTGGGAGTGGAGGCTGGTAAGTACCAACAAATATCTCCCATTACACTTCTATGTACTGTCTTGCACAACTAGAAAGCTACACTTCCTAAACACAAATGCACTTCCATACAACACACTCTTCCCAACACATGTCTCACACATCTAACATTTCCTTCCTCTGAATCGCCCCAAAGGTAGCTAGCAATATTTCCATGGAGGCATGTGTATAGGCAGCCGGCACTACAACTCCCACCAGGCCCCCTTGTCCCACAGCTGAGCAGGATGGCACACTCTTCCCACTCATAACCATGTGGCAGCCATTGCATTGCTCACCTTCACCTATCAGGTAGGTAGCCATCTTAACAGGGAGGGGTGTTTGTGGGTGGGAAGCCAGCACTACAACTCTCACCAGGCACCCTTGTCCCACAGCTGAGCAGGATGGTACACTCCTCCCACTCATAACCATGTGGCAGCCATCTCATTGCTCTCCTCAAACTTACAGGTAGTCAGCCTTCTCATGCTCTCTTGTCTCACCCCTGAGCAGGATGGAACACTCCCCACACCCAGAAACATGTGGCAGCCATTTCCCTCCACTGTGTCACCGAACAGGTAGGTAGTCAGTGCATGCACCCTGCCATCCTTCTAAAAAAACATGGAGCCAGATGACCACACCAGCCCTCACATGTCAGCCAACTTGGCATAGATCCAAAAGCCACATCCAGTGTGCAGACAGCTAAGCGCACGTAACTGTCACAGAAATTAAACTTTGACTCACCAAGTCACATGTGAAAGGAATTCATGGCACAATCATGCACAGCACAGAATGCAATGTGTAAGTGCCATGGTGTCAGAGCATGAAGGTCCATATGAACACAAAACATGCATGGTCAATCTGACAAACAAAGTAAAGTACATTATATGAAAAAGGTATGTATAACATTCCAATGGCTAGTTCCTGCTTAGCTGAAATTGATTCCATGAAGAGCAAACAAAAAAGACGCATTACATAAAGTTGACGTGCCGCAAGTTGTTAGATGATGACATGTTCTTGTAATCACACAATCTGTACGTGGCACATGGTTTTAATTTCCATGGCACACCATGGACAAGTAATGCATGTACCTCAACATCATGTCATGATGCTCAGTATTCTGCTGCCATACCAAGTGATTGCAATGTAAAGTGTTTGGTGTATCAAATGTAACATCCAAAAGTCTAACAACAAGCTTGTGGAGTGCACTTCAATGACCATTTAACCTCTGTTCAACAGGAGATCCACAAGCAACTGCAGCAGAAAACACCACCAACCTGCAGAGCCTGTCTCCCCCCCCCCGGAACATGAACTCGCGGATGCAGACTCCCTATGTTTCTCGGATGGGGAGCAACAACCTGGCCCCTCCGGACTGCCAGGGTGCACCACCTCTCAGGCCCTCATTGTCCCCACCACCACCACAGCAACAACAACAGCGCTGACCACTGCTACAACGACCTGTGCGGCCTCCACCTCCACCATCACCACTGCTGCCTGCAACACTCTCCCTGCCTCAGTGGTTACCAACACCACAACACAATCAGAGTATGCCAGGGGGAGTGTGCGGGTGCATCCAGTGCCAACGCCACAGGTCCGTGTCAGCAGGGCAGGTGGGAGGGCAGCTGGGGAAAAATACAGGAGGACACTGAGACCGAAGCCCTGGCCACTGTCGCAAGAGTCCTTGAGGCATATGAACAGAACCAGGGACAGATGGGCTAGGTTGTGGAAGAAGTGCGTGAGCTCCACCTGCTGCTGAGGTCCATGGACACACGTATGGGCCAACTAGTGGACCTCATGGGCCAGCTTGTGGGTGTTCTGAGGGACAGGCATGCAGCCCAAATGACAGCTCAACCCCCCTCCAGTGGCCCACATGCTGATACACCCACCACCTCAGCTGCAGCCACAGAGAGGGGTGAGCTGCAACAAAATGACTCCTCAGACACCGCTGAGCCTGCAGCAGAGGGCCCCCTGCCAAACACATGAGGGGCCGTCTGAGAAACACCAGGGGAGGATCTCATGGTCATGCACCATCCAAACGCAATTCGCTGAGCCAGCCATGATGGCACCTGTGTTCCCCTTGACATTGACTTTGTTAAATATCCTTACCCATATTGCCATGTTGATGGCAGGAGTCTGTTGGACTGTGTGACTACATCAATGTGGTGACTACTCTATTTGTCCCAGTTACCATCACTGACAACTCATAAATTCACTTGGCACAATTTTGTAAATAATCACTTCTCTGTCACAAATACTTATTGTAAATAAACACTCTTTACACACCTATGTCTTTGTGTCAGCTCCATGTTTATCACAGTATGTACAATGTTATGTTATGTTATGTTATAGGGGCATTTGTAAAGCGCACAGCTACTCCTAAGAGTGTCCCGGCGCTGACTTAACCCTGTTGACAGAACAATCAGGAGATGCTGTGGGTGACTCCACTCTCATTGAAACAGCCAAGTTTTTAACTTTATTCTAAAACTGAGAAGAACTTGTTCCTGTCTCAGAGGTGGCAGTAAGCTATTCCACAGCTTAGTAGCGGTCACCTGGAATGAGCGACCGCCCAGCCGAGAGCGTGTGAATTTTGGCACAACCGTCAACTTCTGAGTTGAGGATCGCTGTGTTCTGATAGGAGCATATGGCTGGATTCTATTCCTAATGTAGGGGACTCCAACATTATGAAAGGCTTTGAAGACTAGTACCAAGACCTTAACTCAGATTTCAATGTAGCACAAGCTCTGATTGTGACGAGGCATTGAGAGGGTGAAGGGACTTAGAAAGACACAAGAGAATGACATTTACTTGTCAGGTGATGCCATTACAGCTAAAACACAACACTAGTCATCAACATACAAAAACCAGCACACATAACAATGAGCAACAACATCAACATAGACATGAGGTACCTGGATAAAAATACCCTGTGCCACACACATCAGCCATTAGCCCAGAGCCAACAACAGCCAGCAGTCAAAAAGATCATCTATGCCTTGCCACTACCATCAAAGCCAACAGACAATATCACTGTTGTACAATGTCACTTACACTCAAGGGAAGTAGTTGTCGATGAGCTGTTGACGCAGGTCAACACCTTCCTCTTCTCCACTATCGTCGTCACTGGGCATGTGTGGGTTTGCAGGGGGGGGGCATCTGCTGCTCATCATCATGCAGGAGCAGGGGGATCTCCTTGCGCAAGGCCAGGTTGTGGAGCATGCAGCGTGCAACTACGATCTGACACACCTTTTGGGGAGAGTAGAGTAGTGCACCTCCGCTCTTGTCCAGACACCGGAATCTAGACTTCAGAAGCCCAAAAGTACGCTCCACCACACGACGTGTCCTCCCATGTGCTTCATTGTAGCGGCCTTCACCCGGGGTCCTTGGATTCCTCAGTGGGCTCAGCAACCAAGGCAGTTGGGATTTGCAGAGTCACCTAGGTGTGACATACAGAGAGCAATTTACTGATAGAAACAGTAGCTGCGAACAGCATGTCACACATACAGCACACTACTTGACTTGACGTACTCACCAACAAGCCGCGCACGCTCCGGATGCAGGTTTGCCATCAGTTGTGGGATGATGCTGTTACGCAGTATGTAGGAGTCATGGGCTGATCTGGGAAATCTGGCACAGACATGGGAGATAACCACATCCGCTTGGCATACCACTTGCACAATGGAATGGAAATGCTTCCTGGTCCTGTGTATTTGCTCACGTGCCTGTGGTGGAACCAGGCCAACAAGTGTGCAGTCAATGGCGCCAACAACATTAGGTATGTGGCCAAGGACATAAAAATCTCCCTTCAGAGCTGCCAATTCTTGTCCCCTTGGAAAATGGATGTAGCGGTCCTTGTATGTCATCATTGCGGACAGGACATCACGTAGCACCATGCTGAACATCGCTTGAGACATCCCACCGGCGCGGGCCACTGTGTACTGGAACGAACCAGTTGCAATGAAATGTAGGGCCGCCATCACCTTAACTGTTGGTGTCAAAGCAGTCGGATAGGTTCTGCGAGGCCTCAGATGGGGCTCCAACTGACCACATAGGCCTTGAAGGGTAAGGCGATCCAGACAGAATTTTCTTAGGATGTCCTCATCCTCCATGTTCGCCAGCACTGGGAACGGACGATGCACATTTGGTCGTCTCCTACATACAATGAAAGGGGACACATGTCAATTTAATTCCCCTATGAGATGTGTCAAACATCTTACATCTTGACTGATGCAGCGCCAACAATGACTGGACTGTAACACCAGCTTAATGCACAAGTCACATGCAGAGACACCTTGATCTCATGTAGTCGTACATGTGGTCAGTATGTACATACTGACTGACTACCTCCAAAACAGATTATGACTATGTGAATGGTAAATGGTACACTCCTACATCTTGTGTCACCAGGCCTGGGTGTAGGTGACACAGCACATGTTGGAAACAGCAACACTGCTGACTTCTACGTAGCTGCTGTACCTGCCACACCTTCTTGCTTAAGTTGCACAGAGCACAACGTTTCTACACAATGAGCACAGTGTGTGTAAGCTGATCAACTACCAAAATTAATACAGCAATGTGCACAGCGAAATAGGCACATTATGTGCTCAGTCCATCATTACTGTGGGTTGATTAGCCATGTCACACATTGAGATGTTCACAAATATGAGACTCCATTCCACACCAAATCTGTTTACTGGCACACAAATATCATAGGTGACATGTGAGGAAGTACATGCCAATGCATGTAATCATGTGCACTGACATGGCATGTATAGGCATCAGTGAGCTGAATGTCACACTAGCATTACATTTTGCAAACAGGTGCTGTAATACATTTTGAATGTATAGTGTTCAATGATTAAAATTGGCTATTGCCATTGCTAGAGCATATTGTGTCCATAGGTACGGTATGCATGCTCCGCCACCGCGATCATGGTCATTGGCCGCAATTGAAAGATGCAGGATTGCGGTAGCGACCGCCTGGCCCCCGCGGTGTGACACCGTCAATGACAATGCAGCCAACGGGAACCGCGATCGCAGTAGTGAAATACAATTTTGAAACTCGAGGTAGACATGCTCCGCTACCGCGGGGCCGGGCATTGGCCAAAATTGAAAGATGCAGGATTGCGGTAGCGACCGCCTGGTCCCCGTGGTGTGACACTGCCAATGCCAATGACAATGCAGCCAATCGGAACCGCGATCGCGGTAGTGAAATACAATTTTGAAACTCGCGGTAGGCGTGCTCCGCTTCCACGGTCATGGTTATTGGATGCAATTGAAAAATGCTAACCAGGCAGACCAATTGCAGCAGCTGAGTACCACTGAAACAACCCCAGGGGCCTATAAATCTCTGTGAGAGAGCCACACATTTCACTTGCATTCAGACACTGCTGCCTGCCATTCTTCACCACCAACTGCTGCTGTTCCTGTATTCTTGACCCAGTGATGGCGAGAACTGAGAACATCAGGGCCCGTCCCTTCACCACAGAGGAGCTGGAGGTCCTGGTGAACGAGGTCCTTGCACAGTATGGGAGGCTGTATGGTGCACCAGATGTACTGGTAAGTGTTACTGAATAAAACTTTGAGAGTGCTCAGAATGCTCACATGATGTTGCTCTGCAGTAGTATGTGCCTGTGAGTGCAAGTCAATGTGCATGCATCCATATTTTTCCTATAGCCTGCTCCATACATGGCCTATTAAGAATTGCATTTGAGTATGTGGGGAGGATGGCAACATGGACACTTCTACAGCCCTTCTTCTGCAAAAAACAACAAACGTTGGACTGAGACTGGTTAATGTAAATGTGTGATACACTGCCTAGCATGCTGACTTCATGTCAATGGGGTGTGTAGCCTTATTTCCACAGATCCAAGACTGCATTGAAGGATGGGAGTGACATGCAGTGTATGTTGCAGCCATACAGTTACACTGCTGGTTTGAGTCAGTCGAAGTCTGAACAAACATTCCCTGTGCTATGTGATGTCATAGTCCATTAAGGTTTCACATGCTCATTTGTGACATTACAAATGTATTTTGTCCAGAGGGTACTGAATGATGTGTGTGCAGTTCTCAAATTGCCACTATGGTGATGTGTGCATTATGCACTAGAGTACAATGCCTGTTTGTAACACCCTTGGTGGTAGTTAACTTATGACACATCAGATACATTTAATTTGGAGATGTCATCCTTCTATTGATTACATTGAGGGGTCGATTCCGATCTCGGCCGGAAGCGCACCTAACACTATTCGTCCGGAAAAAATACAAGCCGAATGCGTGTTTCCCGACCGAATCGTACACTCGTCCGGACGAACAAGTACGATGCGTATAACAACCCAGTTACCGAACGAGCCATACTCACCCAATCCAGCTCCTGTTCCCCGCCCGAGCCGGATCCGTAAACGCCGATTTGAGCCGCACGGAAGCAAATACACAGCACCTTCCGGCCGGACTAGTACGATGCGCATTCCGTACGCGCCGAACCCGTCGCTACGTCCAGCACGTTTGAGCATCCGGGCGAGCCGTACATAAGCTCCGTTGTGCGCCACAAGACAATCCACGGCTACGAGACGAACAAGCCAGCGACGAGTACGAGTCGAAGACACGAGAAACCCGAACGAGACGATCCAAGCATGAATCCCATTGCGCAGGTCCTACCTATACTCTACATCTATTACCGGGACCGGCACGGACGCGTACGGCACAGACGGTAAGTCAAACACCAATAATACAAACAAACTACACGTACCCAAAATATGTCACACACACATAGGGATGCACAAATGACGTACACAAGCAACAGCAGAACCATAGGGGTGGGATGGCCAACACCAATGCCATACACACCCATAGGGGGATGGATGCCTACCACCAACACCACCCTACAACCACCCCAACTCATGGGTGGCTAGATGCCTGCCACCACCACCACCCCTACTCAGGGGGGCTGGATGCCTACCACTACCACCACCCCTACTCAGGGGGCATGGATGCCTGTCACTACTACCATAACCACCCTTAGGGGCTGGATGCCTGCCACTACCATCACCCCTACTCAGGGGGCCTGGATGCCTGCCACCACCACCACCCCTACTCAAGGGGGGCTGGATGCCTGTCACTACCACCACCCCAACTCAGGGGGGCATGGATGCCTGTCACTACTACCATCCCCATCCTTAGAGGGATGGATGCCTGCCACTACCCCCACCCCTACTCAGGGGGGCCTGGATGCCTGTCACTACTACCATACCCACCCTTAGGGGGATGGATGCCTGCCACTACCACCACCCCTATCCATGGGGGGCTGGATACCTGTCACTACTACCATCCCCACCCTTAGGGGGAAGGATGCCTGCCACTACCATCACCCCTACTCAGGGGGCCTGGATGCCTGCCACCACCACCACCCCTACTCAGGGGGCTGGATGCCTGCCACTACTACCATCCCCATCCTTAGGGGGATGGATGCCTGTCACTGCCACCACCCCTACTCAGGGGGGCCTGGATGCCTGTCACTACTACCATCCCCATCCTTAGGGGGATGGATGCCTGCCACTACCACCACCCCAACTCAGGGGGGCCTGGATGCCTGCCACCACCACCACCCCTACTCAGGGGGGGCTGGATGCCTGTCACTACTACCATCCCCACTCATGGGGGGATGGATGCCTACCACTAACACCACCCCTACTCATAGGACGGTAATGCATGACACAACCAGCATACTCCCACATAAGGAATGACAGAAAATTACATCCCCCCAACACCCTGACAAGCGTGTGTAGTCTGTGTCAAATGCCTACAAGACTGAACATGACATTGAACATACAATGTGACTCCCTAACACATGTGTCACACATAAATGTGTGTGGCCTCCACAATGCAAGCCGACCATGGCCACTGTGGCAATGGGCTCGAACACCCCATCACCACAGTGACCAAAAGGGAAGTGTGGTGTCCATAGCTGATGCACTTTTTGAACAGTGTGGCAATGGGGCCTAAAGCCCCATCACCACAGTGACCAAAAGGGAAGTGTGGTGTCCATAGCTGATGCACTTTTTGAACAATGTGGCAATGGGGCCTAAAGCCCCATCACCACAGTGACCAAAAGGGAAGTGTGGTGTCCATAGCTGATGCACATTTTTGAACAGTGTGGCAATGGGGCCTAAAGCCCCATCACCACAGTGACCAAAAGGTAAGTATGGGGTCCATAGCTGATGCAACTTTTGAACAGTGTGGCAATGGTGCCGTAAGCACCATCACCACAGTGATCATAAGGTAAGTGTAGTCATGGTAAAAGCTACCAAAGCCATACTGCATGGATGAATCCTGGTCACACAACAACAACAAACACATCAGTGGCATAGTAGTGCATGTGTCCCATAGCAACATAGATTGGTCGAGGCAAACAGTGCAGTGTCACTGAAACATCGTTTTGCCATGTGCATACAAACATCACCCATGGGGTCCCACATTGTCAACATTCACAAATAACACAATGACAGAAGTGACCATCATAATGCTGACCCACATATCTGCACCAATGGACACACAAATGTAGATATCCTGTGGAGACTGTAGATGTGAGGTGAACAAATACCATACCATGGCAGCAATGGGACATACAAACCATGATTATTGTGCTGACTGATGACCTAGGAGTCCCAGGGACAGCAGGGGAAAGCCACCAAACAACATACAGCCAATGGCACACTCAAGATATGCCAATGCAGTGGTGCTAAGGCACAAACACAAACAGGCAGACTCACACTGCATATCAAACACAACGGGTGATGGGGGTGTGCCAGTGTCCCCAGGCAACCACACAACACATGAGGAGGCCTGAATTCCAACCACACAGATGTGTATACAGTGCCATACAAAAGTTACTCATGGATCGGATACCCCTATGTGGGCAATCAGGCATTGTTAGATGAGAGGGAGCCCAAATTACACATGTCACACAAGCCTGTAGGAACAGCAACTAACACAGCAAGAGACAGACCCACCACAGCACTACCCCCAGGGAGCCCACATTGTGCTGACACTAGCCTGCATGATAATCCCAATGTGATGACAAAGGTAGATGTCGTTCACACTGAACCACAGCCATGTGTCCTGAGCAACAAACTACCATCACACCTACACAAGCTCTAATCAATCAGCACGGCCTGCCAGCCAAGGCCAACATGGAGGTAGGGGTCTAGCCGTGCAACAACTCACATTTGCACACACTCAACACCACACACCCTGATCACCACCAATGTGCAGCAGTGAAGCTCACATGGACTGGTGACATTGCACATGCACCCATGACAATACCAGGGGTGGTGGTGGGAACTAAGGTGCAGAAATCCATCACACATGGCCAGTCAACAAGACTCGTCAATGTCTGACATACAGCACAGTACGCTGTACGTGGGCATGATGTGAAATCCACCACAATCAATGGTATCCTGGCCATAGTCACACACCAACGAAGAAGCCAAGGTGACACACTAAGAACACACGTACACAACTTCCAACATTGCAGCTCTGACCCTGAGGAGTGGCAGCAGTCACACACACAACGTGTCACAATCACTGAAAGCTACCACAAACTGTAAATCACATGACTTGTGTAAACAACAAGTGCCAAGGTGAATCCTGAATGTGTCCCATCTGCGTTTGACCACATCCCCAGCCCTGACAACAAAGACAACCTGGGATGACAACCTCATGAACATTAGTTTGCCATGCACCCACATCACGGAGAAACCAGGTCCAAGATGCTGGATGAACACAGAACAACTCAGCAAGCATCACAAACAGGAACATCCCTAGGGACACAGCCTGTGTAGGAAAAGGGAAGGGAACACGCACAGACATGCTTACACAACACACAACACAGGCCCACGCAATGTCACCGGATTACACACTGCCATGATGGCACTCCACTCCTGTGGAAGGTCCGCTGTGCCAAACCTTGTCTGTGCACGACCCAAACATGTCAGCAGAACACTCCGTCAGTGAGTCAACAACTACAACACACAGAAGGCTCTGATCACATCAGCCTGGGTACGGGAGTGTCACGTCAGTCATCTGCATACACCCAAAACACGTGTCAAGCAAGTTGCACTGTATACACAGATGAGTCCTTCGACATTGATGTGCAAAACTGCATGTCCAGTGGAGCTGGGCACACAGTCAGGGAAATCGGAACATTGAACAGTGGTAAGCCCACCAGATGTGCATCAGTGTAAGACAAAGATGTTCATTTACAAATGCTAAACGTACATCCCTGTGTCAAATGCTGAACATTACACCCTCAGACTGCAGCAAAGGATGCCATAGATCCAGACTACAACAGGACACATATCCCATGGACCACATGGAGTCCATCACAGCAACACTTCATTTTCCTGATATGAACACTATTACAACTGCAAATGCAGGATGCTACTCATCCACATCATGTACATCAAAAGAAAAGCCACAATTAAACAAAAAGAGGCTTTATTCAGCAAAAGTCAAGGTAAACTCTGAAGTCCAAAAGAAACTAAGGCCAATGGCCAGTCCAAAATCACAGTCCCAACAGGGTGATAAGTGACAACTGGTCACCCATTGCTTGCCTGCACTGGTACGGACAGGGGACATCCCCCTTGGAGGGGCATACAAGGGGCAGGCCAGGCACCGCATGGACAGGATCAGGGGTTGGCAGAGTGAGGCAGTGAAGGGGTGGTGGGTGCAGGAGTGTCACCGGCAACTGCAGTGGAGGTGTCTGACTCAGGGGGGCCGGCACCACTGTGGTACACAAGTCAGTTGGTGTGGGTGCTGCAACCACTGCAGTGGGCTGGTCTGATGTAGTGGACTGGGTCCCCACTGCAGTGCCCGAGTCAGACGGGGTGGTTGTGGACTCCACTGCAGTGCATGACTCCAAGGGAGTGGAAGGGTGGGCAGATGAGGTGGGCAGGACAGAGGGGGGACCCGGTCTCCACACCAGTGGCACTAACAGGCAGAGCGTCTGGGTTGGGGATGGAAGAGCAAGTGGCAGGGGGGAGGGCCTAAGCAGTCTGGGGATGCGGTATCAGTGTGTGGGGGAACCTGGGGCAGGGTGTGGCGGGGGAACCTGTGGAGTGGTGGCCTGGGGGATGGAGGAGAGAGACTGGGTGGTGGAGCTGCGTGGTGGTGGTGGGGTCTTGCTCTTCCTGGTCCGGGGGGACTTCCGAATGGGGTCCTGTGTCTGCCTGGGCCTGGGGGAGGGTGTCCGGGGGCGAGGGGCACTCCCCTCTGTGTGGGTGGACTTCCTCTTCCCCCGGTATGCTGGATCAGCAGGATCGGAGGGGAAGAGGCCGAGGTCACACAGGAAGATCTGCTGTGTAGGTGGGGTAGCAGGTGAGGCAAGGGTAGGGGTCTTGTAGGGAGAGGATTTGGAGGACTGCGGAGTGACTGTGGATGCATGTGTGTGTGTCTGTTCCCCATCCCCTGTGTGTGTGGTATCAGTCCCCTGAGGATGCTTGTGTGCACGTCTTGCCTTTCTCTTGGGTGTGTCTGTGCTGCTCGTGTCTGTGTGCTTGGGTGATTGTGCAGGTGTGCATGTGCTTTGGACAGGTAGGGTGGCAGGAAGTGTGGATGGGGCAGAGGTGGGAGGGGTGAGGGACTGTTGGAGGAGGAACACAGCTGCCGTCAGGGAGGAGTCCATGGACTTATTGCTCCTCTGTAGGACAGACATACCCGTTGAGATGCCCTCCTTGAACGACACCAGCTGTGTCAACAGAGTGGTGTGTGCATGGAGGACACTCAGCATTGCTGTCTGCCCTACATGGAGCTGCCGAAGGAGGTACACAGACTCCTCACTCAGGGCAGCAGGGGACACAGGGGCAGGGGGTGCGGTGCCTGGCATGAAGGAGACACGCTCCCAAGCACGGGAGCCTCCACGGACCTCAGGAATGGGAGCCAATGGGAGGGCGGTGGTGGTGGTGGTGGTGGCAGGGCCAGACAGACTAGCTGGCCTTTGGTGGCTGCTGAGACCCGCCTCCACAAGGGAGTCATCCTCCGAGCTGCTGTGGTCCTCAGCTGAGGTGGATGGTGCTGAGGACTCTTCGGTGTGGCTCCCCTCGCCCTCTGTGCCACTGGGTCCCTCTGACCACTCGTCGGATGCTGACCCAGTCTGGCTCCGCTGCTCCTCCTGGTCCGTGGAAATGTCCCCTCCTGTGGCCGTGGATGTATCTGCAAACAATTAGGGAAACAGACAAACATCAGTCACCTGCACTGACCGCACACACCACAGTAAGTACAGCACATCACAGAGCAAGCCCTGGCATCCTTAGTTGAACATTGCCTAAAGTCCTCACACAGATTCGGGGAAGCCAATTGTCAGTCTGATGGTCAACCATGGGACTCACACCCCTCCTGCCCTTGCACCCATCTGTCTGGTGCCTGTCTGATGGTAAGACCCCAGTGTGGACACATGCACCACCTACACAGTTGTTGGACATTGCAGGGAACACGGTGAAGTATGTGAACATGCACACATCACATCTCTTGCCACTGAGTCAGTGCAGGTGTCCAGAGAAAGGGATGGCCAGAGTCTAAATAGAAATGCATGTGATGTATACCAGCACCAGACACCATGATCCACCCATGTCCGGATAGTCAATGCCACAATGGGGTGCATGTTGCACATGTCACTCCCCTGCAGGATCAGTCTTAGGAAGTTTAATGCCATGACACAGGCATGCGTGCAAAGTCATACATCACTGTCTCCAGTCACATGGCCATGGCAGCCAGCCAACAACAGTCTGCACTGTGTCACAATCCTAGGACATGGGGAATGCAAGTTATGTAACTGACAAGTGCACATGTCCATCCCCCAAAAACAACATCATCTGAACTACTATTTGTCCACGTCATACCAATTGGACATATGGGGGACACGAAACACAACTCTCTGAACATGAGCACCTCACAGTGTGCTGTGAATGAAAAACAGCTGCCTGAAAGTCACAGTCGCATACACCTGTGTGCACAGTCAAGTGATCAGACACCTATAAGTCACAGAAGTATCGTCTCTCATGGTCACATCTCAGATGGCATGCTGAGCCATAACCGACAAACATACCAGTAGTCCTGACAACGAAGCCACAGCACAATGACACAGAGGCAGACACCTGAGGGAACATGTCACTGATCACAACATGTCAGATGATCCACGGGAGTGGGAGTACAGAGTGTATTGTATGCCCTGGAGTAGGCATGACTGTCCAGATCCACCTGTGAGAGGGATGAGTCCTGGACAGTAGGCAGGTGTCTAAGCATGTGTGACACACTT
Source organism: Calotriton arnoldi (assembly GCA_963921515.1). Lineage (NCBI taxonomy): Eukaryota > Metazoa > Chordata > Amphibia > Caudata > Salamandridae > Calotriton > Calotriton arnoldi. The sequence goes on from CAWUFW010005986.1 coordinate 421,847, forward strand.
GATATACATACTCCTGAGGCCTAAACATTCTTCCCACCCACAGCATTGGGGTGTGCCAAATATACCCCAGGGACATGTGGTGAATCAGATCAGCAAGTGGACCACAAATCAAAGTTACACCCAGATTACATGTCAGGACTTGGGCATTGTGTGAGCAATTGACCCACCCATGAATCCCACAACATAGTCACCGGAACAAATGCTGTCCCACACCTTGAGCAAAGCAAAATGCAATGACACAGTCCCCAAGTGACACAATTTCCTGACTGTAAGGGCCACACATATGCGTATCAGATGAGGAGTGGGCATGTCACAATAGAGGGACATGGGTCCTGGACCACAAGACTGATGTACTGTGGAAGTTTAACCAGGCCAGAGGAGGGCACATAGCATGTCAGACAAAGTGCACAGTGCTGTCATGGACTCACCCCCTCCTTGCTGCTGTCTGGCCTTCAGCTGCCCATCCAGGTCAGGGAAGACCACCGCCAGGATCCTGAGCATGTGGGGGGTCAGGGTCCGGTGTCCGCCCATCCTGCGAGGAGGCGACAGCTTCAGCTGGACCCTTGCGATCCTCCGGGGCCAGCCTCGAAGGTCCTGCCACCTCTTCTGGCAGTTGCGGATCCGTCGCTTGTAGTCCCCCGCGGATCTTACTGCCCGGGCGATGGTCAGCCAGATTTTCTGTTTCTGGTGGGCATCAACCTGTGAGGATGACAAAGTGAAAATGCCATTACTACACATGCAACATATCCGTGCATCACACAGTTGGATATACATGTCTCAATCACTGGGGCACATGATGTACACAGGCAGTGCAACGATGGCTATGAACAGTTTGCCAGCAGTTACTACATGGTATCATTGCATGGAAAGTAAACCTTGTTGGAATGCACTGTTACTGCACTGTACCTGTTCAGTGCATGTAACTACACACTTTGGGGGCTCAGAACTACTCAGTGAGCATGCTAGCCAGTGGTGTGCACACTGTAAGTCCTGCTAGTCAGACAACATGCAAAATTAGAAAGGCAGTGGACAGCACACTCACCTGCTCCCCTGGTGTCCCATACAGCTTGCTGTACTGTGGAAGGAGGCTGTCCAGCAGGGCCTGGTTCTCCTCAAGGCTGAAGGCTGGGGCTCTCTCCACAGTACGTGCTATTGCAGTAGCCAGAGGATGCAGAGACAGCAGCAGTGTTGGTGGCAGATGTCGTCCTGGAGCATGTAGTGCAGGCAAGTGAGCTCTCAGGGGAACAGCCAGCATTATATGTGTGCTGCAGAGGCAGATACTGTCCCATGTGTCCAAAGTGATAGGTCCAAGTCGTTTGCATCTTCTGAATCTGACCAATCCATGGAATAGCAGCACTAATACACGCCCACAGCATCTTTCAAATCTTCAACTTCATGACACCCATGATTTTACAACATTGTTGTGGCTGGCCAACTGAATTCACTGCATCAGACTCGTTGGAGCTTCGAAACGCGTCCGTTGCCATGCCAGGCCCCAGCCAATGCGTGCGCACCGATCGGTCCATTGCTGTACAACGCGTATTTCGGGATGCAACGCGTACCCGCTCACAACAGATGCAATGGGCCGGCCGGGCACACCGATCGGTCCATTGCTGTACAACGCGTATTTCGGGATACAACAGATGCAATGGGCCGGCCGGGCACACCGATCGGTCCATTGCTGTACAACGCGTATTTCGGGATACAACGCGTACCCGCTCACTAACAGATGCAATGGGCCGGCCGGGCACACCGATCGGTCCATTGCTGTACAACGCGTATTTCGGGATACAAAGCGTACCCGCTCACAACAGATGCAATGGGCCGGCCGGGCACACCGATCGGTCCATTGCTGTACAACGCGTATTTCGGGATACAACAGATGCAATGGGCCGGCCGGGCACACCGATCGGTCCATTGCTGTACAACGCGTATTTCGGGATACAACGCGTACCCGCTCACAACAGATGCAATGGGCCGGCCGGGCACACCGATCGGTCCATTGCTGTACAACGCGTATTTCGGGATACAACAGATGCAATGGGCCGGCCGGGCACACCGTTCGGTCCATTGCTTTACAACGCGTACCTGTACAGGTCAGTCGCATATGTCACCATGCTTGTCACTGGTGAACGTATGCCAGCCACATATACCTGCCAGAGACACAGGGGCACACCTACAACACCACACCCAGTCCACACTGTTTCCTAAGGCATGTAAGGCTGCATTACCTTTTCTGTGTATGGGGGTTGACATGTGGTTTCTGTGGTGGCACTTGTGGGCAGCCACACCCAGGCTGTGCAGGTGTTAATGGGGACAGGGTCCTTTGTGTGTTGTGCACATGACCACTGTGATGTGCAACAGTTCATTTTGGAGCATGTGGCATGGTCACATTTCCAGGTTGTGTATGTGTGTCACATACCCCCAGGGTCCCATGGGGGAAGGCATGTACGTCACAGGATGACCCATAGCCACAATAGTGATGTCCCTCCACAGTCTGTGTGCATGTTGTGTTTCCGATGTCTCTGATTCCATGTGCAAGATGGGAGACAGTCTCCACATCAACGTTGTTTGTGCATGGACTTTGATGTTGTGCATCACTGGCGTCCATGTCTGTCCTGCGGAGGCGACCGGGGCCACTACCTGTGGGAGTCATGTTTGGTTTTCTGACGTGTACATGATACGCCATGTCATGCCAGTGTCCATGTGGCAGGACAGGGTCACTGGGAATCTACCTGTCAATGAGCTGTGATGCCTGTGGCGCATCTGTCCAGACATGTCACTGTGGTGTGTGTGTGGAATGTGACAGCAGGAAATGGGTACTGTGACACAGCCTAATGAGTTTCCCATAGCACAACCTGGTACCTGTTGTGCACACATGTTGTACTGAGAAGTTAGATGATGGGCATGTAGGTGTGAGTTATGTCCGAACAGAACGGCACACACATCAAGTACTTGTGTCTCGTAATGATGTATCATGTGAAATTGAGTATGGTGAATGGCACATATGTGGGGTGACTGACAATCTTTCTTTCTTCAACCTATGCACTGCAGGGCTCCAGCTGTCCATAGACCATTCCCAGACCTGGCAACGATGGTGGAACGTGACAGCATCCGACGGTACCGCTTCACCAGGCAGCTGATTGATGATTTGGCAATGCGCTTGGCACCACATTTGCAACCTGGCCGAACGTACCCTACGGCGCTGGCACCCAAGGTGAAGGTAATGGCAGCCCTACACTTCTTTGCCACCGGTACCTTTCAACACACTGTGGCGACTGCCGGTGGGATGTCACAGACTATGTTCAGCCATGTGCTACGCGATGTTTTGGAGGCAATGTTGAGATGTCTGAACCAGTACATCTATTTCCCTACACGTCAACAACTCACTGACGTCAAGAGTGACTTCTATGCCCTGGGGAGGATGCCACATGTCATTGGCTCCATTGATGGGACACATGTGGCTTTGATACCACCACAGGCACATGAGCAGGCATACCGGAACCGTAAACATTACCATTCGATCAATGCTCTGGTGGTATGGCTTGCAGATATGAGCATCACACATGTGTGTGCCCGTTTCCCTGGTTCAGCACACGATGACTACGTGATGAGGAGTAGTCGCATCCCGAGGATGATGGCACAGATGCAGAACCAGCGTGCCTGGCTTGTCGGTGTGTAGTGACTTTGTACCATTGTGTGTGTTCTGATCTGTAGTATTCCACCCACTTTTCCAACTCAGCTAATGTGCACTTGTCTGTCCGTAGGTGACTCCGGATACCCCAACATGCCGTGGTTGCTGACACCCCTCAGGAACCCTGTGACACCAGCCCAGATGCGCTACAATGAGGCACATGGTCGGACCAGGAGAGTGATTGAGCGGACCTTTGGTCTCCGAAGAGCCGCTTCCGCTGCCTGGACAAGACAGGAGGGGCACTCCCATATGCCCCAGCAAAGGTGTGCAAGATTGTCATCGTCTGCTGCATGCTACACAACCTGGCAGTGCGGAAGGAGTTGCCTCTCATCCTGGATGACGATGACCAACGTCCGCCACCTGTGGAGGATCCTGGCCTGGACCACGATGCCAGTGATGATGATGATGATGATGGTGATGTCCGCACACAGCTCATCACCAACTTCTTCAGCTGAATGTGAGTATCCAGGGAGATGTAATGTGAATGATGTGAGTTTGCATGATATGTGTGGGTGGTGCTCTGGTGCTGTTTGAGTGTGGCCATGTGCTACTTGACTGGATGCGTGCAGCAATGTGTCCTTACAGGTAGTCTGTACTCCCCAACAGTTTTGACATGCTAACTTGGTTTTGTGTAGTTGTCTTGTGACATGTATTGGGCATGAGTATTGCAGTTCTGTCCTGTTCTTCAGTGGTTTTAACTGTGTGTCATGTCTATCCTTCACAGGGTGCTTACTGAGTACTTTGGTCAACTTGGATCCCCCGACACCATGATTCAGCTTTCAGGGTGGCAGCAGTAGTTTGCCTACAAGTGAAGTGCCACACACCCCTGGACTTCATATCTTCTGCACTTGTTGACTGTGTGGCCACTGCCACGTGGGTAAACCTTGCATTTGTAGTGGAAACAACATGTTGCAAATGTGTAATGAACCTGTGCTTCACTTTGGGATGTGCGTTGTCTGTGGTCACACATCTGACTGACATTTGCTTACTGCACCCGTGGGCTAGTTGACACAGACTCTGAATAGGTGTGGTGTCTGTGCATTCCACTGTATTTCCTGGCAACATCACTGTGGGCGATGAGTCCGATGGCCCTGGTGTCTCTGTGTTGTGTAGCCCTAGTGGTGTGTCTCCCTCATATGTGTCACGTCACCATGACTCACACAACGGTGTTGTACTTGCTGTAGCAGTTAGCATGCACAGTGTAATTTAGCAGGTCATCATCACCATAACAGTATCCACATTTGAATAACAACAGAGGCAAGTATGGTGTACTAGTGATTTTATTTACAGAAATGTGTGTGTGATAGTGCACAAGATGGTGGGTGCTGTACATTGTGATTGTGATTGTGATCGAAAGTTCCCAGATGAGTTGGAAGTCTTGGTAGCAGAAATGTCCTGAGTGAAGTCCACAGTCATATGATACATTAGTCCAACTTGAACTCCCCATGTCATGTGGGAGAGTAGTGTTGCATTCGACAGGGTGAAACGTTTGCACACAAAGGAGAATTTCCGGAACAGGTGTTGGCTTCCTGGGGGATGTACGTGGCCATCAACCTCTCAGTTTTCCTTCCTCGGACGACCCCTCTTCTTTGGGGGGGACCCTCACGTGCAGGCTGTGGCGGTGCAGGGGAGTCTCCGCCAGAGTCCTCCTCCCTCCCTGTGGCGGTGTCAGTTGTTGCAGCACCAGATGTTGTGGGCACACAGGGAGGTGTGGCCATGTTGGTGCTAATCTGGCGGAGGCATGTCAATATGTCCCTATGCACCGCTGTGAGTTCTTGCAATGTGTCCCACTTGGACTCCATGCGAGATATGTGTGTCTCCACACGGGACATGTGGGAGTTCAAGCGGGCATGATGGGCAGCCTGCTGCTGTTGTATGTCCTTGAGGATCCCCACGACCTGTCTGACCTCTCCGGTGCTATCCTGGTACGCATCAGCGATGCGTGCCAGTTGTGGGTCATCATGCAGTCCAGACCCCTCTGCAAGCAGCGACCTATGTCTACCACCCCTCCCACCACCCCTGGCGACACGTGCAACACCTGCGGTGGCACGCACAGGTGACCCAAGGCCCCCTTGGGGGTTGTTAGTGGTGTTGTCGTCCATTGCTCCACGCTGGGCCTGGGGCTCTGTGCTGTTGCCATCGGTGGTCCTTGGTCTGTCCGTGTCGGCGGGGGTGGTCTGTGTGTTGGCAGTTGTTGGAGGGGTGGGTGCAGGGGGTGCAGGTGTTGGTCCAGCTGGTGCTGCATGATGACTCACACCGGAGGTGCCAGGTAGGTCTTCGCCATCCGAGGAGGGCAGAGGCTGTTCCACACCAGTGAGCTCTGTGTCCCCCGGAGCCTGGGACAGGGACTCCTCCTCGCCTGCTGCTGTGTCCCCATCATCATCACCTGTATTTGGAAGAGACACACATTGTATGTTATGTTTCTACAGGCATCAATGGTTCACACACCTGACAGTTGTGACTGTACCTCTGGATGCGGGCATGTACATTGCATTGTCCTAAGTTGTCACAGTAAGAGGTTGATATTGGTGTAGCACATTGTCATGCATACCTGGGGCATTTCAATGTGAATGTTGAGGTGTGTGCATGGCCAGCATTTGTTGTATTTGGTGGACATCCGGCCATCCTTCTCCACCTAGCCCAGTTATCCCACCATGAAGCATGGCACCTTTGCAGTGGTTTCAGGTTGACTCTCAGGATGTAATTCAGTGGTCTCTTGCTGTTGGTTGTTGCACAGTTCCCAGCAGGACCTTGTGCATCCCACAGCAGTACCCAGTGTCAGCCATCTTGTCAGTCCTTATCCACTCCCTGTGATGTGAGCATGGTTCAGAGTGGTGTTGATGTGCCAATTGTGAGGGTGAGCAGTATCTGTGACTACAACTCCCATCATGCTATTGCCTACACCCCCCTTCCCAGCATGCCCGTACGTCCTTCCTTTGGACTCTGCTTCCCTGTGGGTAGTGTGCCTGTGCTGACAGGATGGCTGACAGTGTTGTCCTTGCGTTTGTTTGGCTACAAGTCCCAAGAGTGCCCCTGTGCTTCACACGGCATTACCCAGGGTGGTGGCTCTTTGTGGGATCTTCATTTGGTATGTGAGGCATTGCATTCTCCCAGGTGGGTTATGTGGAGTTTGTGTTGAGGGGGTGTGTGAGGTGAGCTGCTTGTAACTATGGTCAGTGCTGTGAGTCCTCCTTCCCACCCAGCCAGATATCCCACCATGCAACGTGCTTGCATTGCAGGGAGTGCAAGTTGGCTTTCAGGATGTCAGGCAGTGGTGTTGTGCTGTTTGTTGGTGCACAGTTCCCAGCAGGGCCTTGTGCTCCCCACAGCAGTACCCAGTGTCAGCCATCTTGTCAGTCCTTATCCACTCCCTGTGATGTGAGCATGGTTCAGAGTGGTGTTGATGGGCCAATTGTGAGGGTGAGCAGTATCTGTGACTACAACTCCCATCATACTATTGCCTACATCCCCCTTCCCAGCATGCCCGTACTTCCTTCCTTTGGACTCTGCTTCCCTGTGGGGTAGTGTGCCTGTGCTGACAGGAAGGCTGACAGTGTTGTCCTTGCATTTGTTTGGCTACAAGTCCCAAGAGTGTCCCTGTGCTTCACACGGCATTACCCAGGGTGGTGGTTCTTTGTGGGATCTTCATTTGGTATGTGAGGCATAGCATTCTCCCAGGTGGGTTATGTGTAGTTTGTGTTGAGGGGGTGTGTGGGGTGAGCTGCTTGTAACTATGGTCAGTGCTGTGAGTCCTCCTTCCCACCCAGACAGATATCCCACCATGCAACGTGCTTGCATTGCAGGGAGTGCAAGTTGGCTTTCAGGATGTCAGGCAGTGGTGTTGTGCTGTTTGTTGGTGCACAGTTCCCAGCAGGGCCTTGTGCTCCCCACAGCAGTACCCAGTGTCAGCCATCTTGTCAGTCCTTTTCCACTCCCTGTGTTGTGAGCATGGTTCAGAGTGGTGTTGTTGGTCCAAATGTGAGGCTGCCCATTATCTGTTACTACGAGTCCCATCATGCTCTTGGCTACACTGACTTCAACAGCATACACAGGATTCCTTCCTTTCTGTGAGCTTCCCTGTGAGGTGGTGTTCTAGTGGTGGCTAAATATCTGACAGTGTTTGTTGGTTAGATTTGTGCCACTGCCTAGCTCAATTTGGTATTGGATTTGTACATGTCATGACACAGTTACATATCACTATGAGATGGTATGTATTGTGTTTATCTGTCTGACATTCACTTTTTGGGATGATTATCTTTTGTTTGCTGTTGATTTGCTAGGGGTGCATGGTTTGACTGTCCCCTTGACAGTGATGTGTGTGTATTGGCACACAATATTGTGTATATTAGTTGTGTACTCACCAGGCTCTGGGATGTTTGTTAGTCCATATACGCTCACTGGTGGTAGGATGGCCCGCACCTTCTCCTCCCAGGGCCTGAGGTATACTGGTTTGGCAGGAGGGCCACTGCCGGTGTGCTGGATCAGGAGGTAATCCTTCTTCAGGAGGTCCCTGACCCTCCTGCGCACATCATACCACCAGTTCTGGATGTCTTCCTTTGTGCGCAAACATGGTGATTGTGCGTTCACCCTGTTGACGATCCTCGCCCACATCTTGGTTTTCTGCGACATGGGGGTCTGTTGGACCAATGTGCCAAACAACTGTGGCTCTACCCTCAGGATCTCGTCTACCATGACTTCCAATTCACTATCTAGGAACTTTGGATTCTTCTTTAGGGGCATGGTGATGGGTGGTGTTGGTGATTGATGTGTGTGTGTGCAAGTGAGGGTGTGTGAGTGTAGGTTTTGCTGTGTGTGTGTGAGGGTGCTATTTGTTGAGGTGCTAATGGTGTGTGGCTTTTGTGTTGGATGAGCTGTGTGTGTGTCTGTGTTTGCTGTGTGATGGTGTTCTCTGCTGGCAGGTCAGTGGAATTTGCAAAGGATCATGGTAGGGATTTGTGGCCTTTATGTAGGTGGAGTTGGGGGTGTGTCCTTGTTCAATTTTTTTCACCCCTGTATTTATTGGCTTTGTCATTGCTTGTTTGGCCCTCTTTTTTTGTATTTTTTCATTTGTGATTATTGTGCATGTTGGAGTCGTTCTTCTGACCGAGTAGGACGTTGCAGTTATCTCGTGCGCGCCTCTCCGAGTCGTTCCCGCTGTGTTTCAGCTCTGTTTCATATGCGGCGTACGCGTCGGTCGCGGTGTATTGTGTTTGTTCGGCTGGGTTTTCTATGCGTGTCGGTCGTACGGCTTGGGCTCCGTGCGAATCGGTCTGCTTTTGCACCCATTGCATCGTACTGCGCGGGTCGGAGTTCGCGGGTACGTTTCGTTCGGCTTTCTTCCTGGTGCGTGTCGGTCGGTTCAATTCGCGTGGTTTTCCGGCCGGATAGCTTGTTTCCGTCCGGGTCGGTCATTCGCCTTGAGTTCCGTACGAGTCGGTCGTGATTCACATGCATTTCATCGTACTTCCCAGGTCGGGCAACGCCGGTACGTGTCGGTCGGACTATTATCCCGTACCGAGTCGGTCAGTATTTTTTCCGGCCCAAATCGGAATCGGCCCCTAAGTGTTCAGTCTTGCATGTGTAGGCACTGTTTCCCCTCTCATATTGTACATGCATGTGATTACTCTGATGGCCCATGTTTAACCTCAGTGTGAGTCCCTCTGGCCTGCACAGAAACTGCCCAATGTTACAAGCACCCATCACTAAATGTAATGAGTGAAACATATGTGTTGTCCACCACCCTACTTCTCAATGAGCTATCTAATGCCTGAGAGTTGCACAAGACAGGCCTCACCTTGTAAGAAGAGTGTGATAATGTCAGATCATGGCCCTAAATGTGACCACCATGGCACATGTAGCCATTCACCGGTCAAGGACATTGAGGGGTGTGTGGTGTTATGACACAGTGAGTCAGCCCGACACATCATATCATTCCCAATGTATTGTATGTCATGCTCACTCACATACTGCATCACAGATGAGGGTCATTTTCACATTGGTTGCTGTGCTGGAAATCTGCATGTGTATGAGATGGCCATGTACTGTGTCCATCATCATACATGTATACATTTCTATGGGATTATCCGATGCAAGTGTACTACGTGTCATGCTGTATGGCCTCTGCTCAACATTTATGTATTAGTGCACTATGTATTTTCATGCTCCTGTACTGACACACAGTGGTACATAAACAGTGTCCCTGAAACTTCCTCTTCTTGTCTCCCATGCCTGCAGCTTAAGGTCCACCAGCGTAAGGCGATATGGAGGGCCATTGCACGGAAGGTTTGGGCTCTGGGTGTCTCCAACCGACGGCACACACACTGTCACAAGAGGTGGGATGACATCTGCCGGCTGAGCAAAAACGTGGCAGAGATGACGCTGGGTGTGCTCCCTCGGAGTGGCAGGTTGGCGCGCAGGTGCATGACACCAATAATGGCCTGCATCTTGGTAGTGACACAGCCAGAGCTGGATGGACGCTTGAGGGCCCATCAGCAGCAAGTTGGGGGTGAGTATTCAGCTAAGTGTGACTTTGGGTGTGAGTGACTGCATGAATCCCAAACGCGAGCCAGTGGGAAGCTCTGTGATGTCTCCAGTGTGATGCAATGGCTTCTAAGTGGCCTCTGTGTTATTGCAGCTGTTATGCATTTGTACAACATGTGGTTTCTCATCTGTTTAAAACCATGAGCTTTGTCATTGACAGATGAGATGTGACCTTGTGACATATGCTGCAGTATGAGTGTCATAGACATCACCTGGCAGTGAACAGCAGTGAGCATCATGTTAGTGTGCATTTATAGATGTGTGCTGTGCACAACATATGATTTGTGACAACTACTCAGCTGACACCAATGTGTAACTGTAGTTGTGCTTCAAAGCACAACATGGTGGATATCAGGAGCTTGTGGCCATTGCAAAAGGACATTTGGGAGTTTGTATCTGTGGTGTTCCCTTAAAGTGACTCCATATGTGACAGAGACAACATGTTTAGATGTATACCTATCTCACCTACAGGCACGTAGGTATGCTTACAGAGAATAGTATGTTAGGGTACAAGGAGGCACGGGCCAGCTATTTGGCTGTGTCAACGCCACATGGGGCATTACTATCAACTATGCATGATTCCATGCATCTTCTGATGATTGCATAAATGTTGCACATACTGACTGTACATGGAGGAGGCCAACATGGGAGTAACATTTTAAAGTTTTGTGCTACACTTGCATATGATGTTTGTGAGTATGGCACTTTACTGAACATATGTCTCTGTCTCTTGCAGCATCTACCGAGGGCACAGAAGGACGGGGGATCGACACCAGTGGGGAAGCTTCTGGCACGACTGCTACACATGAGCTCACTGACACTGATGTGACCCCTGCCTCGGAGGGGGACAGGAGTGCCCTGGATGATTCCCACCCAGAAACACCAACCTCCACATCTTCAGACTCCAGCGGTGACTCCTCGATGTTGGCGGGCACAGGAAGTACTAAATCTGCCTCTTTTTCCACCACACATCGTCCAGTGCCCACCCTTCCGGTTGCTCCCACAAGTGCTGTCTGTGCCTGCAGCCCTAGGAAGGGTAGAGTCTCCTTCCCCCCAGGCACCGCTGCCCCTGCCCCTGTCTCCCCTGCTGCCCTCAGTGTGGAGGCGGTGGACCTTTTGCGCCCGCTGTGTGTGGGTCAGACTGCTCTCCTGAATGTCTTCCAGGATCATGACAAGAAGTTGGCACAGGTAGTTGCCTTCATGGAGGGGATTCATTCTGACGTGGGTGGCCTACACCGAACTGTCCAGTCTTTGTCCTCCACAGTGACAGCAGCCATTCAGCAGTCCCAGGCTCCAAGTTCGGCTCCTGTCCCTTCAGCAACCACCCTGCCAGTGGCACCACCTGACGAGAGTGCCCACGTGCCAGAGCCCTCAGGCACCAAGTCCTCCACACGCAGCCCACAACAGCAGCACTCTAAGCGGACCAGACCACAGACACCATCTCCAACACACAAAACAGGCACACAGGAGCGCAAAACCAAAAGCCCATCACGTGACACTCATGGGCATCAGGCCAAGAAGCAGGCATCAACATCACATTCATCAAAATCACCCCCATCCAAGGGCACTCCCATCTCCACACCTGCTCCCAAAGACAAACAAACACTTGCCCTGTCTGCTGTGAACCTGTTGCCTGCAACGACTAAGCACAAACACATTTCTAAGGCAGATTCACCCACAACGTCAACTCCCACACACACCCCTGTGAAGCTGGGACAGGAGAGCAAAGTGGGGGGTTCACCTGGACAACAGGGGATGCAGGGGAAGAGGCAAGGCCACCTCAAGCGTACAACCAGATCCAGCAAATTCCCACAGGGAGAGCCACCTGCACCTGATACACCTTTGGTGGAGAGTGAGGCTGTTGTGCCCACCCCACTTCCCACTCCGGCCAAGACACTTGTGGACTATCGAATCCCCAAGAAGTTAAGACCCAGCCCTCAACATTCACCCTCACACACTGTGTCTCCGGGAAGCATCTCTCCGCCTCCCAGTGCAACCACTCCACCCGGTCCAAGCAGCCCTCAGGCTCCCACAGCCACTGATGCCTCTACCTCACCCGGTTCTCTCTCTCCCAGGTCCAGTCCTCCAACTGGCCCCAACAATCAGCCACCTCCCAGTTCAACTTCAAGCCAAAGTTGAGGCCAAGTGCCCCTCCCCACACCATTTCTCACACAGCGGTGCCTGGAATGCCCATTTGTAGCCCCTGAGCTGTGGTGATTCCCATGGCAGTGGACGGTGTCACCCATTCCCTGTGCAGTTTCTCATGCAGACATGTGCGGACCGGAACTATGGACTGGCCAATGGCCGTGCTGTTTTTTACTTTTGATGCCCATTCCCTGTGCAGTTTCTCATGCACACATGTGCATACTTTTAATTTGTACTGGCCAATGGCCTTGCTGTTTTGTACTTTTGATGCCCATTCCCTGTGCAGTTTCTCATGCACACATGTGCGGTCCGGAACTATGGACTGGCCAATGGCCATGCTGTTTTGTACTTTTGATGCCTATCTGGGTATTATGTAAAAAAGACTGTTACTCCTGTCTGCTTTGTCAATGCCCTTGCTAAATAAAAGGTTTTATGTATGGGTATCGGTTCATGTGACACATGCTCTGTATGCCACTTTCACATTGGCAATTACTTGTTTTACTTTTTCAGAGGTTTCCAAAGGTAAGAGGCACTTTTGTTCTTCTTCAGTCTGAGGCTTGAGGGTGCAATGATGGTTGTTTGTGATGATCTACTCTTCTCCTAATCATTCTGTGCTCAGGTTTGCTAAATTGTACACATGTCATGTTAGGTTGCAATACCACAACAGAGGTGAATGCTATCCACAGGATTACTTGCGGGGTGGCCAGGGTCCGTCATATCTGTGGGCTCTTTCTTGATGTGTGCACAGCAGTGTTGATGTGGAGTCATCTTGTGTGGGCCTGTCTTCATAGTCACATGGGTACATTTGAATGTGTGCACTTGAGTAGTCATACAGTGTGATTGGACTGTCATTGTCAGTAGTGTTGATGTGTATGTGCCCCTGCACATGCCAACTACACACATGTGTGACCCAGGTAATGTGTGCCTGTTAGATTACATTGTCAGACATGTGCTTCAGATTGTGGGCACATGTAGGAGTTGTAGGTTGAGCACTGTGCAATGTATCGGTGTGTGCTTGCACTCCTGGGGGACACCTACTTGTTGTCACTGTCAGTTGTGAGTATGCAGAGTGTGTCACTGCCAAGTCTGTGTTGTGGTTTGTTGATCAGCCGTAGGTCTTGTTTAAGTTTGTGCTCACTGTGCTGACCTGCTCAGCCACACTGACATTATTTGTGAGTTTTCTCATGCATTGCTGTTACTTGACACATTTTTGGGTTGAGTATAGTATGTGGCATGAGGAGTCATGCCATCCCCTATAGGTGCTTCTGATGCCTACACATTGTGAGTTACTCCTCTATGTGTTTGTGGACTATACACTCCTCACCTGTCCAATACTGATGTACACACCACTTCAATATCATGTCTTCCACCCCATGCCTTGCCAGTGTGTGACCCTCCCCACCACTTCATAGTGTGACACTATACTGTGTACAGGACCAATGTGCCACTCAGGACAGTTTCACAATTAGTTATGTGTTATTTGCTTCTACTTGTTTGCAGTCATGGTTGCTCATGTGCAGTGCATATGTTTGAGCAGCACAGTCCTCTAGTCATGTCGTTTGCATCTGGGTTTCACTGAGTTGTGCATCTGTGGGTGATGGCTAAGCTGTATGTCTGTTTGCTTAGGTACTGCTACCCTTCCTCAGTGTGATGTTATCTGTGTGCTGTGGTGATTTGTGTTGTGGGAGTTCATGGTGGGGCACTCAGATATGTGTGCTACTGGTTTGGTTGGTGTGCACACACTGCTTAGTGTGCATGCAGTGCTGTCAGTGTATGTTGCCTTGTACTTGCCTGGTGTGCATCCCCTTGATGTCCAGCTGAGATTGCTATGTGATGGATTGGTATGTGCATCTGTTGTGTTTTTGTTGTAGATGGATGCAGTGTTTGGCCTGTGTTGGCTCTTTCTGCTGACAGGTGCAATGTGTGTGTGATGTTCTATTTGCATGACATTGTGTGTGAGTAGTTTGTGCATTGTGATACATTCAGATGTGTGTTGCATGTGTAGTGTGCATTTCTTGTATGTATGTCACATGCAGCAATGTGGATTCTTGTCATGAGCTTGTTTTGAGTGCACAATGGTGGTATGTCATCCTATGTTTGACCTGTCACTTGTCAGGATTGTGCATGTGCATGCTTGTGGTACACTGTGACAGCATGCACACTTGATGACTAGTGTGGTGTCTATGTCTGTGTTAGCTGATTTGTCCCATTGATCCCAGTTAGTGTTCATTATTGGCATTTGAAGATGCAATTCTTGTTTGTGTTGGGGTATGGTGTCTGTGCATTTGTCCAGAGTGACAATGTTGTGTATTCCTGTTCTGTCTAGGGTCACATTGCCTATCCACTGTTTGCCTGCACATGGCTGGGTTTGTTGGACTTCTGTGGATGCTGTTTGTGAGATTTGTTTGGCTATTGGTTTTGGATCAGCATTGGTTCAGGCATCCCTGAGTGTGAGGCTGACATTTGTTGATGCACACCAGGGTGTGTGATTGGTTGTCTGGAAACTCACAGGACCTTATTTGCACCTTTATGTGTGTTTTTCACAAGTGTTGAGTGTTGCAGGTGTGAGATGGGTAGATGAGGGGTATGTGTGAAGGTCCTACTTGGGTTTGACAGTCAGGGAGTGTGACAATGAGCCATGTGTGTTGTGCTGGTGGCATACACGTGTCAAGTTAGTTGCCACAGATGTGTGGCTGGTCACTGTATGGCTTACAACACTTCCTATCATTCCTGTGCCTATGCATAGCTTGCATTGCTGTATTCCAGAGATATTGCACAGTTGTCACTTTGGTTTCATTGTTATCACTGTGCCACCCATGTCTGATTTGAGGACCTAAGGGTAGTGTGATATGTTCCTCCTCTTGCATGTGATGTCCAAATGCTATGTGGCTTGCTCCCTGGTTTTCCAGCACTGTGCACTCCACTGTGGCCTAGCCCATTTATTGTCCTACATTGTTGCTGACCTATGGTATGTGTATGTGGCAGGGTGTCAGTGTGGGATCTTTCAGAGGGACTTGACATGCAGTGTGAACAGTTCAGTGGTTGTTAATATGCAGTGTGAGTCTACATTTCTTAATTATACTCAGTTTGATTCACATGAGTGGAAGGCAGGTGTGAGGAGGAGGGTTGTCCAGCCCCATACCTTCTGTGCAGGGTGTTCATCTTCACCCCCACCTTCCCAGTCAATCTACCTTGCCCTTTGATGTGTGAGGTGCGAGGTCGAGCCACACCTGGCTGATAAATTGTGCATTGGGCGGGGGACAGGAGGGGCACACAGCATGTGCAGAAATGGGTGTGGGAAGCGTGCTGTGGGCTGTGGCCAACTGATGCAGCCCACCATGTGAGTCGGGTGAAGGTGGAGCCATGGGAAGCTACCCAGACTGCCCATGCCTGGCGCCGGCCCTGCCTACTACATTGTGCGCAGGTTTTCCCCTGTCTTCACCACTGCGGTGACTTGCCCGGGGCATTGCAGTGATTTCGCGGTTGATGGGTGAACAGGATGTGGAGGTGTGGATTTCGAGCAGGCAGGAAATGTGTGAGGACACTGGGGGATATGTTCCTGTCTCCACCAGAGTGTCTGATGTGGACAGGAACCGTATTTCAGCACAGGAGTTGTGTGTTGTGGTTGTGTGCGGAGATGTGTTTTTACGTACCTGCGGTGTTGACCGCGGCGACGTCTTATTTGCTGGTAGTGGATCAGGTACAGCAGCGGAAGGGCTTGAAGAGCTGAATCCATAGCGGAGAGGAACGCATGGAGGTGACCGGGATTAGAGTTTCGATCTCCGCAGTAGTGCTTCCGCCGTCTACGGGTGGCTGGTTTCTCTGCTGCGTTGTGATGGGCTGTTTGAGGCATCGTGATTTGTACGGCGGTCGTAACGTCATTCCGCACAGCGGTCTTTCTCTATTGGCTCCCACTTCCACCATTGCGGAAGGAAATTCCTGGCGGATCCCGAAACTCCGCAGCGGACGGGAAATGGGCTATCTTTGACCATTGTAAAACGGCGGACGCGAGGACCGCCGCTGGAGTGCGGAAAATGACGTTTTCCGCCACCGCCAGCACCGCGGATGTGCCAAACACCGCCATCGTAATTGGCCCCTATAATTGGAATATTGTAAATCTGTATACAAAACATATATGTTAAATTGTTATACTTTATGATTTATTAAAATTTACATTAAAAATTGTAAACACTGACCTTTATTATTTACAATAAATAGAAAATAAAACTGAGCCCAAATACACTTTATTGTGAATAAAAATCTCTACATTACAAAATTATATGTGTCTTATTACTTATATTTAATGTATATATCAAGATCCCTAACATCACCATAATATAACATTGTAATAAATATACACAACTAACAAAAAATAATTTAATATAAATATAACCCTCAAAAAAGATAAAACCCTATAAACAATATTACACAGTTACAAATATTGAACTACAGAAGTATTAAATATAGCAAACCCTAAAAAATTAGCTAACCAAAAACCAAAATAAATCAATAAAAAATAATATATTACACTAACCCATCAAAAAAACGATTCCAACTCCAAACCATAATAAATTACTATTCCAAATTCAAACTAACTAAATTCAGGGTAAGTGCTGGATAAAAAACCTAAAAAATACTATTCCAACTCTAAACTAACTAAATTCAGGGAAAGTGCTGGATAATAAACCATAAAAATTAATATTTCCAAATCCAAACTCCCAAAAATCATGAAAAATACCACACCCTTATCCAGAAATAAAATAACTAATCAATTTCACAATACAAAAACTATAAAAGATATAATCAACACTTAACAAAAATACAATTACCATACTAAACCAATTTAATTAAATAAACAATAAATACATAATGAATAAAATGCAAAATGTACTAATATTACTAATACCCAAGAAAAACATACTAAGGGGGTCATTACGATGGCGGTCAGACTTTCGTCCGACCGCCATCGCTGCGGTAGTGGGACCGGTCGCATACGAGGCGGCCTACCCACCTACCGCATTACAATGCGACCGCTACCGCGGCAATCGCAGCGGCCATACTTTACATTGCGGCGGGTGCTGCTGGCTGCAGCACCCAACGCAATGTAAATAGGGCACTGTTTACATTTCCCTGCACTACGTGGAAGGCACCATGTGGTGCCTGCCACATGGTACATGGAAATGTAGGGGGGTACCATAAGTGCCCCCCAACCCCCAAGAGAAAGTGCCCGGGCAGAAGGGGGGCCCGTTATGGGCCCCCCAAAGTCCCTTTCCGCCAACTTGTTCATGGGAGGTTAACTGCCATGAACAAGCGGGTGGAAAGGGATATCATAATAGCAATGGCAGGCACCACCGCAATGCTGCCCAATGTAGCTGCTGCGACAGGCGGTCGGAAAAGGACCGCCTGTCGGGACCGTGGCGGTCGGTCTTTCCGACTGCCACGCTTCACCAACGCTTCCCCCGCCATCATAATGTGGCGGGCGGAAAAGCACTGTGCGATGGCAGGGGGCCCGCCACCGACAGGCTGGCGGTGACAGGCCTTTCGCCATCGTAATGACCCCCCAAATGATTATGACCTAAAAACCTTAAAAACAATTTTGATTTAATACTCCCAAAAAGTTATAAAACAAAAATATACATATAAACTTTTAAATTGACAAATTAATATAATGAAATTCCCAGATTTTTTTTAAAAAATAATTTCAAAATGAATTAAAAAAAATTCTCAAAATATTTAAAAAATATTATTGGATTTTTCATAAGTAATTTAATTTCATTTATAATTTTTGTTACTTTTTTAAAAACACTATTAAATTTCATCCAAAATTTAAATTTGATAAATTTTATTAAAAATAATAAAATTTACCAAATGTTTTTAATTTAACATTTTTACTTTTTTATAAACATTTTTTAAACACAACAATTACAACTACTAAGCACATTTTATATGTATATATATATGAGTCATATAATAAACTTAAATAAACTAAAATATTTACTATAAAAAAATTATTACAATATTTTCAAAATCATAAATTAAAAAACAAATTCTTACATTTTTTTCTATAAATATCAGCACCTCAAAACCAAACAAAATACAATTAGTTACAAAAATACTATAATTCTTTTTAAAAAATGTAAAATGATATGATTTAATAAAATTCTTTAGTAATAAATTAAAATAAATACATTACTACAAACAAATATATTTTAAATTACTCCCCACCCTTATCCCCTATAAACCCAACTTCAGCTCCTAAACAAATTTATCAAAAATGTAAAAAGTATCTTTTTTCATAAAAATAAATAAATAAAAATATGAAATAACGACAATTAACATCAACAATTTTTTTTAAACATTATAATTCAAAATAAAATTACTAAAAAGCTGATATTATGAACTGTATTTTTTACATCGATATTTTCAAATTCAATATTTGATACATACACAAATTTTGATATTTTTGACAACGATATTACTTACCTCAACATTCTTCTTCCACAATATTATTTACTCGATATCCATGAATGTCCATCCATTTGCATTTCCTCAGATCCAGAAATGTTCAATTGTTGCCCCCTCTGTTGTCCAGAGTTATGACCTCCATCTCCTTCCATTGATTTGATCTTCGGTGTGTCCACATTCCTCAAAATGTTCTACAAGAGGGTATCCTTCCACTCTGCATTTGATCGGTCATTTGTGCTGGGCTATACGCTGTTTCACCATTTGTGCTGGCTATACTAAGGGTAAGCGAAGTTGGCGGAGCACCACTACGCGGAATTCTGTGGAGTTGAACAAAAACTCTGTGAAACTCCATAACTCTGTTCCATCTCATCACGAGATTCTAGAGTGCAGTGAATATTATAGTATCCAATATCAAAACATTCCTCAAGCACAGCCTCCCGGCTCAGCTGAGAGGTAATACTATAATATTCACAGCACTCTAGAATCTCGCCCCATAATGCTTTGCTGGGCCTTTGGTTGGCATTGTATTTTTGCCCATAACTTTGCTTGGGGTGGTCCTAGGAGGATGGGACCACCACCAAATCGTTCAGCATGATATGCTCTTTGTGTTCAAGGTATCTGCTTGGTCCTACCCCTAGGTTAGGGGGGACCCCAAAATCATCACCTCTCTCATTGCCTGATATTTTTCAAAGCTCACTTTTGTGAATTGGTTATATGCTTTTTAGCATGTAAAGGTAAAGTTGTTTTGTCAAAGGGTTGTGGGTGCAGTAGCTAACTCCGCTATGGGGCGGAGTCCGAGTTTTTGTATGAATTCCGTGTTTTCAATGTAATGCGTAGTTAGCAAAACTCCGCGAGCGGAGTTTATTGCCCACAGTTAGTCTGTACCACATATTTCTTCATACAGGACATATAATGAGATATTACACATTATGGGGTATATTCACAAGAACGTGCGCTAAACATCGCCAAAAAAGGTTAACGCAACTTCACACATCGCAGCCTATCGCAGGAAAATAACCCCGTGTTAACGTGGAATTCACAACACGGCGGTACCATGCGATAGTCTCCCGAAACTGCGGCCAATGTCCGCGATACAACCACCGCGACGGAGAAAAAAACACAAACACAAACCCCAAGTCGTGATGGGCCCAAATGCGATAAGAAAACAGTGATAACCAGCGAGAGGCCAGAAAAACCCACGCGTAATGCGGGAAAAAGCACAAGATCAGCATACAGAAAATGCCACTAAAAAGGAAATTAACTGCGGAGTACCACGGATGCACCCTGACCGACTGCAGAGGACAACATGAACCCCACAAGCCCCACAGAGGAAAAGCCAGGAATCCAGGGGTCATGGAAGGGCAATGAGAAGAGGAAGAGGAATACGGGGTACAGTCTGCAGGAAAACCCGATTATCGTCACGGATGAGATAGAACACCACCACCAACTGTACGTCACCTCCAACGTGTCATTGGCAACAAAGAGGCAAAGATGGCACACCATCTTGGACCATGTGAATTCCGTCGCAGCGCCGAGGAGGACAATGGAAGAGGACAAGAGGCGCTGGATTGATGTGAATGGCAAAACCAAGCAGAAACTCGCTGCCAACATGAAAGCAGCAACGCACTTCGGAGGAGGGGGGCCAGCAGAACACCAGGAGCTGAATGACATGGAGAAAATTGTGGCCACAGTCATCAGTCGGGAGACGGTGACAGGAGTTGGGGATCCGGACACTGCTCAACATGACCAGACACTACATCAACAGGGTGCGTACCGACCAGGGAGTGGGGGGACGGGGGGAGATAGGCACAATGGCACACATGCACAATTAAGCAGAGCACACTGCACACCCACAATGACTCTGGATCATGTCCCTGATCCCCACGGGAACACTTCAGCACACACACAAACACCAAGTAGTCCCACGTCCACCATGTGCCCAAAGGGGCCCCCACCCAACACATCACCAATCACACAACCAACACATGCACACGTGCGAAACACAGCAAACATGCATATACATCAGCCACACTGACAATGCAAGAGACACCAAATGACAAGTAGCATGGCTGCAGTCCAATCATCATGACTATGTGCATGCCACGACACTGAGGTGGCTGAGTGCGGACCACAACCGGAAAGGAGCAGGTCACACTCGGACACATCCACCTGCACAAACAACCCCTGACGTCAATAACACATCTGCGGGCAAACCATGCCCAAGAGTCACAACTTGACAAAGAGCACAAGTTACCCAAGTCTGCAACATCTCAGCACTGTAGAAGCACAGAACTGAAAGGCACACCGCATGAAAGGGATAAGTGGCAGCCAAATCAGAGCTGCAGAAGCGACTCACCCACCGTGCAGCATACGCACATAAGAATAAGGGCACCTCGACATTGACAACATCGTGGTACAAACAGCAACACCTCCACAACAGAACACAGGACACAACTGGTGCCGCATATGTGCACAACATGGCCAATCACATCTGGCACAGCAGTAAACTTTGACATGACAATGTACGAGTACAACCTGTAACCTGCAATTATTTTTTATTCACACATGCTGTGCCTGTGGACATTTTGTACTGTCCCATGATTGCCAGGGACGGTCACTATGTGACGTGCTCATGTGAAGAAATTGTCAATGAGGGTGTTCCTACGGGCTATTCCAGCCACAGCTGCAGTGGGATGTGGGCCACCTGCCCCATCGTCCTCATCATCGTCCGTCCATGGGGCATTGGTGTGTACACAGATGTTGTGCAACACACAACATGCAACGATCATCTTGCACACAATGTCTGGGCTGTACAGGAGCCTTCCACCTGTGACGTCCAGGCACCTGAAACGTGACTTCAACACGCCAAATGTGCGTTCCACAATGCCCCTGGTGTGTATGTGGGCCGCATTGTACTGCCTCTGGGCGGGTGTGTTCGGGTCTCGGAGGGGTGTCATCATCCAAGGGCCGAGTGCATATCCTTGATCACCTGTGACAGTGCAGAGAGAAAAGAGTCAATACTTGGTTCGGCATGATGTGTTGGCAGGCCCACTGGTCCAGTGACGCCTGTGCTGGCTGTGTGTGGGGTGAGTGTAAGCCAGCCCTCAGGGAGTGGCTGGTGCTGGCAAAAACTACAACAGTCATCAGGCACTCAGAAATGCAATGTTCGACCAGCAAGGGACCATGACTTGAGTTGCACAGAGTTAGTGGCCCCGGATGCACAGCGGCCGACATGGGCCTACCACCACGGGACGCTGACTTGCGGGGCACTGGGGTAGGGTCATGAGAGCATACCAGGGTCTCGTAGGTATCAAAGGTGGTTTTGCAGAGTGTCTCTGGGGAGAGTGGAAGGTATACCCCCAGGGCATGATACAGAGGGCACATACCAGCTGTGACCTGCAACATGGCGGATATGAATGCCACAGACTCATGCCAAACACCAAGTCCGTACCTGCCAGTTGCTGATGACAACCCCCAGGCCACAGGCTCAGACACCAACAATGTTCTGCCGGAGGCTGACGGTGACTCACGGCGCACAGGGTTAGTGGCACCAGGTCAGTCCTTGCTAGTGGTCGACCTCCTCCATAACGGTGATCCGTGTTTCCACCGGACTGAACCGCATCTTCCTCTCACTCCTCTCCCTGCGTTCACTGGCATGAACTCTGTCATTGATTAATCAAGACTCAGTTATAGATGTGGGACCTGCTGGACTGCAGTGTAGGCAGGCTGCAGCGGTGGAGTATGTCAACGAATAAGGACTCCTGGGGGCCTGTGTCACGGAGGACAGTGATGGTCTGAGGAGGCTGCCAAGGTCGCGGGCATGGGGCTTGGAGCTTGCACCGGCACGTGGTGGGCCCTCTTTGGCACACGCCGGTGTCGGCAGGTGAGCAGTGTGGCCTGGGTGCGCTGGGGCGGGCAAGCCGGGTCTGGGTATCAGTGGCCTGGGGTGCAGCAGGCACACAGGCTCGCAGGCCCCACTTCTCACGGCATCGGCCTCGTGGCGGGCTGAGAGGCACCACCCTGGAAGTCACGTTGGCCATTCCGGGAGATCACCACGCTCAGCGCTACAGTGTTTTTATCCACACCCCTGGGCAGGCCTGGCGTGAGCCCGGCCAACCCACTACGCTCACGCACACAGGGGGGAACGCAGCGAGCGACATTTCCGCGATCTACCCCACAGCCTGAGGTGACATGGTTGTGTCCATTGTCCACTACTCTCCAGACACCAGCAGTTAATGTCTGCATGGACATATCTGTGGATTGCATACCCAGGTCTGTCCAGCACATTCACGCCACACTTGTCGTTGTGTACATTCCCATTCATGGGTCACTTGCCTCCTTCGCACATGCCTGCTTTCCGCCTCTCCACACGTTCAGCTGTTGTGTGGCTGTGGTGCCATGATGTAGCTGGCTTGTGTACATGGGAAGCCCAGGAACCCAATGGAGTTGTGTTGTCGTGTCTGGTAGGTGGGCATGTTGATTGACATGTTGTATGTGGTTTTGTCACGTGTGCATTCCCACAGTTGTGCATTGTGTGATGGTGGATTTGAGGTGTGTGGTGTGTTGATTTGGTACTTACCAACGAGCAGTGCATTTCCATAGGTGCCATCCTGGAAGCGCTGGTTGATGATGGACTGTCGGAAGATGTAGGAATCGTGCACACTGCCTGGGTAGTTTGCGACGACATTGGTGAACATTCCCCGGTGGTCCACTATTGCCTGCACATTGATGGAATGCGTGTGCTTTCTGTTGCGGTAGATGTGTGCAGTGTCGGCAGGGGGCACAAGTAGGACATGTGTGCAGTCAATAGCCCCCAACACGTGAGGGAATCCAGCAATGGTGTAGAAGCCTTGCTTGGTTTCCAGCTGTTCCTGCGCAGTGTGGGGGAAGTGAAGGTACTGGGGTATGAAGCTGATGATGGCATCCAGGACAGGTGTGATGGACTTTGATAGGGCTGGCTGTGAGACTCCTCTGACTCTGGCCATTGTTGATTGGAAGGTACCAGAGGCCAACATGTGCAGCACAGCCAGCAGCTTTGTCTGCGGAGGGATGTTGGTTGTCCGCTGTGTTGGGGCTGTCAGCCTGTGGCCGATGTGGGTCATGATGCGGAGGATGGTTGTCCTTTTGAGCCTGTAGTGGGCAATGACTTCCTCGGGCGTTAGGTCTGTGAGACTAGTGCGTTTTCTGTAGGTCCGCTGTCTTACTCTGCGCTGCCTCTGTGGTAGTCCGGGGGGGTGCCGGTCTGGGTCCTGGGGGTGGTGGCGGTCCTGGGGTTGGTGGCGGTGGGTGTTGTGGCCCTGTTGGGGCTCCAAGTTGCATGATGAGTAGCTCCATGGCATCGGTTGTTCTTCGGGTGTGGCTGTGGGCGGGGCTCCGTTACCTACTGCAGATAGTCGTCCTGCTTAACACCAGCAATAGGCAGGTGTTAAATACCTGCTGCTACCACGGCTTATCGCGTGGTTTTGACTCGCATCGCAGATCTGGCAGTTCGTTGTGAATGTGGCGAAGTGGTGTTTTTGTGTGTTTTTGCACGGGAACGCCTACTCTGCATCTCATTAGGGTTAGTTGGTGGTGTCACCCGTGGAGATAAATTTTGCGGCTGTTATCGCGGGAATACTGCGATGTCTGCAGTTTGCACCCGCTTGTGAATGGGGCGATAATTCTATCTCCACTTTTGATGCGCTAAAGTGCCGATAACGCGGCGATAAGTCCTTGTGAATATGCCCCTATGAGTATTGCAGTCTGAAAAGGATTGTCAATTGAAAATTATATTACTGATTGCAAGAGTTTTAGGGCCACATTTATCAAGATTTTTTGCATTCGCAAACGGGCCGATTCTGAGAATCGGCCCGTATGTGAACGCAAAAAATGCTTTTGACATGTATCAAAACCCTATTTTGCGAATCAGTAACCTGTTACCGAATCTCAAAATGGGTTTGCAATTTGGTATTTGGAAGGGGCGTGTTTAAGGCGTCCCTTCCAAATACTGAATCGTAACAGTATGCATGAATATTTTGTGACCTTGAATGCGGTCGCGAAACATTCGGATTTTACCATCTACATCAAGTAGGTGGTAACCCATTCGCAAATGGGAAGGGGTCCCCAAAGGACCCCTTCCCCTTTGGGAATGGCAGCGAAAACATTTTTTCAGAGCAGGCAGTGGTCCCACTGATCACTGCCTGCTCTTAAAAGAGGAAAAGAAAACATTTAATTTTTCTTTTTTAAATGCAACCCATTTTCCTTTAAGGAAAACGGGCTGCATTTAACAAAAAATGATTGCTTTATTTAAAAGCAATCACGGACATGGTGGTCCTCTGATCCGAGCAGGCCACTAGCCCAGTGATTTTAGAGATTCCTAGGGGGTCGCAAATTGCGACCAACCTCATAAATATTTATGAAGTAGATCATTTGCGACTCCGTAGGAATTGCAAAAAATGTGTTCAACACACTTACATACATGCCGTTTTGCGATTTCCTAATTGCGAATCGCAAGGATTTTTAATTAGGGAATCGCAAAACGGTTACTTAATACATCTGGCCCTTAGTGTCAGAACTAAATTTGCAGGTAGTGCGTTCACCACATCTATGATGGCCTAGGGCATCAGGTAAGCCGATTAGAGTTCTAATGTCACTTTTCACAATAGTTTCTCTATGGGCCCTTACAACAAAGGGGCAGATTTACAAGCCCCTTGCAACAACTTTACGCCGCCGTTGCGTCACTTCTGTGACGCAGTGGCGTGGTAAACAATATGCCATGTTGCAACATATTTACAAGGTGACTCATCTAGGGAGATGCGTCATGTTGTAAAGCCCTGCGCTACATTATACCTGCGTCAGGTATACTGTATGCAGGGTGGGCGTTCCGACGCAGGAAAGCCTCGTAAAAGTGCCACAGTGAAATTTACAAGATTTCACTGAGTCACTTTTACGACTCCACTGCGTCAAAACCTTGCGCCTGCTTGAAGCAGGCGTAAGGAGTGACGCAGCATGATAGGAATAGGCATTCCTGACCATTGCTGGAGTTGCGTCGTACTTGCGACACGACTCCAGCAATGCGCTGCCCTTACGCCGACAAGATGCGTCACGCATCTGTCTATCCTTGCGCCACAGTGCGCCGCATTGTAAATGTGACGCATCCATGGTGGCGCAAGGGTTATTTTACATGTTGCAAATTTACTGGCGCATCCCTGCTAATATGCAGGAATGCGCCAGTTCTTGTAAATCTCCTCCATAGTCCCTAACATTTTTGTTCTGCTTAAAGACATACAAAGGCGGTTCTTCACATAGGGCCTGTTTACGTGGCGGACAGACTTCTGTCCGTCCGCCATAGTCCCGGGGATGGGGACCGCCCGCCTTATAGGCGGCAGTCCCACATATGGCATTACAATGCGGCCGCCACCACGGTGGCCGCAAGTGCCATGTTTTCCATTTCGGGCTGGCTGCAGCACCTGCCGCAATGGAAAAAATGCAAGTTTTGCATTTCTCTGCACTTTGTGGCAGTCACCACGTGATGCCTGCAACATGATGCAGGGAAATGTAGGGGGGCACCATGGGTGCCCCCCAAGTGCAAAACCGAACTGCCCCTTCTCAAGGGGGGCCCGCTACGGGCCCCCAAAGTCCATCCCCACCAGCCTTTCCATGGCAGGTGTACCCAACGGCCTCATAGGCACCGCCGCCATGTATGGGATTGTGAGTGCCTCTGCAGCACCAGCGGGCTCAAGGAGCCCGTCGGATGCATGGCGGTCGGACACTCCGACTGCCACGGTACCACCAGCAATTATAATATGGCGGGCAGAAAATGGCCTCACGAAGGCGGTAAAGCTGCCACCGACAGCCTGTCGGTGGCGGGTTCACCGCCATCGTAATGACCCCCATATTTCTTTAATTAAAGGCCAATGTTTCCTAATGATCTTCTGGATTTCATTACAGATGGAACAGAATGTGCTCACCATCACCACTATATCTTTGGATTCCTCTCTCTGTCTAGGGGTCAACAAACTTTCAGACAAAACCAAGCCCTCTTCATGGCCCTGGAAATTATTTTACTCGGATACGCCCATTCTAGAAGTTGTGATCTAAGTGCTTCTGACTTTTTGAATTAGTCTTCATTGAGATGATTACTACGGCATAGGCACAAGAATTGATCATACGGCAAATTGCCTCTCAAGTCCAAGGGATGATGACTGTTATGTCTCAGCAGGAAATTTGTGTCTGTTGGCTTCCTGTATAGAGTAGTGTACTGAATACAGGTTCTCTGTCTTACCATGAGATCCAAATAGTTAATTTCGATAGTGCTGTTGTTCATAGTGAAATATAAATCTTGACACTGGGTATTTAACCAATAAAATAACATTTTTAGGTCAATCACTCTTCCACCCCAAATGAGGAAGACATCGTTAATGTAGCGCTTTCAGATGTTAATACTGGTCAAGTACGGATTGTTAATGTTATTGATAACCTTATCCTCAAATTCTCCTACATAAAAATTAGCCCCATTTGGAGCAAGACAAGCCCCCATGGCTACACCTTTGACTTGTAAGTAGTATTCCTTTTTAAACATAAAGTAATTCCTTTCGAGGGCCTTTCCAACTAGATCAGTAATTAGCTCACATAATGTGTTGTCCATATTTATTTGGGATACAGCTCTCTTGATCATACCAATGGTCTCATCTTGGGGAATGTTGGTATACAATGTTTCCACATCTTGAGGTACCAAAATGTGGTTAATTTCCTCAAAGCACTGACCCTCTATATCATTAATGCAAAAGTCTGAAATGTACCTGCAACCTGCACTCGCAAGCATGGGGAAAGACGGTCCATAGGCTGTATGTGGAATTCACATGATGGCCTGTAACATGCAAGAGACTGAGAGCCGCAGAGCTGCGGGGGCCCGACGACTGGACTGCTGCTCCAGTGGGGAGGTGTCAGCACCAGTCCCTGTGCAGTGTGAACTACTGAGGCAAGGATTTAGATTGGTGACACCTGGAGGGCCATCCAGAGCCCTCATTGGATAGAATCGGCGGCAAAGATCGGAGGGCTGCTCCGGCTGGTAGGGGAGTGCCATACCGAGAGAGAACGGTGGCTCTGTGGATGAGGCTTGTACCGCCCAAGGCTGGGAATATCACTGAGCCTCCTCTGGTGTGCTCCCTGGCTGAGCAACTAAGAGCACAGGGGCACTGACAGACAACCTTCGACCCGCAGAAGGCTGGGTGGCTAAGCTACAACTTATCGCACGGGGGTCAATAGACGACCCGAGGACCCCCTGGGTGGAGATGCGGTGAGGCCAAAGGCCCGCTCGAGGTGTGCTCTAATCCTGGTACCACCAGGGAACATTTTGTGGTTCCAAGGTGAGGCCTTGGAGCCCAAGAGGACCCCCCAGTGGGGCTCCTTTCAGGCTCCTGTGAGTCCATGTCTTTGTCCTGATCCCACTGCAGGAGGTGAGATTGATTGTTGGAGGGGCTGCTGAGTATCACACTCCCTGGTGTTAGTTAGAGGAGCTGTCTTACCCTCCTGGCCCCATATGATCCTGCGGCTACACCCCCTGGCAGACGTATTGACCACCTTGGGTGTGCTCTCGTTGGCACTGACTGGGGCTGTACTACGCCTGGAGCCTGATCACCGTGGGAGTTAGAAGCTGTTTGCCGGTGGGGGTGGTCTATGTCCCCCAGTCTCTCTTGCAGCAGGAAGCCGCCAACGCTGGTCTCTGTGCCTGGACGCACTTATTAGTACACTAAAGGGCTCCCACCTATCTGCGCCCGTCCACGGCCAGACAAGGCAGGGCTGGGACATGTCCCCTTCATCTGCAAAACACATCGGGCCTGCCAGGGACCCTGCACAATTGCCCCCTGCAGTGGTGTGTGAAGACTCTGCTCAGTGGTGCGACCTTGCCTGTCTTGCTTTGTCTTGCCTTCCTACTCCATTTTCTCTTTTTCTTTTTGTCCCAACTGCTTTTTTTTGCATAGCTTTTGAGGGGGCCCCACTGGGTGCCTTGAAACCGACTGAGCAATCATAGGTAAGCGGGCCTGCCAAGAAAAGTCGCAGGCACAGACACTAACCTCATCCCTGCCGCCAACATCAATTGATAGAATGTTACAGAGGGCTATAAGGGTAGTGGCAACAGAAATTGAATTAAGTGAAAGACTGATGTCCCTAACTCCGCACCCCCGATGCTCTTTGACAGGTTCGGTCCCCCCTCCAGCTACCCCTGTATCCAGCCTAATCCCTCTCTGACCCCACATGGCAACCACATTAAAATCAAAGACATCCCCTAAGTGCCTCTACAGAAGGGGGGGTGATACGACAGGCCTCTTCAAGATCGACAAAACCAAAAAAACAACTTGAGGGCCGGTTAAATGAAGGAAGCAGAATGATGGAACACTTAATAACTCTCCCTGTCCAGATGATTTAGACCCCAGCCCTATTGATAGAACATGAGTGGATAATGAATACCCTCCATAGGCGGTCTACCTTCTGATGGATCTACGAGAGCAGATTAAAACCATCGTGAAGGAAGAACTTACCCCCTTGGTAGCACACCTAGATAAGGTGTCAGAACTCTGCGAAAAATTGGCTGAAAAGTGTAGTGAAAGACCTTCTAGGGTCGCAGCAAGGGGAATTGATGACTTCTGCCAGACAGTCAAGCCTAGTACAACTATAGTACCAATGAAAGATATAACGCTTGTCCAAGATGGCATCATCAACACTAACAACTGTGTGGGCATGACATGCTGCCTGGTCTACTCCAACGAAGCCCTATTGAGAAACTGCATCCTATTATGCGATTCTAGGAGTACAGGGGAGGGGAAAGGGAATGAGTCTGGAAGAGCTGATAGGGTTGATAGGGCATGTGTCCCCACTATTAATCTACCCCCTGCCTCATCTCCATATGTTCTCGTATTAAATGGGGTACCCCAGATTAAAACAAGCCAGAGTGAAACCCAGAATGAACTAGCCAACAAATGTCTGTTTTGGCTAGCCAGGCATAGGCAATTTCCATATGAAAGAGCAGGAGAGATTCTTATGACTCGTAGGGTCAACTGGGTAGGAAACAGACCCAAAGATAGGTAAGGGGGCTGTGTGCTGATTAATTTTAGAAATCCAATAACTGTTCAGAGTCTCCTACTTACACAATCATCCAAATCAGGATCTGGGCACAGAGATTAGGTCTCTCCCACTTGGATACTTTTATAAGTTACCCCAAGCACCTTCAATCAGGGAACAAAACAGCCTTACACTGGGCACCCTGAATCCAATTCAACAGCAAGCTGGACCGCTGCACCAGATACCTAGACCTTTGTTATTTACACTACCCACAACAAATAGGTTTCGGGTCTTGGAGGAGGTAGATTGACTAACAGAACAGCCTGAGCTAGACCAAATAAAAACTTTTGAAGGGAGCACAATGGAGAGGGCAAGCCACAATCTACGGCTGTGTAGCCCACAACACACCCGCGGGCTGTGGGAAGAAAGATTGGAGCTTCAGACAGAGCCCTCAAAAGCAGTCACGGAAAAGGGAGGGGAGAGGGAAAGGCAAACGAACAAGAGTCAGTCTCACGATGGTTGCCAACTTTTACCTTAACGGTGTCAGAACATGGCAACAGACCAGTAATGCTAGCAGGCCCAAGCCCTGAAACTAATACCCCATCCAACAGAAGCTTCCAGTCAGGGCCAGGGAGTAGGGGATTTCTAGAAACACGGAGGGAGATACTGTCTCCCCAACTTCGAAAACCCGGATACACAAGAAGCACCAACATCGATGAGGGTACTATCTTTGAATGTCGCTGGTCTAAAGAATAGAGTTGACTCTACTGACTGGGGGTCTTTTGTAGACCAACATGACCTATGCCTCTTCCAGGAAACATGGTCTAGGGAGGATGTGTTGCGGGTGGGATTTACGAACGTCTCAATGGCTGGCCTTCACTAGAGGGAAGGGTAGACCGTTCGGCGGACACTTTATATGGGTAGGTACCCATTTGGGATGTACGGCTAAGAGGATGGAGTTCCCTGCAATGATATCCAGTGCGTTTTACTCACTTTTGCCCCAAGGTTAAAATAGCATTGGTCAATGTCTACTCCAGACCTGTAAGGACAGGACAAGAATCCTCGACTGTGGACCAACTTACCTCTGTAATGTCCGCTATCACGAACAGTGCCTAAATGGTCATAGGGGGTGATTTCAATTGCCAATTTGAGCCCTTGGACGAACCCAATGGCGGAGCTGTTTGTGAAGAAGATAGGCTATGGGACATTCCTGAGCTGATTATCCCATCCATTAGGGCCTGGACCCCGCTGGCCCTCCAGATCAAATCCCTTACTTTGAACTACTCAGTCAGGGCTTGCAATGGGCGCACAAAATCGGACTCCCCGGGGAAGCATACTTTCAATAGGTTGGGTCATTCCTCCCTAATAGACTAAATCCTGGTAGAAACCAGGATGTGGCCCAGGGTTGTTGACTTTGCTGTCCTGCCTCCGAATGACAGTGACCACAACGCACTGACCCTGGAGCTGGAGATACTGGTAATCCGAGCTGGACCTCCAGCAAATACACCTCCAGACTATAGATTAACACTCACCACTAACAGGAGAAGAAAACGTTGGTTGGAAATGCAACAATCCCCTGGTATGATGGCTGCCATATTCGAGGCTCTATGTTCTTCTCTACTGGATGTTAATAAGGTCATAACAGAAGAAGGCATAATCACCTCATTAGCAGGGGTTGCAGCGATCCACAAAGTACTGATGACCAAACTAGCAGGTATATTCTAACCAGAGGGGCATCCCAGAGGCCAAAGGAAGCCCCTGCACTCCTGGTTTAATCACCAGAATCGGGAGGCAAAATTGGCGCCACTAGACCTCAAATCCGTTGATAGGTCAGTAATAAAATCTAAGCAGACCTTATACAGAGAAGCTATTGCTTTAGCAAAAAAAGCCTGGGAACAGGAAAAATGGCACTCTCTGAGAAGGGCTCTTATAGATAATGATCTGAAGGCCTTTTGGAAGATAATCATCTCAGGTTGTAGAGAAGGAAAACGGGCCTTCGAGCCTAACATTGCGGCGGAAACCTGGAAAGATCATTACCAGGCCCTGTACGCTACTCCTGAAGAAGACGGAAACTCAGTAAACCTAATCAATGACTTACAAGAGAGCGTACCCTGGGAATCTCCAGAGATAACCCTGCCTTAGGTATTAAGTGCTATAAACAAAATAGCCCCGCACAAAGCACCAGGACTAGACAACATTTCCGGGGATCTCTTCCTCTCAGAGCCAACAATCTGGGGGTCTTACCTGTGGACATTATTCAACATGGTGCTGGGGTTAATGCCGATCCCTAAAACTTGGGCTGGAGCTGAAATTCTTCCAGTCTATAAGAGGGCCCTCCACTTCTGCCAGTCAACTATAGATCCATCAGTTTAATCGATGTGATGCAGAAAGTCTTTGCCCAGGTATTACTGGATCACAGCATCCTGAGTCCTTTCCAAGGAGGATTAAGATTAAGGAAAAATACCTCTACTGTAGATCAAATCTTCAGGCTCCAGCTTTTATACTGGAAAGCAGTGATCTTAGAGGGTGGTAGCCTTTATTTAATATTTGTCGATCTAAAAACTGCATTTGACCTGGTACCCAGGGACAAGCTGTGGTCTATAATAAATGATATCCACATATTTCTGCCATATGATCAGGAGATTACACGGAGGAAATTTTGCCCAACTTAGATATGGGAAACAAGGGGAGCTCTCTATGTCACTCGTTGTCAATAGAGGTGTTAGGCAGGGATGTGTGTTAGCTCCCACTTTGTTCTGTTTATACCTCAAAGCACTGGTGGACACTTTGAACAAGGAGAAGGACATTGATGCCCCGAAGATTGCTCAAAACAAAGTACAGGCATTGATGTTTGCTGACAACACCCTCCTGCTCTCCAAGTCACCAATGGGCATCCAAAAGATTATTGAGAGCTTTGGTGCTTTTTGCAGCAATAGAGGGCTGTAAATCAACATCCAGAAGACCAAACATATGGTCTTCAACCCCAGTAAACTCCACATGCCCTAGTCCCTGCCTGAACGGCACCCCACTTGAGAGGGTATCCATTTTTAAATATCTAGGGGTTACCTTAACTGAAAAAATGGACTGGGGAACACAAATAGCAAAAAACTATCCTTAAGTTAGCACAGACAACAGGGGGGGCTGGCCAGAGCTCACAGGAACTCCTTTTGCAAACCCATCAGCCCCACCGCCGAGATCAATAAAGTGCAAGTGAGGGGCACCACTATGTATGTGGCAGAACTTCGTGGGCAGTGCTCAATGAAAAATATAACTAAGATTGAAAATATTTTTTTAAGGCAGCTACATGGACTCCCCCTTACCACCCCACTTGTCCCACTCCGATTGGATTTATGCGTCAGACCGATTGCAGAAGAAATAGGACTCAGACCACTAACTTTCTGGCGACATATTTGGGCTACTCCAGAACTGATCGCACACAGGTCTGAGTTAAAAGGGGTAATGGGTCTGCCGGGGCAGGGAAATTACCTTGGTTTACATAAATTAGGGACACACTTCATAGTATTGGAAGAACGAGCATGTGGAGTGACCCCGGAGTGTCATGCCCAGTAACATCAAGGAACGAACTTGTCAGGAGCTACAGGGGAGGAAAACTTCCTCTCCTCCATGAGAGCTCAGCACTAGGTTCTTTAACAGTAACCTTTATAGGAATTAAAGACCATTGTAAGGCAGAGCCTTCCCTAAATGAAATACAGCCAGCCCTAGCTAGGAAACTGTACGTCCAATTCAGGCATGGGTCACTCCCCATGCGCTCTTTTTCCAATAAATGGGCAGTCACTGTTTACTTAGGGTGTCCGGCATGAGGAAATCCTGAGGAAACAGAACTACATGTATTCTTTTTCTGCCCTGGTTGCAGAAAAGCTATATCAAGATGACTGATACAGCTGTGCAGAAATGTTGGAACCGCCCATTGTGCAGAAGCATATAGGCTCCAGAAATAAGATACTCAACAACCAATCATATTTGCGGTCTCGAGATTCCAGTTTTCTATGTGGTGTGCGCACAAGCTACTTTTGGGCCTCAGTATTCAGACCAAAGTTAAACCACTGTACTTTCTGGGGTAGTACCAGGGCAGTCGTGGAGGGCGCTGGGTTGTTCTAATTGCAAAAAATGCTTCTCTTGGGGCAGGAATTTTAGCCAGAGGAATGTGGAGACTAACTGAATCTTCTGTAATCAAACAACAATTGCTCTGCAAATGGCGGAAAGTTCCACCCTTTTATCTGAGTAACACTTTCGCCTGGATCTTATTGCATGCAAGTTATTTCTGAGACCCCAGAACTTACATCTAAGGCAAACTGCCTTCCGCCCCGGGGAGGGTCCAGGTCAGACTGCATCACGGGTCTGCCTGCTTTAATAGGGGAAAGGCAATTTAATGAGCAGGATCTTCATGCAAGGGAGTTAGATGACCAATTGGACCTTTTACTGGTAAAATATAACTGCACCGTAGTTAAACCTCCGCAAAAGGTCCAAAGATATCGTCCTTTGTAACTGAATATTTTAACAAATAGGATTTTATTCTAATTTATTGTGGGTACATTGAATACTTGGTTTGATATATTTTCCTTTATCTGAATATATACTATGTTTTTATGGCTAGGGCCAAGACAAAGAACCATCTACTGCCTCAGAAAACGAGGCTTTAGAATTAAGTGCACTGTCCAATAAAGGGAGTCGATCTTAGACTACTTCCATATTTCTTTAATTTTAATGCACATAATGAGTCTCATACTCTTAGAGGAGTTATCCCCCACCGGTCTAAACACTGCTTTAAACCATCAGACAGTAGACTGTGTATATACCAAATAATCAGTCTCAGGAGCTAGTTATCCCCAGATGGCATGGCCCAGGCATCCAACATGGAGGACCCCCTTTAGTCCAGTCTTTAGGATTATGGAGGGTTTATGTGTTTTGAGTTCATTTCGATTATGAAGGACATCATAGAATGCTCAAGAACATTCATTGGTTATGTGAGCATGCAGTCATAACGGTGGCTATTTTTATGTACTGTATTATTACATTTGCACTTTTATGGTCATTTGACGGAAATAAAATATTTTAATGATGATGATCAATGAACTGTGTACTGTCTCTGACATATGACTGTAATTTGGGAACAGAATCTTTGATATATTGGTCAATGAATCTGCAAACAGGTTCTAGAACTGAACCACATACAAATACGATGGGGCAGCCTGGGGGATTGGACAAACTATTGTGTATTTTGGGTAGAGTATAAATCACTGGTGTCCTATTGTGGGGTTTGTTAAGGAAGGCAAATTCTTTTTCATTAATCGTGCCTTCCTCAAGTGCTCTGGAGGTAATACCCATGATCTCTTCCTGAGTTCTCTTGAGTTGAGTGGGTCTAAGGTGAGTCTTAGGTGTTGTCTGGCCTCTGAAAGTTGTCTGTGTACTTCTTGATCATAGTTCTGAGTGTCTTGAAGTATGATAGCACCACCTTTGTAGGCTAGTTTGATGGTTATGTTTGGGTTATGTGCTAAGCTATTGAGAGCTTCGCTTTCACATCTAGAGATGTTGTATGGAATTAACTTTTCTGCTTTTCCAGCTCCTTCACTTGTTACAAGACATAGTTTTCAAATGATAAGGTTTCCACACTCATTAGATGACTGGGAGTGTCAAATTGGGATGACAGAGTCAACCCAGAGCAACTTGCAAGCTGGGTATCCAGTTTGCCCTTAAAGAAGTGTTTTAATCTAATGGTTCTAAAAAATGATTTAATTCACGCCTCAATTTAAAGAAATCTGGCTTGTATGTTAGCACATAGCCTAGACCCTTGCTTTGAATATTGCTCTCATCATGGTTGAGAACATAATTAGAGATACTGTAAATCGGAGATCTGTTACTGTCAGCTATTTTCTCAAGCTGTAGTGCTGATTGTGGGTTTGTCATTCCCCAGTTGGTACTTGTTGTCCAGCTATCCCCTTCCACAGCCTCTGCCGCTCGGTCTCCCCCTCCTTTATTGTGGGCCCAATTATAAAAAATGCCCAGGGGTACTGTAGGAAGCTGGCTCTTTATATGATATGCCAAAATGAGGTATACCATGCAAAGAGTTCAGGTATTGCCTTATGAGTGGACAGGGGTTTGCTCTAGCAATACGAAGATGCTCTTCTGGGTTCTGGGGACCACGTTGGCACCATCGGCCCACTTCAGCTCAGGCGAGGTGACTCGGGTGCCGTGGTAATTTCCGGCATCGGGCTTTCGTCGTCTTGGAGCTTCGCAGCTCAGTCTTTGGTACATGCAGGATGCAGGGGAGCAGCTCCACTGTTCCATACGAGATCCTGGCTCTTGGATGAAGTGCTGGCAGTGCTCCCAGGCTTTGGAGACACAGCAGCTGAAGGGCAAGTCATCTTTTGGTGAAACTGTCAAAGTATACAGGCAGGCCGGCAGGGTTGGCACCAAGCCAGTTACTGGGGCTTCTGCTCTTGCTTCTTGTGATTCTTGACGTCCATCTCCTTTTTTCATGGTCAGCAGGATCTGATTTCCTGGTGCCAGGGGCTCCCTTAAATACTGAATTTAGGGGTGTGTAGGGAGTGTAGGGTAGCAGACGATGGGCTACCTTCCCCTAGGTTCACTATGCCTCCATATGACCACTGTGGGAAGTGGGAATTGCTCTGTCCCAAAATCCCTACGTTTGTCATCACAATGATGGCAGACTCTGAAAAGTTGTACCCACTTCAGATTAGGCCACCTTAGGGGTGGTACTAGCCTAGAGTTGGGCACACCTATCTGCTTACTAATTTTCCACCTGTCCAAGCGCCAAAGGGCTTTGGACAAAGGGGAGTCAGCATCCTCTCCTGTGAGGGAAGCCAGATTTGCATACCAAAGACATTGGGCTCTTTAAAAGCTCCCTAGCTTGGAATGCTGATTTGCAGGTCATCCTGTGGGAGGGGGTGTAAACACCCTCTGCTCAAGCAGGCTTTGTTTCAAACCTCCTGAGTGCAAAGGCCTTCACCCACTGGGGTCAGAAACTCACCTCTGGTGGCAGTCTGGCTAAGACCAGTTTGTGAACACACCAGTAGTTTGTAGGTTTTCAGGGGGCACCTCTAAGGTGCCCTCTGGATGCATGTATTAATAAATCTAACACTGAAATGAGTGTGGGTTTATTAATACAAGATGTTTGATACCAAATACCTCTGTTTTCAGTGAAGCCATCATGCAGCTGGTAATTCGTTTTCTCCAGTGTAAATTGGCTTCCTTGATCACTTGTACTGGCAACAATGGAGCTGACTAGCACAGGGGCATATTTGCTCATGCAGATATGCCCATACATGTAGTATAGTGCACTGTGCCTAAGGGATGTAAGGCCTGCTGTAGGGGTGACTTACCTATACTACATTCAGTGTCTGCAGGCATTGCACACAGGGATGTGTGCCCTGTCATGTTCTCACTTTTGTCTGCACTAAGACATGCAGCCTGCAGTGGCAGTCTGTATGTGTTTGTTGAGGGGTCCCTTAGGGTGCCACAATTTTTGCTGCAGCCCTTAGGGGCCCTCTTCAGCCTCCTTGCCCTAAGTACCAAGGGTACCATTTACTCGGGACTTAGAGCGAGTACTACAGGTATTGGCAATTGGGGGAACAATTGTACAGATTTGGGCAAGAGATCTGGCACTGGGGACCTGGTTAGCAGTAACCCAGTGCACTTACAGTCAAAACCACATCAAATAACAGGCACAAAGTGGGAGTGAGCATGTCAAAAAGAGGCAATGTCCTACAGGTACCGCTATGTGTAGGATTGTAATCTCTATTACTAAGAACAGGGAGTTCTTGATCATCTAAAATGACGGAGGAGTCAGAGAATGTCACTTTTCTGGAGCTGAATGAGTGCAAGTGGAAGTGTAGAAATCTGGTCTCAGATACACATATACTTGTTCTATATTGAACTTAGCCCTGTCTTTTTGCACCTTATCAATTGATTATCTTATGATTTCCATGTTTGACTATCAGAAATGGCAAACTGGCTCAGCAATAATACATTAAAATTTAACGGAAGCAAAACAGAGTTCTTGTGCTGTCCCCCAGTAAAGGTCCATGCCAACTTCCAAATAATTTTTGGCCATGGACAA
The DNA here is from genome assembly GCA_963921515.1 of Calotriton arnoldi. Classification (NCBI taxonomy): domain Eukaryota; kingdom Metazoa; phylum Chordata; class Amphibia; order Caudata; family Salamandridae; genus Calotriton; species Calotriton arnoldi. The sequence goes on from CAWUFW010005986.1 coordinate 459,829, forward strand.
AGGATGTAGATCTGATCACATCATCATACACCTTTGGGCCCGATTACGATGTCGGGTGGAAAGCCTCCTCCCGACAGTTGGAATCTCTGCAACTGCGTCAGAGCCCTTCCGACCGACTCGGTCAGTTTACAGTCGACAGCCCGATTACGATGTTCACAGTCAGATTGTAAACTGCACGTTCATTCCAAATCGGTTCCGAGTGACTTGCGGAGTACTCGTTGTTGGTCGGAACCGCATCGTACACCCCTATGGACAGCGTTTCTGCCCTCGGGATTACGATGTTGATTTCCAACAGCCCTTCCGCATTGGCCTGTCCGACACAGAAAGGCTGTCCGAAAGTGACTTTGGGGGCCCCTGGCAGGGCCCCCTTGGCCCCGCTGCCTATGGTTGATGGCCGAGGGGGTGCATAGGGGCCCATCCTGTAAAACCCTGCACTGTGTGGTAGGCACCATGCGGTGCCTGCGACAGGGTACAGGGTTTTCCACACACACCCCATTTCCCCATAGGAGCCCATGTTACGGTCCGTTGTCGGACAGAACACGAGCTCCCATAGGGAACAATGGGACTCCGACCGAACAGTGTACAGTCGCATCGTAATCCGGCAGTCGGAACCGCCGACCGCAAGTCGGTCGGTCCGGATTCCAAATCGGTGTCCGATGGAAGGTTTCCGCCGCTTGTGTAAAAATTACACCTTCAAGAACTCTTCTTGTGCATTGGACATGTGTTGACCTTAATGTCGATGTCATGATTGAATATATGATGTTACAATGCAAACCATTACAGCGCATCCTTTTACATCGCAGTTTTTACAACGCAAGTACCATTACATCGCATGTTTTTACAACGCATGCCATTACAACGCATGTTCATTAAGATACATTAAAACTACCATTACAACGTATTCCATTACAATGCACACTCATACTATGCATACCATTACAACGCATAATATATTTTCTTTGTTTTGTCCTTAAATTTTTTATTTTTTTTTGTATAACCATCCCCTGGGACGGGATGCAAGGGAAACAGGGGTTTTGGTTGGGGGAGATTATTAATACTCAGGTATTAATTTTAATACGCGGGTACTATTTAAAGTACCTCCCCATTTAAATACCTGAGTATTAATATTAAAAATAAAAACATGTACGAAATGACGGGGAAAAATACCATAGAATTTGCAGATTATTCAGAAAATACACACTATAATCAAAGTCGAAATGAGATTATACATAAAACAATTTTGAAGCACATAAAACGGCAGTCCTTTAACTATTTTTATTACAGCTCCTGATCCCGCAACTACTCAAAATGGCTGACATTCCGAGAAGGAACGTTAAAAAGAACATTGAGAAAGGCGCAAATTGCTGAAACGCGTCTGTTGAATGCAATAAATGGTGCCTGAAACCCAAGGAGTGCTCTGCTTTCCTTTGTTGGATGTTTGGTGGACACTATATATATATATATATATATATATATATATATATATTCACTGAAAAAACCATAGGTTTCAGGGGCGTTATAGTTAGTTGGACATTTCACTCATACAAAACCATAGAAATTCCCCCGTTATAGTTAGTTCAGCTAACTATAACTCGCGTCTCCCGCAATGCACTGCTGATGATGTCACATATTACATCACTCATGACATGGTCAGTGACATCACTCATGACATCACTGATGACATCTCAAATGACATCACTGATGACATCATCCTTGTGATAGAGTGGCAGACCTCCTCTCACCCTAATATAACCTTTGATACACACACTCAAAAAAACAAACTAACATTTTCAAAACAATGGACATACCAATACCAGTTACAACACACCTATTCAGTAATTCCAAGATCTACACACACATCCACTCATTCACCAACAGTCCCTATACAGTCACTCATACATGTACTCACTCATCATATGTACTCATACACCTATACATCCTTTTACACACCGCCACTCATCCACAGAGTTACTCACACACATAGTCACACATGCAAACAAAGTATCAAACATCCATTTACTTGCATATACAGTTATACACACACTACCACACTTACTTCTACAGAAACTTACACATACTTACTCTCTTAAACAATCACTTATAGAAACATCTACTTATTTGTACAGGAACTCTCCCAATCTCTCACTCTCACATATACTCACTTATATACACCAATACTCACATATACTAGTTTAAAACATATGTAGTTACTCATAAAGACACTATTGAGACAGTCATTCACACACTAACACACCCATACACATACTCATCCACCTATACAGTCCTGCACACATGCTGTCTTCAACACATACAAACAGTGAGTCACTCATTCATGCATCTATGCACTAAGTAATACCCCCCACCGAACCATACAGACACTCAGACACTCATACTGATACTCAAAAACCAACTAATAACCCATATAGACACTCATGTAGCTACTCACCAACCCATGCAGCCACTTATACACAAAGTGAGAGACTGATACAGATATTTTCATATTTAAACATTACTCACTAACCCATGTATTCACTAAGATACACTTAGTCAGTTATACAATCAATTTTACAAAAAAAATCATCCATTTAGACACTTATATACCCATTTATTCTTCCATCGACCTTGATATATACATATATAAAACATATTTAATTTTCAGAAAAACACACATTCAATGGATGATGTCATCAGTGATGTCATCAGTGATGTCATTTGAGATGTCATCAGTGATGTCATGAGTGATGTCACTGACCATGTCATGAGTGATGTAATATGTGACGTCATCAGCAGTGCATTGCGGGCGCGCGAGTTATAGTTAGCTGAACTAACTATAACGGGGGAATTTCTATGGTTTTGTATGAGTGAAATGTCCAACTAACTATAACGCCCCTAAAACCTATGGTTTTTTCAGTGAATTTCTAAGGTTTTTTAAATGCTAATTTCTAACTATAACGTGCCTGAAACCTATGGTTTTTTCAGTGAATTTCTAAGGTTTTTTAAATGCTAATTTCTAACTATAACGTGCCTGAAACCTATGGTTTTTTCAGTGAATATATATATATTTATTATACTATGTATACATGTGAAAATGTCTCGGTCCCCTGTTTGCCTCGGTGACACGGAAAAAATGGGTGGAACTGACGTCAGCACGCCGACGAGGTCCTCTTATGGCTCCGATGACGTCATACGGTGTCGCGAGCGGAGCCGTGCTCGTTGACGTGGGAGAGCTAGGGAAGAATTTCTGTGGAATGCTGCTGCAGGGGATATTCACCTAAGTGTTCAGGCTAGTCCTTTGGGAGCAACTGTTTATGTTGCCACTCCAGAAACCGAAACCAGTGATCCAAGGGCAGAGGCCCTGCAGATGGCACACGAAGTGGGGTGCCCACTCGTGTGCACCGGCGGGGCAGCGAAGTGACAAGCACCACAACCCACAAAAAAGGTAACGAGGGCACTGAATAACACAGGATCTTCTCTTTGTATCTGGCAGGAACAACGAAGTTAAAATGCCCTAGTACCAAAATGTAGAATTAGTGCTACAACGGTCTTCAAGAGGACCTGTGATGCCGCTTCTGCCTCCCGTACCCTGGAGGCGGCATATGGGTCACGCGGTACGGTCATACTGCGGTGGGACGCACACTCGTTGACCTCTCATGGCACTGCTCCTCACTTCAGGGAGGACGCTTTCCATTAGCTATGTTTTCTGATGACATGTCGCGCCGGCCCCGTCCAACAATAGAACTCCTTTAGATCCAAACAGACTCTTCCACTCTCTCACCGGAAGTGAAACCCGGCCACGCGGACCCTTTCACAATACAACAGCCGGGAATGCACTTTTCGATAAAAAAACCACATTCCTTCCTCCTAATTAATCAAATAAACGTCTCACTGAAGAACAGGGGCCAGCTTCGATCGGTAAACAGCCGTTACAATGACTTTTTTACTTTGCGATACCATTACAACGCATGCATTACCACGCATGCGTTGTACATCACGAAGTCATTACTACGCATTTTTTTAGAACGCATGGTCATTTACCACGCATGCCTTTACAACGAATTTTGTTGTAAAGTTATGTATGGTAAATGACCATGCGTTCTAAAAAAACATGTAGACGATCCATGTCGTTGTAAGGAAACAGAGGCTGTTCCGTTTCCTCACAACGACGTGCACCGCCCCTCAGAGATGACGTGAAGCAGGAACCATGAGGAGAGAGGAACCATGAGGAGTGAGAGGTAAGGGGGATTGGGCAATGGGTGGGGGTTTCTTTTCTAGGGTTTAGGGTAGTGCAGTGGTGTTTGGGTGGTGTAGGGGGTCGTGCTGGGGGTAGTGTTTTAGGGTTTAGGGTAGTGCATTGGGGTTTGGGTAGTATAGGGGGTCATGCTGGGGGTAGTGTTTTAGGGTTTAGGGTAGTGCAGTAGTGTAGGGGGTCATGCTGGGGGTAGTGTTTTAGGGTTTAGGGTAGTGCAGTGGTGTATGGGTAGTGTAGGGGGTCATGCTGGGGTAGTGTTTTAGGGTTTAGGGTAGTGCAGTGGTGTTTGAGTAGTGTAGGGGGTCATGCTGGTGGTAGTGTTTTAGGGTTTAGGGTAGTGCAGTGGTGTTTGTGTAGTGTAGGGGGTCATGCTGGGGGTAATGTTTTATGGTTTAGGGTAGTGCAGTGGTGTTTGGGTAGTGTAGGGGGTCGTGCTGGGGGTAGATTTAGGGTTTAGGGTAGTGCAGTGGTGTTTGGGTAGTGTAGGGAGTCGTGCTGGGGGTAGTGTTTTAGGGTTTAGGGTAGGGCAGTGGTGTTTGTGTAGTGTAGGGGGTTGTGCTGGGGGTAGTGTTTTAGGGTTTATGTTAGTGCAGTGGTGTTTGGGTAGTATAGGGGGTAGTGCTGGGGTAGTGTTTTAGGGTTTAGGGCAGTGCAGTGGTGTTTGTGTAGTGAAGGGGGTCATGCTGTGGGTAGTGTTGTAGGGTTTAGGGTAGTGCAGTCATGTTTGTGTAGTGTATGGGGGTCGTGTTTTAGGGTATAGGGTAGTGCAGTGGTGTTTGGGTAGTGTAGGGGGCCATGCTGGGGTTAGTGTTTTAGGGTTTAGGGTAGTGCAGTGGTGTTTGGGTAGTGTAGGGGGTCATGCTGGGGGTAGTGTTTTAGGGTTTAGGGTAGTGCAGTGGTGTTTGTGTAGTGTGGGAGGTCATGCTGGGGGTATATTTAGGGTTTAGTGTAGTGCAGTGGTGTTTGGGTAGTGTAGGGAGTCGTGCTGGGGGTAGTGTTTTAGGGTTTAGGGTAGTGCAGTGGTGTTTGGGTAGTGTAGGGAGTCATGCTGGGGGTAGTGTTTTAGGGTTTAGGGTAGTGCAGTGGTGTTTGGGTAGTGGAGGGGGTAGTGTTTTAGGGTTTAGGGTAGTGCGCCCAGCCAGCCACAATATCCATGGACAAAGGGGATCCTGACTCTTTGGAACGCTCCGTCAATTGAATAATTTGGGTCAAGGGCCCTACCACGTCCAAGACCTATCAATTCCTTTCTTGGGATCCCTCATATACTTGGAGAAAAAGGTACATAGTTTCTCATCAATTTCAGGCGTGTGTGCCACCTTCCCCTTCAGTGAGGGCCTGGGGCATTCTCCCCTCATCCTATTCCTGACCTCCCTTTCAAGGGGTTGATGGATTTTCCCCACCACATACTCTGCCACTTTGGCGTCAGGTGTCCACTCTGCCGACCTAGGATGGTAAATTTGGGTAGGCTCGAACATGTCCGAGTGGACCCCGTCCCCAACCGGGGACTGAGAGGAGTGGGACTCTGGATGCCAGGGACGCCCCGAGTCCTTATCCTCATCGGAGGAGATATCGTCCTCCGATACACCCTCTCCCTCTAAGGGAAACCCACCGTCGGGGTCTACAATAGTGGTGACAGTGTCACAATTTTCTCCGGGCCCCTCCTCCTCCCGGCAGGGTGCATGTTTAGCGTTCGCGCACTCTTGAGGAAGGTCTCCGTAAGTTTATCAAATCCTTCCAAGTGCCCCGCCTTATGCTTAACGGCCCTTTTATTCCCCATCTGGGAGCTACTTGGACCCGCCACCACCAGATCTGGGTCACTGAACACCCCAGGGATGCTTTTCGCCAGCTTATCAACCTGATCCCTAAGAGGAGCCAGCGCCCTAGAAATAGCCAGAGAGAGGGCTTGGTCCACTGCTGGAGGGAGAAGTTGGGGGCCATTCCTCCTCCACTTCCTGGTAGGAGGAGTAAAAATGGTCTTCTGGAGAAGACATGATAGCAGAGGGTGTGAGCACAGAACAAATGCCCTTAAAATCCTTAAGACAGCCCCCTCGCCGGTGCTCCAACAGCTGGGCTTTCCCCGAAGCTGTTATAAGAATAGACTGAGGTGCAATACCAATTACTAACGTGGCCGTGTGGGGAAATCACCGCGTAGCGGTGTCAAACTTAGGCGAGGGTTGGTCGGGAATCAAGCGGACACTAAAGGAGTGACCGGATTCCCAAACGCGCATAAAGACCAGCAGGAGCACTCGACGGAGCTGCCTCGCTCGGACCAGACGCGCCTGACAGGATCTAACCGCGCGCAGAGCACACAGCGGGAGAAACTGCGAGGGGGAGAACGCACTCGGGCAAGAGCCTGCTGCGCAGGGAATATGAAACAATACCAAGGCAATAATGCTAATAACGTGCACAAGAAACCGCTATACAAACAGCAACAACGTCAGATTAAGCCAAGAATGTAAGGAATGCACTTAACTGACGAGCAGTGAAGAAAGAGGAAGCGGAAGGGATGTCACGATATTATATACGATGGACTGTGATATGATTGGACTATAGTTGCCTTGGAGACTACCCCCCTAATGGTTCATGGGGTGTGTAGTCTTTTGTTTAATAATTGTTGTGTTATGTTTTCTTTGAACTGCTATGCAAATAAAGTGAGGAAAGATATGCATAATCCTCGCCTCCGTCCTGCCATAGAATTAATTAAACTTTATTTGAGCTGATTTAGAAACATAGATCATAAAAGTGTACATAAAAACAGTAAATCCTCTTTCCTAATACAATACAGTGAGAATTAATTAAAACCAGTAGGTAAAAACGGGTGTTACAAAGCCCGGTTCAGAGCAACTTCAGGTTAACAGAATCGTAAAGTTCAATGTTTCGCAAGATCAATCTCATGTACTTCGTGCAAAATACGCAATAAGGGGTCCAAGTACGATGTAACGCTCCAATACCTGACCAGTTTGCACTATATAAAACTGCAGAAAAAATAAAAATAAAAAGTGTTTTGCACACTTCTGTCATTGGGCTATATGTGGGCTACATCTGGGTGATATTTGTGCTACATTTGGGCTCTTTGTTCTCTGGTGGCCATCTTGGGAGACTTATTTGTTATGAAGTTTCCTAATTTCGTCATTTACTGCAGCCTCCTCAGTAGGAAATGCTTTCAGTTTTTTACTTTGATTCCATCAAGAAGGCATTCAGATGTGTCACACATTTGCCATAAATTCAGAATGTTAGCACTCTAGCTGTTCATTAGATCACGGTAGTAAAGCTACTGCTCACCAGGGAGTTAACTAGAAGTCTACTGCTGGTATTGAAAGTGATTGTTTCAGTCTGCATGCCAGAATTTTCTAATGAAATAGAAGAGGATTTGACATCTCACTTAAAACATGCCCTAAATTTTCTTTCTGCAGCACTAACCATAATTTCTATGGCAAAATGAACCCCCTCATTTTGTTCCTTTTTAAATTAAATGTTTTAAGTGTTACCAGTTTATTCCAATCAAGATGGCTTCAGGTGTGCCATACGTTTGTCATAAGTAAGACTGTTAGCGCTCTAGTTGTTCTTTAGAACACTCTGGGAAGCTGCAGTAGAACACAAAGTCATCAACTGACAGGCTGCTCCTATTGAAATATAACAGGAAGATATTTGAGATCTCACTTAAAACATGTCCTAATTTTTCTTTCTACAGCACTAACCATAATTTCTATGACAAAATGAACCCCTCATTTTGTTCTTTTTTAAATTAAATGTTTTAAGAGTTACCAGTTTATTCCAATCAAGATGGCTTCAGGTGTGCCATAATTTTGTCATAAGTAAGACTGTTAGCGCTCTAGTTGTTCTTTAGAACACTCTGGGAAGCTGCAGTAGAACACAAAGGCATCAACTGACAGGCTGCTCCTGTTGAAATATAACAGGAAGATATTTGAGATCACACTTGAAACATGTCCTAATTTTTCTTCCTACAGCACTAACCATAATTTCTATGACAAAATGAACCCCATCATTTTGTTCCTTTTTAAATTAAATGTTTTAAGTGTTACCAGTTTATTCCAATTAAGATGGCTTCAGGTGTGCCATACTTTTGTCATAAGTAAGGCTGTTAGCACTCTAGTTGTTCTTTAGAACACTCTGGGAAGCTGCAGTAGAACACAAAGGCATCAACTGACAGTCTGCTCCTGTTGAAATATAACAGGAAGATATTTGAGATCACACTTGAAACATGTCCTAATTTTTCTTTCTACAGCACTAACCATAATTTCTATGACAAAATGAACCCCATCATTTTGTTCCTTTTTAAATTAAATGTTTTAAGTGTTACCAGTTTATTCCAATCAAGATGGCTTCAGGTGTGCAATACTTTTGTCATAAGTAAGGCTGTTAGCACTCTAGTTGTTCTTTAGAACACTCTGGGAAGCTGCAGTAGAACACAAAGGAATCAACTGACAGTCTCTGCCCTAGTTGGATGTACATGTTTTACTGAGAATGTCAGACTTCATTCTCACATGACTGAGAAAGATAATGTGAATTTACAGAAAATATGCTCTCATTTTAGCTTCTGGAGCACCTTCCAAAACTGTATGGGACAAGCATGTGAAAATAGTTTTCTCTCAAACATGATTCATGATATCCCAGCAGAAGGTTTTTCACAGGGTAAAATCACCTTAGAACACACCACAATTCCTGAAATTAGTATGGTACCATCAACAAATGAATTCTAATGTAACTAAAGTCTGTTATCACCCTTTATAGTTCTCCTTTTGGTAACCCTCAAAATCTTCGATTCACTACAATGCATTTCAATGGGGTACTATCATTTATATTGGTCCCAAGATGGCTCCCAGCAATTCCAGGATGAAGTGCTGACAGCCAATCAGATCTCACGATGACATGTGTGGTTAGGCTCCGCCCAGATATATATGTGTTTTCTTTTTCATATTTCTCAGGAACTACTGAACGGATTTACACCATTTAACCAAAAGGCACGACTCTGAACCAAGGGCTACCTTTTTGCCTAATTTGGTGTAATTCCGTTCAGCAGTTCAGGCTGTAGCTGCGATGAAAGGTTCCTATGGAAAATTGCATGGGGAAAACACGTTTTGGGACCCCCCTTTTTTCTCGGCCCCCACTTGACGAATCTCCCCGAGACTTTCAGGATAGGAGCGGACCGGAGCGCCCCACGAGTTTTGAAAATTTCGCGAAGATTTGTCAACCGGCGACAAAGTTATTTCAAATAGAATGTTGCGGATTTCCTATGGAAAATAGGTCCTAACTATAACTATCTACTGGCGACCACCAGTAGATAATATATATATATATATATATATATATATATATATATATATATATATATATATATATATATATATATATATATATATATATATATATATATATATATATATATATATATAAATATATATATATATATATATAGTTTACAGTAATTATACTGTTTATTAATTTATTTATTGTTAATCATATTATTAATTAGCAGTTTCATATTTGAAATATGTCATATATAATTGAATAAATATTAATAATATATAATTAAATAAATATGGATTTTTCAATTTGCTTACCTTATTTTTGTTAATGTTTTGCTCCAAGATATTTTTAACTCAATATTTTGGTAGTTTACATACAAAGGGGCCGATTCGGATTCGGGCCGGAAATCTCTCCGACCGAGCCGGACCCGGAGAGATTTCCGACCGAATCGGACCCGTGCAGCCCGACCGAACGAGTACGATGCGTCCGTATGCTGTCGGACTCGATTCGGTCGGACTCCCATTGAAGTCAATGGGAGCCTGTTGTACGACGCGTACACGGGCTCCCATTGACTCAATGGGTGCGATGCGGACAAGGGCGCCCCCACAGCGTGTACGCGGCGAAGCGGTCGCCCGTACACGCACAGGTAGGGGGACCCATGGGTCCCCCTGTGTGCGACTCGCGCGGCTACGCGTTCAGGGGGGTCCGACACGGACCCCCGAAGTACGGCTCCGACAGCTCTTCTGAGCCGGAGTGTGCGGCTCGGTCGGACTGCTCGCGGCGCGCATCGTACTCACCCGGCCGGGAAACGTCTCCATTGCACGGTGCGAGTCGAGTCCGAGCGAGTCGGTCGGTGCGGTTCGAGCCGGGAACGAGTCGGTCGGAGCGGTCGGGATGCCCGGACGAGTCGGTCGGCGATTTCGCATCGTACTCGCTCGTCCGGACGCGCGTACGGATCGGTCGGGAAACAGGGCTCCGAATCGGATCCGGTAAAGCCGAATCCGATTCGGAGCCCTACCGGCCGAGATCAGAATCGACCCCAAAGTATGTAAACTCAATTTTTTGTAGACAATATTTTTGCAATTATCTTTTTATTGCATTTCTTAATATTTTATACAATACTCAACAGAAAACAAAATCTATATTGCACAAGCCAGCCTTTCCTTGTCACGGTGCATTCCTAATTTCTGTACCCTCATAGGAATTAACATGAATGAACTCTTTGGTTTTACTTATCTACCGACCTTCTCCCCCCCCAAACAAGGCAACTGACAACTCTTTAATCTTATCTCTGTTTAACCCCACCTTAGCCTCCACGAAACAATTGCACAACATATAACATATACCTTTCTTCACCTTGAAAAAGTCCTCTCGCCTTAGCTCGATGTTGGCATGCAAAGCTTGCTGTCTCACATCCCAGAAGGGTCCTCATTTGGCTTCAACATTTAAATGTATACATTCCAAGTTACTGGTCAAGCATTCCATGGCTAACACTGTCCATAATCTATGAAACCACAAGGATGTAAGAGCTATTTCTTTCTTCTTCAAAGACAAGGTGATGGTCGTCTAGCCGCCCCTAAGCACTGTAATACCGCATGCCATACCGATGTTCCTAAGCTTTTGTACCCTTCTGTATGTAACCCTGTTATCATAACCCCTGAGTCTTGAGCCAATGGGTAACCCAGGATCTGCTGTAACACTTCCATCACCTTGGACTACAATTGCTTCCCTTTCAGGCATTCCTACCACATATGTTCCTTGTATCTAAACCAGAACTCTTCCCTTCTTGGTTGGCAGATGAGGGTCAGTGCTGTTGGTCTTTGGTACTCTGGTTCATTTAAACATAAGCATTTGTTATTCCTCAATTTGTGTCCACCTCTTTTTGCACAACCATTCTAGCACCTTTCAGAAATGAATTTTTAAGTCATTTGAAGAAGTGGGTTTATACAAAGCAGAAGACAGAAGATACTGAAAGGTTCTAGAATACCTATTTGTAGGTCAACATCCGCATGTCAGTGTTGCTTTGCCTGTGTCACTGTTTCAATAAACCTGTCTCTGGCAGTGTTCCAGTGTCAGTCACCATTTTACTGTCTCTGCACTAGCATCCACGTCAGTACACTTATTATGCATCTCCTCTCTCAGTGTCCCTGCATCAGGCTCCCTGTAATTTCGCTATCCTAGTGTCACTGTCTTAGAGACAGTAACCTTGTATAATTGCATCCATGTCAGTATCCCAGTGAAACTGACTTGTGTGAGTATACCAGCATTAATGTTTGAGACCTATGTCAGTGTTTCAGTCTCACTGTTCATATGTTAGTATTTATGCTTCGGTTTCACTGCCTCATTTGCCCATGTCAGTATCCTTAGGACTGTGCTCATTTGCCAATGTCTCTGTGTATGTTTCCTAGTGTGAGTGCTCCTTTGTCCCTGTAGCCATGTCAATGCCACCATGTCACTGGTGCTCCAGTGCCAGTATGCTAGTGAGAGTTGGTGACCCTTTGTCTTCGCCTGTGCCATTGTTGGTACTCCTGTGTCAGTTTCATAGTGTTCTTTGTGGGTCCTCCTGTACCAGTGTACTAGACTCTACAGAAAAGTGACAGGTAAAGTGCAGGAATGCACCGTATTTAAAGAATACGATACATTCCTGTCCTTGTCGCTGAGCTGGTGCAATTTTGTCTGCCTAGCACCAAAGCAGGCACTCCTGCACTATGGTGCCACGCTGCCTGAATTGCAGACAGGATTGTTTTGTTCAGGAAGGAACACCTTCCTGCACAAAAACAGTACAGGGAGGAAACTTCTTTTTTCTATGAGTGTTGGAGAACTCAACACAGACAGAAAAAGGAAGAAACGAGGAGAAATAAAGATATTTCTTCTCGTTGCGCCTCCCCTGGGAAGGCGTAAGATTTTGTTGCATTCCCATGTTTACAAGTTCTTGTAAATCTGGAAATGTATCAAAGTCCATGAAAATCTGTCGTAGAGGTTTGGGTTGCGCATGTACCACGTTGCGTGGTGCAAACGTGATGCAAGCCTCTCATAAATATGCCTCTCAGTATCGAACATAATGAAATTGTTTGCTTAGAGACTATTTATAGTTTCGTAGCTGGTCCACTTCAAGGCACTACAGGGATGGAAAAGCCAAGAAGGCTTAGGGTACAGATGGATGAGAGAATCCAAGATCTAAGAAATGAATCAGGGGTGAATAGGAGGTATACATTTAAAAAACGTTGTGATATAACACTTTTGTAACAGAGGCCCACTTCAAAAAGGGAGAGTGAACGAGTAAAACATGCACTTCACTAATGCATACATTACAGTTATACAAATGGCTTTACTATCATCGCCAAATTCAGCTAATTTGTGTAGATGGCCATTCAGAAATGGTTTCACTGGTCATCTGAAAGCTGAAGAAATGTTTTGAGGTTTGTTTCGCAATGCTGTACAGGTCTTTAATTATAGCTCCTGTGCTGGAGATATTCAGAGGTGAAGGAAGTGAGAACATTAGCTAGGCTGTTGTTTTGAAAACAATCCCTGGTTTACCACCAGTTGCATAAAGTGGGGTCAAGCATTTTTATGTGGGTAGTTGGCCCTTGCAGGCCTGCATGGCTATGACCTTCACTGACACATCTGTGTTAAAAATGTTTGATATCATTCATTGCATTCTTCCAAAGTTGAAACTTGTCTGATGGTCCTTTTCAATTTGTTTGTGAATCGTCAAGTCTGTTGATGATCAGCGGCTGCTACACATGCTTGAAAATCATGTATTTCAAAGGAAAGGTCCTAAACTGGTTCAGATTAATCCTCACAAACTGGAAACGGGTAGTGGAATTTCAAAAACATCTATCCGTAGACCAACCTGTTTAACTCACACCTGGAGCCGGTGAGATGGAGAAATCTGGTGTTGCAATCTTTTGCTATCCAGATGCCAGAGCACTGAGCCAAATCTTAAATTTTCCCCGTGATAGACCTATTTAGATGCCTGAGAAATAAAGAGAAGATAACATCATCCAAAAGTTACATTTACAGTGTAGCTCATTTAGCTGCACAGTGAGGATTTGGAAGTCAATAAAAGGGATTAAATGCAGGTTTATTAAAAATTCAAAGCCAAACTTATGTACACAAGTCTGAAGAATATATTGTAAAATTACAGAATCACTATTGGCAGTCCAAATTATCTGACAAAGTTTATTCTCAACAGAATAAAGCATATAAGAAATTCAGTAACAGCAATGCAGGAACTAAGGTAAGAAATCTGGTGATCAGCATATGGTTCCATGTCCTCTTGCCTATGCATGAGTAAATCTAAATTACCTAAACTAAGCCTGAACTAAGTAGCTTTAATTAAGGAAACTCTAAATAGATCAAGCAAAGCAGGAAGGTATCAGCATTGAAGAGACTTCTCTAGAAATTCTACGAAATTAGGAGAATTGCATAGCATAAAGCCAGACAACAGAAATATAGCAAAGAGGTCTGCACCCCTCTGAGTCTAAGAGGAATCTATCTAAAGCTAAAGTGTGACCACCAATTAAAACTCCACAGAACATTTGAGAATCCCACATCATGTGTCCCAGAACCTTTCCACTTTCTCACAGTAGAACTTGCCAACCTTATTCGATAATCCCATCCTATGGTCTTAACATCAGGATGTCCTTGGATTTCTCCCGTCTCTAAATATAACATGAAAAGGTGTCCTCATTTTGTTCGTTAGCGCCTTTCGTCCTTGCCAAAAGTTCTTCTCCCGAGCCTCACTATCTCTCATGCACAATGTGCCTTTCCCTAACTATGAGATCACATGAAAGCACCTGCAAAGAGGAAGAAAACATTGAAACCCAAGCAAACTTTCACTTTGAAGGTTAAAAATTAGATTCCAAATGCTTAAGGCCTTTGCTCAAGCTAAAGTAGCAAACACTTCAAAACACATTTAAATGCATGATTATGAATACATATACAGTTATAAAATAAACACAGGATACTATTCAAATTAACACGTGAGTCTATATGGAGTTAACAAAATTACTCAAACTACACAATGCAGATATATATGAAAACAGCAATTTGGTATCACTTTAAGGAAAACATTAGAATGCACAGTCATGTAAATGTCTGAATTATACAGAAAATGCACTTTCAGTATTCCGGTGAAGTGCAGCGCCACTTTACGTTAATGATATTAAAGCACACAAATATATGGCACTACATGCGCATATATAGGACATAGTCAAGACCTAAAAGGGTGCAGCGAAAATTATGCTACTCCACAGATGACACACAGATAATTCCCAGGATTACGTGAAAATCTCTTCACTTACAAACAGTAATTAATTTGAGCCGGTAGTCACAGGGGAGGTCCACCAGCGCTTATTTTTGAGGACCACCAATTATTTTTTCTCACCCTACCATGACCGATTGCAAGAGAGAGAAAAATTCAAAAGGGGTACAGGAGAAGGAAGAGAAAAATGGGGAAACAGTGATAAAGGGATAAAACAGGGTTGAAAAATCACCTGCTATAGTGAGATAGTGGCTGGTAATGGATGACAAAAGTATGAGGGGGAAACAAGATTAGGCAGCTTTGAAATTTGACACCCCTGAAAATCAATAGCACTAGCTGTGGCTTCTAAGCAAAACTTTGGGCCTAGCACTTAGGGGGCATGTTTATGAAGAAGTTGCGCAGTGCAGTGCAGCGCAGCGCAGCAAAGCGCTGCAAGTCACCTTGCTGCGCTGCGTGACAGTGAAAGTGTAGAAATGCACTGTATTTAACATAGTACGGTGCATTTCTGCCTTTTCCAAGTGCTGGCACCCCACGTGCTGCCTAGCGTCAACACAGGCACTCTTGCACAATATGCTGTCTGGCACCAACAAAGGCACTAAGGGGGTCTGCTCTGAAGCTTCTGCAGTCGTTTCTCTCCGGTAGAATACAAACTGTTGACATGGATAACTGTCATTCCAAACCTTTCACCCTTCCATGTGGGGTCCCACAGGGCTCCTCCCTCAGCCCAACGCTTTTTAATGTTTATGTGGCTCCCCTTGCTGGTGTGATCAGGTCTTTCGGCTGTCAACTGACCTCCTATGCTGACGACACCCAGATAGTGTTGTCACTAAGGGAGGGCTTTGAAAAGGAAACTGGTGCCCGTTTCCATGACTGCATGGCTGCCATCTCCAGATGGATGTCGGAAAATTGTTTAAAGCTCAACTCCAATAAAACAGAGGTAATAAAATTTGGGAAGAATCCGCTATTGTGGACCCCAGACTGGTGGCCGGCTGACCTTGGCACATGCCCCACACCTACTGAGAAAGCCAGAAACCTGGGAGTGCTTATGGATAATAAGCTGACACTAGGTGACCAAGTTAGCTCAGTTACCTCGGCCTGCTTTTATGTTCTAAAGATCATAAACAAGGCTAAGCCCTATCTCAACATAAATGGCCTCAAAACAGTAATTTCGGCCCTTGTTATGTCCCGGCTGGATTACTGTAATGGGCTTTATATGAATGCTCAAAAACAACTTATTAACAAGCTCCAGATGGTCCAAAATGCGGCAGCCAGATTGTTGTCAGGGACCTCAAAGTTTGCTTCTGTAAAGGAAGAGGTCAAACGGTTGCACTGGCTCCCTGTCAGACACAGAATACGTTTCAAAGCACTGTGTACCATTTTTAAAGCCCTTCATGGCAAAGGTCCTGACTACCTACGACAAAAGATTCAGTGGTACATTCCTAGGAGAGCGCTACGATCATTGGGGGCGAAGAAAGTCACAATTAGCACTGTGAAGAAGGCAGGTTGGGGAGGTAGAAGCTTTATTAACAGTGCGTCCAAATCTTGGAATGAGCTTCCTTTTCAACTGAGGAGTGCCACAGACCTCCTCTCCTTCAGGAAGGGTCTCAAAACTTGGCTGTTTGACCAATAATTCCTTGTGTCAACTTACCTCAGGTTCAGCAGGCAGTGCTTAGCGCCAGGACACCCTCGGGTAACAGAGCGCTTTATAAGATCGATTAACATAACATAACATAACATAACATAACTCTTCCACCATGGTGCAAGTGGGCCTGTGTTGCAGGCAGGATTGTCTTTGTGCAGGAAGGGACACCTTCCTGCACAAAAACAATCCTTAGAGGCATTTTCCACTATGTATGTGTACTGCAGAATGCAGTATACATAGACAGAGGAAAAAACAAGGAGAAATAAAGATATTTCACCTCGTTATACCTCGCCTGGGATTACGCAGCAGTTTTGGTGCCTTCCCAGGTCTACCACTTATGGTAAATTTGGGAATGCATCAAAATCCATGGATTTTGCATGGAGACCGCCATGCACCACCCAGGGAATGCCACTCTGGGGCCGAGTAAAGGAACGCACCAATTTGCGCTGCGTTGCGTTACTCTGAATATATCAAGCCACTCACGGCCCTGCAAGGGGGCCTTGCATGGCTTGATAAATCTAATCCTGAGAGTTGAGTCACTTTTGCACCCTGTTGCATGATGCAAAAACAACACAACCCTTTGATAAATGGTTCAATGCCAAAATATCACCTCCTAAAATATTGTGCTACAAAAATATAGGGACATAAATATCAACATCCTATACTTATAACAGTACATACAAAACTATCGAAAAAAATATCGTTGTCACTAATATCATTGTATAAAATATCGTTTTTAAATATATATAAATTTAAATTGTAAATATTAAATATATTAAGTAATTACATTAATATAATAAAAACACTTATACTTAATTTAAAATAGTTACACACATATATATTTATAAATATATATTTACATATATCCAGTAAAAAAAGTAATATTAAACTAATAATTTTAATTTATGATATAATTTAAGACTTTTTTAAATAATGTAATATATATATATATATATATATATATATATATATATATATATTCACTGAAAAAACCATAGGTTTCAGGGACGTTATAGTTAGAAATTAGCATTTAAAAAACCATTGAAATTCACTGAAAAAACCAAAGGTTTCAGGGACGTTATAGTTAGTTGGACATTTCACTCATACAAAACCAGAGAAAATCTGATGCACCTCCTCACACCCTAATACCAGTTACTACATACGCACTCACTTATTCCTAGGTCTACACACACATCCACTCATTCACCCATACAATCACTCATACATGCAGTCACTCATCAATACAACACTATCATATGCACTCATACACCTATACAGACACTCGTTTCAAAGGTTTTTTAAATGCTAATTTCTAACTATAACATAGCAGTCTCGTTTTCAGAGTGGTGGAGAAAGGTGAGCGTGGCCTCCAAACACCTTTTAGCAATCCCACTGTGTGGGATTTACTGGAGGTAACAGGAGGGGTAGTTAGCCCCCGAAGTCAACCTTGGGGGCCAACTACCCCTTTAATTACCTCCAGTAGGTTCCACACAGCACGATTGCTAACTTGTAATATCAGGCCCCGCCCCCTCGCTGCACCACTGTGCAAACGCGCCCCCTGGTGTGTTGTAAGTTAAGGGATTAAGTCCCCTTGAATCCTGAGGGTCCCTGGGGGCCAATTAGCCTACCAGGTACCTCCAGTAAGTGCCACAGAGCTGCTTTGCAGAGAGGTGTTCCGAGGCCATGCCCCTTTTTACACCACGCTGCAAATGCGGCTTAATCCATCATCATTCTTTAGCTCACTCCACCACCCCAGTTCAGACACGGCCATATGCAAATCAGTCTGACCCTGTGCCTCATGGGAACAGTCCAGCCCGAACTGCCAAGCCATGTCTTCCCTGGACCGGAAACAAGCATCCTAGGACCGGTTTCTGGCATTTCAGCCGTCATCAGCCAGGCTTGCTTGAATCCAGTGGCAAAGTGAGCAAGGGACCCACGTCTGGGCATACCCCCGCCAACTTAGGGCGAACAAAGCGATACAAAAGGGGACGATGGACGGAACGTTTGAGCCAATCAAATACTCACCCCCAGTCAACTGATCTGGGTTTAATCCATCATCATTCTTTAGCTCACTCCACCACCCCAGTTCAGACACGGCCATATGCAAATCAGTCTGACCCTGTGCCTCATGGGAACAGTCCAGCCCGAACTGCCAAGCCATGTCTTCCCTGGACCGGAAACAAGCATCCTAGGACCGGTTTCTGGCATTTCAGCCGTCATCAGCCAGGCTTGCTTGAATCCAGTGGCAAAGTGAGCAAGGGACCCACGTCTGGGCATACCCCCGCCAACTTAGGGCGAACAAAGCGATACAAAAGGGGACGATGGACGGAACGTTTGAGCCAATCAAACACTCACCCCCAGTCAACTGATCTGGGTTTAATCCATCATCATTCTTTAGCTCACTCCACCACCCCAGTTCAGACACGGCCATATGCAAATCAGTCTGACCCTGTGCCTCATGGGAACAGTCCAGCCCGAACTGCCAAGCCATGTCTTCCCTGGACCGGAAACAAGCATCCTAGGACCGGTTTCTGGCATTTCAGCCGTCATCAGCCAGGCTTGCTTGAATCCAGTGGCAAAGTGAGCAAGGGACCCACGTCTGGGCATACCCCCGCCAACTTAGGGCGAACAAAGCGATACAAAAGGGGACGATGGACGGAACGTTTGAGCCAATCAAACACTCACCCCCAGTCAACTGATCTGGGTTTAATCCATCATCATTCTTTAGCTCACTCCACCACCCCAGTTCAGACACGGCCATATGCAAATCAGTCTGACCCTGTGCCTCATGGGAACAGTCCAGCCCGAACTGCCAAGCCATGTCTTCCCTGGACCGGAAACAAGCATCCTAGGACCGGTTTCTGGCATTTCAGCCGTCATCAGCCAGGCTTGCTTGAATCCAGTGGCAAAGTGAGCAAGGGACCCACGTCTGGGCATACCCCCGCCAACTTAGGGCGAACAAAGCGATACAAAAGGGGACGATGGACGGAACGTTTGAGCCAATCAAACACTCACCCCCAGTCAACTGATCTGGGTTTAATCCATCATCATTCTTTAGCTCACTCCACCACCCCAGTTCAGACACGGCCATATGCAAATCAGTCTGACCCTGTGCCTCATGGGAACAGTCCAGCCCGAACTGCCAAGCCATGTCTTCCCTGGACCGGAAACAAGCATCCTAGGACCGGTTTCTGGCATTTCAGCCGTCATCAGCCAGGCTTGCTTGAATCCAGTGGCAAAGTGAGCAAGGGACCCACGTCTGGGCATACCCCCGCCAACTTAGGGCGAACAAAGCGATACAAAAGGGGACGATGGACGGAACGTTTGAGCCAATCAAACACTCACCCCCAGTCAACTGATCTGGGTTTAATCCATCATCATTCTTTAGCTCACTCCACCACCCCAGTTCAGACACGGCCATATGCAAATCAGTCTGACCCTGTGCCTCATGGGAACAGTCCAGCCCGAACTGCCAAGCCATGTCTTCCCTGGACCGGAAACAAGCATCCTAGGACCGGTTTCTGGCATTTCAGCCGTCATCAGCCAGGCTTGCTTGAATCCAGTGGCAAAGTGAGCAAGGGACCCACGTCTGGGCATACCCCCGCCAACTTAGGGCGAACAAAGCGATACAAAAGGGGACGATGGATGGAACGTTTGAGCCAATCAAACACTCACCCCCAGTCAACTGATCTGGGTTTAATCCATCATCATTCTTTAGCTCACTCCACCACCCCAGTTCAGACACGGCCATATGCAAATCAGTCTGACCCTGTGCCTCATGGGAACAGTCCAGCCCGAACTGCCAAGCCATGTCTTCCCTGGACCGGAAACAAGCATCCTAGGACCGGTTTCTGGCATTTCAGCCGTCATCAGCCAGGCTTGCTTGAATCCAGTGGCAAAGTGAGCAAGGGACCCACGTCTGGGCATACCCCCGCCAACTTAGGGCGAACAAAGCGATACAAAAGGGGACGATGGACGGAACGTTTGAGCCAATCAAACACTCACCCCCAGTCAACTGATCTGGGTTTAATCCATCATCATTCTTTAGCTCACTCCACCACCCCAGTTCAGACACGGCCATATGCAAATCAGTCTGACCCTGTGCCTCATGGGAACAGTCCAGCCCGAACTGCCAAGCCATGTCTTCCCTGGACCGGAAACAAGCATCCTAGGACCGGTTTCTGGCATTTCAGCCGTCATCAGCCAGGCTTGCTTGAATCCAGTGGCAAAGTGAGCAAGGGACCCACGTCTGGGCATACCCCCGCCAACTTAGGGAGAACAAAGCGATACAAAGGGGACGATGGACGGAACGTTTGAGCCAATCAAACACTCACCCCCAGTCAACTGATCTGGGTTTAATCCATCATCATTCTTTAGCTCACTCCACCACCCCAGTTCAGACACGGCCATATGCAAATCAGTCTGACCCTGTGCCTCATGGGAACAGTCCAGCCCGAACTGCCAAGCCATGTCTTCCCTGGACCGGAAACAAGCATCCTAGGACCGATTTCTGGCATTTCAGCCGTCATCAGCCAGGCTTGCTTGAATCCAGTGGCAAAGTGAGCAAGTGACCCACGTCTGGGCATACCCCCGCCAACTTAGGGCGAACAAAGCGATACAAAAGGGGACAATGGACGGAACGTTTGAGCCAATCAAACACTCACCCCCAGTCAACTGATCTGGGTTTAATCCATCATCATTCTTTAGCTCACTCCACCACCCCAGTTCAGACACGGCTATATGCAAATCAGTCTGACCCTGTGCCTTATGGGAACAGTCCAGCCCGAACTGCCAAGCCATGTCTTCCCTGGACCGGAAACAAGCATCCTAGGACCGGTTTCTGGCATTTCAGCCGTCATCAGCCATGCTTGCTTGAATCCAGTGGCAATGTGAGCAAGGGACCCACGTCTGGGCATACCCCCGCCAACTTAGGGCGAACAAAGCGATACAAAAGGGGACGATGGACGGAACGTTTGAGCCAATAATCAGCATAGCCCCGGGGAGGTGGTGGACCCCGGGGCTGCGGGGGCCCCCGTGGGCCCCCGCTATTATTTTTTGACAATGCCCCCGGTCCCGGGCCCACCCGGGGGCCTCATTAAAATGAAGTGCAGGAGCCTGCGCTTCATTTTTTTAAAAAAATTCGGTGGGATTCGCGACCCCAACACGAATTCCGCCGAAATTATTTAAAAAAAAGAGCTTTTTTTGGCCCTTAGGGGTCCTTGTGGGACCACCTGAGCAGGCCTACGGGGTCAGGGTGTTTCTACCCTGCCCTGTTTTCTTCATTTTTCACTTTGTTTCACTGTTTTCTTGGCTGCCAACACTTCATGGTTTGGAGTGTTGGCAGCCAATCAGAGTGAAGCTTGTGCCCGGGAGGGTTCGCGAACCCTCCTCGGTGCTCAGATATATACATTTTTTCTTTCTTTAATTTCTCAGCAACTACTGAACGGATTTACACCATTTAACAAAAAGGGCTCTTTCTGAACCAAGGGCTACCTTTTTGCCAAATTTGGTGTAATTCCGTTCAGCAGTTCGGGCTGTAGCTTTGTCTAAATTTTCCTATGGAAATTAACATGGGAAAAACACGTTTTGGGACCACCCTTTTTCTCGGCCCCCGCTTGACGAATCACCCCAAAACTTTCAAGACAGGAGCTGACCGGAGCGGGCCACTAGTTTTGAAACTTTCGTGAAGATTCGTCAAACGACGCCAAAGTTATTGGGAAAACAAAAAACTCTTTTTGAATAGAAACGAGGTCCTAACTATAACTACCTACTGGCGACCGCCAGTAGGTAATACATATATATATATACACATACATATAACCAATAACATAAACAATTTTAAAGATACGCCATTTTAATTACAAATAAAAAGTAAACAACAAAAAAAAAACAATTTACTAAAAACATTAAAAACAACATTAAAAACAATAATTATAAATATTATAATTTTAAATAACCAAAAGCATATTAATATATATTATAACAATATAAAATAGACTATAAAACTTTACAATTTCCACTCCAGTCAGTGCAACAGTAGGGAAAGTGTTTCATTGCGGACGGGTAAAATATACTATTTCCACTCCAGTCAGGGCAACAGTAGGAAAAGTGTTAGATAGCGAAGGGGTAAAATTCACTATTCCCACTCAAGTCACTGCAACAGTAGGGAAAGTGTTGGATTACGGAGTGGTAAAATGTAGTATTTCCACTTCATTTAATGCAACATTAGAAACAAACTAATTTACTTCAACATAATTAAATATTTTCAAAAACATAGTAAACAATTAAAAAAGAAATTTGTCAAAAAAAGAAATATAAATATATATATATATATGTTTTAAATAAATATGTATTATATTATTAAATACATATCATAAATTACTACAAATAATATTATAATTCAAATACAAAACTATGGGGGTCATTATAATGTCGGGCGGTTCGCCCCCGCCGGGCCGGCGGTAGCCACCGCCGGCCCGGTGGGGGCGAACCGCCTGACACCACACCAGAAAGACCCCCCGCCATATTAGGATGGCTGGGGGTCCGCGGCGGACGGAAAGACCGTCCGCCGCATTTCCGCCGGTCGACACGTCGACTGGGCGGAAAACACCATTAATATGGTGGCGGTGTCTGCAAGACACCGCCATCCATATTATGATACATGCAGAGAGCAGCCTTTCCATGGCAGCGTTGCCGCCATGGAAAGGCATACGGTGTTTGCTTTCGGGGGCCTGTTGCGGGCCCCCAGGGTGTTGAGGGGGTGCGGGGTGCACATGGGGGGTACCTATGGTACCCCCTGCATTTGCATGCACAAGGTGGCAGGCACCGCACGGTGCCTGTCACCTTGTGCATGCATAAGCACAACGTGCATTTCCAGCATTGTAGCGGGCGGTGCTGTGAGCACCGCCCGCCACAATGCTGGGAATGGGGGATGCCACCGCCACGGTGGCGGTGGCATCCTAATAGCAGGTGCGGGACCGCCGCACCCCTGGCGGACGGTCCCGCATTCCGTTATGGTGGCGGGCAGACTTTGTCCGCCCGTCATCGTAATGTGCCCCTATATTCTCAAAAAAACACAATTAACACACACAATAATAAATAACATAATTGAATAAAATAATAACGTATTTTTAACTTTGTTATTACTTAAGGAACTTTCCACCCTATACTTCAACAAAGTACACAACACAAATGTAAAAGTCTTTATTAAAATAATATTATGTACATATCTTAAATAATTAAATATTAATTAAAATAATAATAATAATTATATATTCGTTAAATAATTGCAGTTAATTACCACCCACCCTTTATTCATACAAATAAATCGACACACACCAAATATATCAATGTAAAAATCATAAAGTCCAAAATTTTCATATTTAAATCTCAATTAACCATTTATTATTAATAATTAAGTAATAATACATTATTAATAGTTAATTAACTTCCCACCATATACTCCTACAAATTCAACAATTGACACCAAATATATAACATAAAATGTAATTTAGTTACATATTTTACATAATTATTTATCATTTCTATAATTTTTATAAATTAACTTTATTTATTATTTATATAATGAATTTCCTACACACCCTTTACACATACAAAAACAACAACACACACCCAAAAAACCAGTTAATATATTACACAATTTACATAATTATTTATCGTTTAAAGAATTAATATTATTTAAAAATTATTTATTTAAAAAAATGAATTATTACATTGTTCTAATTCAGTTGCATCCCACCCTATATATTGCCAAAACACACAACCCGCTCCTGAAATTTAACGTAACAAGAAATTACTTACACAATTAACATAATTAATTATCAATTCATTAATTAATATAAAAAAAAAAACAAATTTTAATTAATTATAATTAATTTACTTCCCATCCTGTACTCCTATAAACTCAACAACCCACACCTAAAATTTTACTTAAAAAAATGTACTGCACAAATAACATAATTAATTATCAATTAATTAATATTATATAAAACTAATTAATAATTAATTATAGTTTAATGACTTCCCTCCCTGTACCTCTATATACTCACAACCAGCACCTAAAATGTAACTTTAAAAAAATGAATTACACAGTTAACATAATTATCAATTAAATAATTAATATAAAAACCCCTAATTATTAACTAATTATAATTAAATTGCTTCCCCCCCTGCTGCTCTATAAACCCACAAATTGCTCTGGTACTACAAATCACAAAAATGTGTATTGAATTGAATAACGACTAAAAATGTAACAACTATAGTAAAAAACATAAACAATAATTACACAAAAAATGTAAAACATATATATTTTAATTATATATTAAAATGAATAACAATAATTAAAAAACGATATTATTAACAACTCATTACGATGTCCTGCAGATTGCAACCACCCGACCATAGGTAGGCAGTTCTGACCGCACAGTTTGAATGTGACCACAAACATTCATTTTTCAATAGCACCTTGTGCAGCGAACTGAAAAATGGATGTTTGTAAACATCCCTGCTCCGTGTGTCAGGCACCATGCGGTGCCTGCCACACGGTGCAGGGATGTTTAGGGGAGCACCATAGGTGCCCCCCAGGCCCCATAGTGTAGGGCCAGGGGGGAATTGGGCCATGCTAAGGGCCCCCAAATTCACTTTCTGACAGCATTTCCCTGTCCATGTCTAATTCCGATGGCGCAGCAGAGTTGGGCTCCGCTAATATGGAATCATGAGTGTTTCTGACACTCAAGGAGCCCGTCGTAAGTGCCGCAGATGGTGCCTCCTCCCGATGCCTCCGCCTTCCGCATTGTAATGCGGAGGGGTGGACCGCAATGGCAGATGTCGGGAGGACTGCAACTGATGGTCGGTCGGTTGCGGTCTGCCCAACATCGTAATCAGGCCCTATATTTTTGTAAACAATATTAATGACTTCAATATTTTCAAAATCGATAATACTTACCTTAAATCGATATTCTTGACAATGATATCCTTGTAGATGTTATTTCCATATCACAACATTTTTTATTTTTTATTTATTTGTTTATTAACAGGCTTGCATCATGTGTACACAAGACCCCAAGGAGGGGTGCAGTATTACAATCCTCACCAGTATCGGTACAAGCCACATTTACCATGTTACATAAAGATTACAAATAGAAAAGCAACAAATCCCCCCCCACCAGCACTTGAACAGTGAGATAACATACAATTGTCGAGTCCTATTTGCCCTGTGAGCACATACAAGTGACAATCCAGAAGACGTAAAGTCCGAGTCCATTAAGGCCTGGCCAGACACATAGGGGAAGACATCATGTAAAGAAGTTAAAAAACAGGTCACTCAGCAGGTTGGCTCAATAAATACACAGTCAGTGCGGCCCAAAAGTCTTTGGGTCGCGATGCCTCCAGCAATTCCTCTGCATACGCTTCCAGTTGTTCCCTGCAATAGATTAAATCTCTGATCATTTTTTCACAGTGGGTGTGGATTTCGCGCCCCAACACTGCGCCACAGTACGCTTAGCCAGCAGAGTCGAGAACGCAACCAGCCGCCTGTTGCAGGGTTTAAGATACTTCACGCTACCCAGCAAACATACCACCGGCTCACACCGCACACACTCCAGCACCACATCTGAAAGCACACTCGTAACCCTAGGCCAGAACGCAGGTATCCCTACACACTGCCACGCCAAATGTAAAAAGTCAGCGTCAGCCTGTCCGCACCGAACACAGTTGGCTGCATCTCGCAATCCGAATCTGTGTAACTGCGCTGGCGTATAATATAACTGGTGTAAAAATTTAAAATGAATAATACGCAAATTATAGTTTGCCGTGAGGCGCCCAGTCAGCTCGCAGCAAAATTTCCAATGTTCTGGCGGTAGCTCGAATCCTAACGTATTGTTCCATTTAAGATATGAAGGGTGGTCCCCTGGTTCCCGTTCCCGCTGTGACGCATCATATAGCCTGGTAATAAGGCCCTTGCGTTCAGTCCCAGCCAGCACCGCATGCAGCGCTCGCAATGTTCGTGGTTCATGGGGATAATTGGGGTACACGGCCCGGACCGCCTGTCGCACTCTCATATAGGTAAATCCCAGCATCAATTCAAAAGCACGACCCGCCTGTACATTCTGGAGTGAGCGGCACTGACCATGTTCATATAAGTCCCCCATCCGCGTAACACGCGCAGCTCCCAAGGCTCGCAGTGCGGGGGGCTCCTGGGCTGCCGAAATACCTGGATGTGCAGCAAGAGGGAGTCTCGGGGTATACAAGTAATCCAACTCTGCCCTCTTGGCCAGGGTCTGCCAGGCCCAGGCAGTGCACTGCACCTGGTTAATTTCCGTCCTAGGGCCTCCACTCCCCCCAGAGAGCGCTGCAGCCACCAGCAGCAACGGAAGTACCGCGTCGGCCTCAATTGCTGTGTGCGGTAAAAACCGCTGCGGAAAGAACCAGTAATAGGCAAACTGCGCCTGCGCGCAGAGATAGTATAGGCGCATATCGGGTGCCTCAAATCCGCCCCAATCGAACGGCTGTGCCAGAGCATTCCAGCTACAGCGGGGCTTCTTGCCCCCCCACACGAAGGACAGAAGGGCCGATTGCAGTGTCTTAAAGAAAGCAGTATTCAGCCGAATTGGTATATTTATGAACAAGTATAACAATTTAGGCAATATGGACATTTTCGTAACTGCAATACGATCAGCGAGCGACAGCGGTAGCTTAGACCACCACTCAGCCTTATATGTGATCTGTGTCACAGCCCGGCCATAGTTCATGGAGACTACCTGGTCGGGGTCCCTGTGCAGCCAGATTCCTAAATATTTCACCGGGTTACGGGTCCATGTCAGAGGGAAATCCAGCTCAACTTCACGCGTGCCGGCAGTGAGCGGGAACACCATAGATTTGGCCCAATTAATCCCCAAACCAGAATAACCCTCAAATTTGACGTACTCGCGGAGTAATGCAGACAGGTAGGTTTCTGGCTCTTGCACATACAGTAACATGTCGTCTGCATATAACGAGACAACAAGGGGACGCTGCCTGAAGCGTAATGCAGCCGACGCATGCAACTGACGCAGCTTGCAGGCCAAGGGATCCAATGCGAGCACGAAAAGCATTGGCGACATGGGACAGCCTAGTCGCGTGCCCCTGCCAATCGGGAATGCCGAAGACACCCAGCCGTTGACTCTCACCCGGGCGACAGGCTCAGTGTATAACACCCTAATCCACTGCAGGAAAAACGGAGGAAGGCCCATCCTAGTCAAGACGGTGAACATATAGTCCCACTGAAGGGAATCAAATGCCTTCGCGGCATCGAGTAGCACTGCTACCGCTTGAAAGTCTGGGTCAAAATAATGCAGAGTAGCGAAAATCGTGCGCAAATTATGAGTGGTAGACCGAGCAGGGACAAACCCGGATTGGTCAGGTAGAGCCAAGAGGGGAACCAGCGGCTGCAGCAGGGTAGCAATCATCTTAGCAAGGATCTTAGCATCGATATTAATAATGGACAGCGGCCGGTAAGAATCGCAGCGATTCGCCACTTTATCGGGTTTTAAAAGCATAACCAGAAGTGCTACCCTCAGTGTAGGAGGAAGATGTCCAGTATCATAGGCCTCCGCGTAAACGTCTAACAGCCTCGGGGCCAGATCATCTATGTAAGCTTTATAAAATTCGCTGGGGAGCCCGTCCAGCCCCGCGGCCTTACATGTAGGGAGGGACATAATGGCTAATTTAACATCCTCCACATCAAAGGGCTGTGTTATATATTCCCTATGGGCCACAGAAAGCCAGCCGAGGGCAACATCATCGAGGTAGGAGTGTATGTCCTCTTCAGGGACTCAGGATCTACATTCATACAATTTAGTTTAAAAATCAAGGATAGCATCGCTGATCTCGGGGGTAGTATAGTGGGTCGCCCCATCCCCATCTAACATCTCGGTAATGTATTCTTGACTGCGAGGTGTAGCCAGCCTCTGCACCAGTGAGCGGCTAGGCCTACCCCCATCCCCATAATAATGTGCTGTGCAGCACCTGGACCTATGAGCCATTTCTTGATCCACGGTGTCATTGTGTTCCGTCACTAGCTTCCGTATCTCGGATAGCGTCGCCTGAGATGGTTCTGTCTCGTATGCACGCTCAAGGGTAGATATTTCCGCTGCTAATTTATGTAATCTGCGCCGGAGATCCCGCAACACAGCAGCCTGAGCCCCAATACATACCCCCCTGATAGTCACCTTGAATGCCTCCCACAAGACACCTGCACTGTCTACTGAGCTGTCGTTTTCACGGAAATAGGTCCGGATAGCCTCCCCAACAGTATGCCTAAAAACAGAGTCTGTCAAAGAAGAGGGCTGCAATCGGCATGTAAACGGAGGTCTCTCACACGTAGGCACCCGGAGTTCCAACAGCACTGGGGAATGATCCGATAGAGTGCGAGCCATATGGTCAATCTTAAATACCCAAGTGCAGGCTGCCTCAGTGGCAAGCCACATATCTAGGCGAGTGCACGTCCCATGTACAAACAAGACAAATGTACTCTCACGCGCACCAGGGTGTCGCAGGCGCCATACATCATGCATCCCTCCAGTCTCCAACAGCCCCGACAGAGTCTCAGCAGCGTTTTTTGGCCGTGCAAGTCCCTGACCCATGCGATCCAACATCGGATCCAAGCACAAATTGAAATCACCTCCCCAAAGAATCTCCACGGAAGGAAAACCAGAAATACGACGCTATACATCCACAAAGAAGGCTGAGTCATCAATATTTGGACTGTACACATTTACCAGCAGAACACTCACTCCACCCAGCTGGCCATGTACCAGTGCCACTCGCCCATGATCATCCGTTTCGGCCCTTAGAACAGTGAAGGGTAGCCCACGTTTAACCAGAATCATTACCCCACGGGAATAGGTAGAGTAAGAGGACACCACTCGCACTCCAGCCCAGCGTGTGCCCACAGACTTCTCAGAGTGTCTCGTAAGATGCGTCTCTTGCAAAAAAGCTATCTGCACGTTCATCCTATCTAGGTAGGCAAATACAGATCTAATCTTTTTTGGAGTGTTAAGGCCGCGGACATTCCATGTCAAGAGCTTCACATTACCGCTCATTCAGTCTTCCTATGATGACAGGTACTCTAGGTGGATAACTCAGAAACATGCGCCCACATACGTGAATAAAAAGGTAAGTGCATCGACATTGTAAAGGACAAGTGCCAGTCCACCCCAGCACAACCCATTCACCCCAACCCCCCACCCACTTCAGCATCCCCAACTTGCCAAAGCCATCCCCACCCAACCCTACCCAACCCAACCACCCAATAGAAACAAACAAGGACAGATGGGGTACTCCCATATGGGGGGCGCCAGAGTGCGTCTAGCCTCCTAACTAGTAGGAGGTGGCTGAACAACCCAGGTGACTGTGCCTATAATACTAAGAAACACTGTGTCTCTCAGCCCCACTTGAGAATAAAAACATGTTGAGGCAGTGAGAGCAAAATGAGACAACCTGTGAAAACGAAGGGGACCGTTAGAAACATCATTACAGCAGTGTATGAAAAACAGTCCACAGAACATTAGTACAGTGGGTAGGCAATCAGACCCTCACTGTTCCTCGTTGTCCGATGGCACCAGAGACTCTTGCCGCTCCCGCTTCAAATGCTTGGTGTGTTCCAGGGCAGCCTTAGGGTTAGTGAAAATTTTGGAGTCACCCTCCGGACCAATCCGTAGGCGGGCAGGGTATAGCATAGCGAAGGGAACCCCCTCGGAATGAAGGAATTTTTTTCAGCACCAAACTCCCTCCTTGCTGCCTGCATGGCAACCGTGAAATCAGGAAAGAACGAAAGAGAGTTGCCCTGATGCACAATATTACCCTTGTCGCGGGCCATCCATAGAATAACATCACGGTCCCTGTAATTCAACAGGCGCGCTATGATTGGACGAGGCGGAGCGCCCGGAACAGGATGCGCAGCAAGAGAGCTGTGAGCCCGCTCGACAATGAACATGGGGGAGAGCTGCTCTGCACCAAAAATATCTTTAAGCAGGTTTTCCACGAACAGCTCCATTCTACCAACATTCGTAGATTCAGGAAGGCCCGTAATCCTAATGTTATTTCGCCGGGACTGGGCCTCCAAATCCTCGTTCTTAGCCTGAATCAAAGATAGAACCTTCTCCATATTCAGCGTTTTTCCGGTAACCTCACTCAGGCCATCCTCCGCCGCAGATACCCGCTGCTCCACCTCCCCCATACGAGCATTCTGCTTCTCAAGCTGCACCGACATATGATCCAGTCGGTGGTTAACTGCCGCCATCGTCCCCTCTATGGCCTGCAGGCTACGCTGCATAGCCAGCAGCGTCGTCTCAAGGTTGGGAGGGCCTGTAGCTGGGGCGTCAGCCTCAGAGTCCGAAGCAGCCCTCTGAGAGGATTTAGAGGACTTGCGCGCCTCAAAGGTGAGGCGCGGTTGTGTTTTATCAGTCCTCCCCATAATGATGGCAGCAGAATCAACGTAGAACCCCCCGGACCGTGATGCACCAGTAGGAGAATCTACGCAGTGAGAGGGCCCAGAAATGTGTAGACCTCGAGCAGGTGGGCCCCTAAGTCCACAATAGACAACGCAGCTACGATGAGGGTGCACCACTACCACGCCAGGACATAGAGGAGTTCAATGTAGGGGGTCCCCAAGTGATGAGCAGTTCGCAAGCAAGAGGTACACTGGTGCCGTGACAGGAACCCCAGGCGCCGGAGGCTACAGAGCAGAATGACACAGCAGAGGTAGATCCCAGCGAAGTCAATGAGGTGGGCGGGAGTCACAACCACAGCAGGCTCATTTCAAAGTTCAATATTCCCCCAAAGGGCTCGGTGAGGGCAATCACTGCTCCGCACCAGGAATCACAGCAGTAGACCCAGAGCAGTGTCCATCAAGCAATGTTAGCTCCACTCGCAGCTACACTATCCCCAGATGGTGCCGCGGATCGCCGTGCACCCAAAACTCCCTGCAGCGTGCTGATTTCCCTCGCGCTAGGCCGCTCCACACAGCTCGCAGGCCGCGGCCCGAGCCCCCGCCGCCTCCACAGACACCAGCGGGGGTCAGTCCGCAGCTCACTCACCGCAGCGGGTGCCGAGCATGCCAATGCCTGCACAGCTCCTCCGCAACACACCGGTCCGGTGAGACAGGATCCGTGGGCCGACGTCCTCAGGGGCACCGCGCCGGCATCTCCGCATGCAGCCGGGGGCCCGGCACACGTCTCCAAGGTGCAGCAAATTCGGCAGATCTTCAGCGGGCGCCCAGCATATAGCGAGGTCAGGGCCGGCCCGACCGGCAGCAAGAATGTGCGCTCATAGCTCAGGGCGACCCAGAGCAGCTGCAGCGCCTGTACCCCAGGGCCGCGCAGGAGCCGCCATTTTGAAGAGAGGCCACCGCTGCCCGGTGCTGCCCGGCAGCCGACACACTGGCAGAGTCAGGCTCCCGAAACAGCTCACACTCGGGCAGGAGCTTCTAGAGGTGAGGTGCTCTCGATTTGTAGGTCTAGGATGCGGCGCAATAGGCGGATAGTGGATGGATAAGGGCTCAGCCAGGCAGAGCCTCTCTAGTGAGCGGCCATCTCGCTGCGTGCCTAAGCCACGCCCCCCATATCACAATATTTTGGACACAATATTTTGGTAGCACTATGGGGCATATTATCAAGGGCTTTATCGCCGCTTTAGTGGCACTTTTTGCCGCTAAAGCGGCGATAATTTTATCGCCCTATTAGCAAGCTGTCGCTAACAGGCGTTAGCGACAGCTTTCAGGCGTTAGAGGCCGCGTTAACCATCGCCTTGCATGTCAGCGATAATTATCGCTAATGACATGAAAGGAAGGCGTTCCCTACTAAAAGCGACTGAAAACAGTCGCTAATCCCACTGCCCCCTATTAGCAAGGCAGGCGAAGCGATAAAATAATTCGCGCTAAGCGCGTTTATCGCTATATTTTATCTCCTGCTAGTGAGGATGACTTACCTGTTTAAGGTATAGGAGGTGGATTCTAATGCTGAATCCACCTTAGCGATACTGCGAGAATATCGCTGCTTTTCCAGCGATATTCTCACATTTTACCGCTATCGCTGGAAATTTTATCGCTATGGAGATAAACCATGTTAATAGGGTGTTATCTCAGCGATATTTTCCAGCGATAGGCGGCGTTAACCAAAGTCGCGCTAAGCGCGGTTAGCGATAAATATCGCTATTCCTTGCTAATATGCCCCTATATTTTTGTTTCGATATTTTGTCTGAATACCCTGATAAATATGGCCCTTATTCTTTTACAAATTAAGCACTGCTTGAAGGCATTTATGCTCTGAAAAGTTGTTTTTTTAATCTTTGCAACAGGGTGCCAAACAATTGCCTTTGATTAACCTCTGAGAAACTGACCTAATCTTGTTTAGTTGCCTCCACAAATATGAATTTAATTTTTCAAGGCTCTCCAAAATTCACCCTGACAACTACACCCCAAGCCTTGCCACTGAGGTTTAAAGACCATGAGCACACTCTAAAATCCATTAACGCAACACTTTAATAGTTACAAAAACATTCAAACCATGCTTCAGCATATTGAGTTTTGCATAGGTGTCCAAGCAACTGGTATGTCATTCTATCTGGCATTCACCAATCCACTTTGGCACTCTGGAAATCCTTGATGAACTCAGTGTAAGGCTTGGCTCTGGTGCAAAAAAATGTCACTACATCATACTAATCTTATGTGAGCTGCATTAGTTGCCCATAGCAGCTATCATCAAAGTAAGACTTGCTATTTTCAAAGCGATCCTCCTTCAGTCCATCCTACTTTTCTTCATCTCTAACATTTTCTGATGTCCCGACTACGACTTTGACGCTCCTGTGCCGGCTCTCCACCAGCGAGGCAGTGACCAAGCTGTGCAAAGACTGCCCGCTTGATTGCGAGTTGAACTCATGCAGGCGGACAGTCCTTTTGCCGTTTCCACGGCAGTGCCCCGAAGAAGGGCACCGCAATAGGAACGGCAAAAATGTTCCAGCAGGGCATGGACTGTAAAGTCCATGCCGTGCTGGAACTGGGGGTGCAGACAGGGGAGGTCTAGCAGTGCCCCTGTGAATGCATCCCCATGCCGGCCGGGGTATGGGGACTCTGTAGGGCCCCCTTTGTTTCCACTCCACCAGCTGTTTCATGACGGTGAGCCCGCCATGAAAAGGCTTGTAGAGGGGAAACTCATACTATTCTTGGCGGACCATTGCAGTCCAGCCTTGCATATTATATAGGCCCTCTGCGCCACCACCAGGGAACGGCGGTTCCCTGGTGCAGCTGGCGCAGCAGTGGTCGTTCCTAAAAACCACCTCGTAATGAGGCAGACACAGGACTGCCACCGCTGTGCTACCACGAGTCTGGCGGTCCAAGACCACCACACTCAAAATCGGGCCCTTCGATGCAGAAATGTTTTTAGGCTTGAATCAGAGAAATTTAAATCCATCTAGTCTTTTTCTGGCCAGTCCTCTTTATGGAATTTTTCGCCTGAAGATCTCAGATGAAAAGAAGAGCTTCTGCAATTCAGAAAAAGAAACAAATACATTTGTTTCATCTCAAATTTAATTTGTAGCCTCTTTCTCTCTCCTCTCTTTCATTTAATCTTCAACCCATGTTCTTCTTTACATCTCTCCTTCCTTCCCACTCATCCTTCGTTCTTCCAGTTACTCAACCTCATGCCCTCCTACACGTACTTCTTCTTACTTCTTTCTCTCTTCTTTCTTTTTGCAGAATGTCTTGGATACTTCACTGTTTTCTTCAGCCTTCCCAGACCTACCTACTCTCTCTGTTCCTTCTCTTTCCTATGTTTCCTTTCTCCTCTCTTCTTTCTCAACCCGTTTAGTTACTGTTGGGAAATGGCCTTCTCTGAAGGGTCATCCCAAACTTTATGTCTTCCTCCTCCTCGTTTTGCTGAACTCTTTTTGTTAGTTGTAGGCCTCTGAGCACTTTACCACTTCTAATCAGTGCTAAAATGCATATGCTTCTTCCCTAAACATCTGTGCAATTGGTGTATACCTGATTGACCTATTTAATTAACTTGTAAGTCCCTTGTAAGGTGGTATACCATATAACCAGGGCATGTAATTTAAATGCTACTAGTGGGCTACAGCTCTGATTTTGCCACCCACAGAAGTATCCTTTCAAACCTGTCTCAGGCCTGCCACTACAGTGCCTGTGTGTGCAGTTTACTGCCACTTCGCCTTGGCATTTAAACTACTTGTCAAGCCTTAAACTCCCCTTTTATTACTTATAAGTCACCCCTATGGTAGGCTCTAAGGAACCCTAAGGGCAGGGTGGTATGTAAGTAAAATGTAGGAGATGCACCTTTATGTTTTGAATGTCCTGGTAGTGACAAACAACCTAATTCGTTTTTCACTTCT
Organism: Calotriton arnoldi; assembly: GCA_963921515.1. NCBI lineage: Eukaryota > Metazoa > Chordata > Amphibia > Caudata > Salamandridae > Calotriton > Calotriton arnoldi. The sequence goes on from CAWUFW010005986.1 coordinate 494,653, forward strand.
GTGAGGCCTACTCCTTTTATAGGTTAGCATTAGAAATGCCTTAATACAATTTTATGATGTAATTCCTGATTAGAGAGAAGTAGCTTTTTCATGTTCCATATCTTTAGAATGGTAATTAAAAAATCATCCTTGTTGATGAAGTTGGATTTAACATTACTGTTTTAGAAATGCCACTTTTAGGGCGTCTCTCTGCACTTACTGCTCTTTGTGCCTGACAGCCTGTCTCCAATACACATCTGAAGTGGGTGACGGTTACACTTTGTGTATTCTCTCTAGACAGCCACAAACACAGGAAGGTGAGGCTCATCTTCATTTTGAGCACTCTTCTGCATTCATCTGCATTCTGATCGGTCTTCCTGGGCAGGGTGAAATGGAATGGACTGACACTTACACTTCAATAGACAGTGTCCTTTCCACACACAAAGCCCTGATTTACCCCACACATGAAGCCTGGCAGACAAGACTGGGTTCAAAGGAATCCTTGTGCACTTCGAAGAGCTGCTTTGAAGTCACCCCCTACATCAAAGGCACTTTTGGATATGATAACTGGGTCTCTGTCCCCAAAAATCAGGCACTTCTAGATCTTGAACTGAACCTCTGTCAGGACTGGACTTCTTTTCTGGAAGGACTACTTTTCTGCTTGTTGTCCTTCTGCTTGCTGCTCCCTGATGCCGCTGAAGAAGAGCTGGACTCTGCCTTTCCTCCAAGTGATCTCCAATGACTTGCTGGCTTGCCTCCTGTTTTCTGAAGTCTCAGGGACACAAAAGGCTTCCTACAATTCTGTTAATAATGCTGAACTCTGCCTTCTGTGAGTACTACTCTTGCCTGAGGTGCCCTCTCCAAGTTCTGGGCCTCAGAAGTGAATTCTGCAGCTATTTTAGCTACAAAACCAACACATCCTCACCACTGCACTGCACAGAACTGGCGCATCGCCCTTCGACACTAGTGCAGAGGCTTTTAAACAACAGTGGTTCTACAGCCTGCGTGGCTCGACGACGATGCATTGCCTTCACTTCAGCATAGCTCGACGATGTCGCAGCGACCCGCCTGCATGAAAAAGATCGATGCATAGTGCCATCAGCATCAATGCTTTGCTCCATCCAAGATACTTTCTCAGTGGGCTCTGCATGTGTCATGTAGGCCCTCATGACCTCAAGTAACCTTTTGACCACTAGTGATTTCTAGGCACTGTTTTTGCATTTAATCTTTAAACATTTGTATCACAACTTCTACTGATTTGATTTGTGTTGTTCTGGTCTCATTTTGCTCAGATACATATTCTCTATCGTTCTAAACCTGTTTGGAGTCTTTTGCTGGTGTATTCAATGTGTTACTGTGTGTTTGTGTTGCAAAAATACTTTACACATTGCCTTTTTAGATAAGCCTGACTGCTCTGTGCCAAGCTACCACAGGGTGAGCACAGGTTATCTTTTAGTGTGTATATAGCTTACCCTGACTACAGTGGTGGGTCCTACCTGGCCTGGGTGCATACCTCAGCCAACCAGAAATCCCATTTCTAACAGTTGCCTATCTCCGCTGCTACCTCTTCATGGGTGCAGGCCAGCAACCTCACTTCCCTTCAACACAGAAAACATAATTCTTGTTGCTGTTGCCCACCACCATACTGTATGCACTCTATATTTCTTTGCATGGGGTCACTGAATTTGATTGACCCATTTTAATTGCTCTTTGTAAGAAGATTTGCTATCTCCATGACTGATTCTTTTGCAAAGCACACTGACAACTAACATTGGCAGAGTCACGCTACTTAAAAGTATTCAATAATTGAATCTTGGACATCGATGGGCAATCAACGTCTGGAAACAGGCACAGATCATATCGGAAGCTGCACCTTAGGTTAGGGTAGGTCTCAATAGCATATACTAACATACCAGGTGGGAAATCACCTAAAAGCTTTTCTAGAGGTGCAGAGACAACAGGGAACTCTTTGGATGCTGCTGTTTACTGCGCTGAACGTTTACCCATGCCCACACTACTTACTTTCTCCTCTGGATTACTTTTTAGTGGTATTGCTGTCCAAGAAAAAGACAATTACTTTGGTTTCCCTCCCAACATGAATACATGTATAAATGCAATTGATTATTATATAGGTATATTTATATTTTGACTAGTTTACTGTCACACAATTTTACACCCGGAAATCTTTATCATTCGATAAGTGACTAAACAGTGCAAGAGTAGTTTTATTCATCCTGTTGTGTTTTATATTCGAAAATGTTGTGACATGCCTGATGGATTGTGCGTTTGGGGAGGCAAACACCAATCTAGCCGACCAGGTCCTGCCAGATACAGCCATATTTATAGCCCAGTGGAAAGGGAAGCTGATGAAATGACATCACCCTCTTAATCCTAACCGACACTGTAACTATATGTGTCTGGAAGTTTTATTTCAATACAACCTCTTATTGCAGGCAACCAAATAATGTGACATTTGCCATAAACCCTTTCCCTACGGTAATTTCTCTGCCTGATTGTTGAAGCCATACATGCAATGCAAGGGGATCTGCCATATTGGAAACAACTTATCAATGGATCTTCTTGTCCTTGTATCTTTCACATGTTTTTAATTGGTGGAGCCAACACATCATAGGTCAGGTTTTTCTGGATTAGTAGTCCTTCTGAAAAAATAACTATCATCTACCCCTGTCAATTAAATTACTAACACTGCAATTACCTGCACAAGGCTTTGAAAAATGTAGGTACCATTCTATACTGTTCTTAAAGAAAGGAGTACAGCATTTGCAACCTTGAACTCTAATACCACCTTACCTTATTATCTTGACATTGTTGCTTAAAGGACTGCGGCAGCTGGTTAAACTCACACATGCTATGGGTCTGAGAACATGAGAAGAAGCTGAGCACAGTAGTTGCCGAAGACATCAGGACATCATGTGTGTGTGAAGCCGTAGCGGCTGGTGTTTGCCATGAGTGGCAGGGTGGGTGTGCGGGAGGGAGTTGAAGGGGGCATAGAGGTTGTGAAGGGAGGGGGCAAAATAAAAAACAATAATAATTAAAAAAATGTACCTTCAGCTGGCCGCGTCATGCTCCTCTTCTCCACTTCTTCAGGTACAGGCTCCCAGCCTGCCCTGCGGCCAATCCTGAAGCTGCTCTCTTCAGGATTGGCCTGAGTGCCCTGGACAGACTGAAAGACTGTGCCTGCTCTCTCCAACCCCAGCTGCATTGCTGCGGTTGGAGAAAGCGTCACTGCGCATGGCGGTTTGGCCGGCCTGACACAGCCGGCCAAACCTTCATGCCCAGTGAAGGGAGTGCACTACCACTCCCCTCAATGCTCTCACACCCCAGGCCCCGCCACCAAGACTCAGCAGGAAAGGATAAATAAAATAAGTTTCAATTTATTTTTCCTTTCCTGACGATTTGTGGGGGATACTCTCCATAGCGGAAGAGCCGCCGCTGGTGTGAAGGTCCGTTTGTTCTATAAGAGGCTATCCGTTCTCCCCTGCCCTTGATCCCCCTTACATTTCCATCATTTATTTGCATTCATTTATTTCTTGCTTTTAATTGTAAGTAACAACATATCACTAGAGCCTCAAAGTACCTGCCCAGGATGGGTGGAAGTAGATGGCCCATGGGATAGAGAGGAGGAACCCAGCCTGAGACAAGAGCTGGGGGAGAGAAAAAGGGAGAGAAAGAGGGGGGAGGGAAAGAAATGTAGAAAGAAAGCAGATTGAGAGAGAATAAGGGAGAATAAGGGAGAAAGGAAGAAAGTGAGCACAGGAAAGAGATAGAAGTATACACCCCACAAACCACTTGGGAATCTACTTTCTAAAAGAGCATCAAAATTTACAGATACACAGACAACTCATAACTCCACTCCAGGCATCCAACTCATCAAACACTGCTTGTACCTTACTAGACTTGAATATCAACCACTGAATCTCATAACCAGCAAGCCAGAATTCCTAGTATTCACCACAAACAACAAGCAGAAAATAGTCCAAACGTTGTCCCATGACATGAACTTGGATACATTAAAACCCCGACTTTCAACATCACTTTGCCAAGTCACTAGGATCCATCCTTGACAGCGACCTTATCTTTAAGGAGCAGCTCACCAAGAAAATCAAGATGGCCAGGTGACAACTATATTAGCTACAGAAAATGAAACAATTCCTCCCAGAAAGGACTTCAGAACTGCTGTTCAAACCCTCCTACTTTTGCATCTGGATGGTGGCAATTCTGTGCTTTAGATTCTACAATGCTCCATATTGGCTCCTCTTTAGAAGATTTTATTCACTACAGCATGCTTCAACATGCTTTACCAAGGGCCTGAAAACATATGAGCACATACCCTGCACCATCATGGAACTCTACTTAATCCCAATGACAGCCCACAACATCTTTAAAACCTGTTGCAGCCTATAAATCCCCTTACAACCGCCACCACTGCATACCTGGCTAACAAGTTCATCGCTCCTGGTGTCTCTGTGCACAGCTGCATACAGGGCACCACCAGACTGGAGATGAAGAAGTGCAAAAAACAAAAAAAGTCATCAGGCATTCTCTTTTTATGTATCCAATATTTGGAAAAATATTACTATATCCATCAAGACTTCCCCAACCGTGCTCCACTTCAGGAAGTCACAACTCTTGAAAGAACACTTATCACACCAAAGAAAAAGCCCACCTTCACTCTTTCACTCTCACAACCCAGTTTCCCCTCCAATTACTTATAGACAGCATCTTTACCTTTGACTCTGTACTATGCTCTGCTGTCTTTGACTAGGTTCTTGAAAAACAAATAGAACATTCATTCCCATAAACATACATACATAAAAGCAGGGGGGGGGGGGGGTGGCAAGATTGATACAGAAATAGGCAAGAAATCAATTAAAACCTTTAGTAAACATCCCAATTTTCAATTTTCCTTTGAAGGACACCAGGAACACTGCAGTCTCCGGAGTTGGTCGTTGGGATGCTCTCAATTTAACAACAAGCACATGAGTAACCAACTCCCTGAAGACAGAGAGGAGTGGAAATAATTGGAGCAATTTCTAAGACAGGGGTATTTGTACTGTGCATTTTAACATGGGTGTCTGCTGAAAAATGTATTAAATAGCATTCTTAACTTTTTCTAAAACCTATTTTTGAAAGTAACAAAACCAATGAAATGCTTTTTAAACTTTTTTAAAACCTGTTTTTGAAAAGTAATGAAACAGATGTTAAATAGTTTTGTACTACTTTGCTATATTGGGAAAAGTGTTGCTGATTGTCATGTGCCCAGTTCTTCTCCTCATTCTGCTCTGGTGGGCTCTTTGCGCAGTGAAATTGGTGGCATCAGTGGTGTTTTACGATACCTGGGGCTTGGAGGGAAAGTCAATCTTGCCTGCCATCTTAGGACTAGTGCTTCACATTCTTCCTTGGGTGGGCTAGTTTATCATCCGGGCCATAGATATAAAGATGGCTGCAGCACGTCCATACAGTGGATGCACCAATGGCACACCAAAGATGCACCAAAGACAGAGCCGTCTGCGCCGTCCACTACTGGACCAGGTCCAGGGCCAGAGACTGTTTTGCCTTTGACATCAGAAGAAAGGAGATCCTCGCATTAAGGTATGCCCTGCCCTGCTGCTCCAAGTCCCCGGAGCTTAGAAAAGTGTTCTGTTATTCAGAGACTCATCCGGCAGGGATCAATGGGCTCTGTAACTAAACCGAGTAGCTCGGGTAAGCAACCGCAGGATATTAGATGTACCTGCTTAATGCTCGGTCCCTTAGAAAAGACTATCAGGAAATCCATCCAGTTAAAAGCGAGCTGGATTATGTGTTACTGAACAATGGTTTAGGGAAGGTTCGGCACCTGATATTGCTACCAGACAATACAAAAAGACTGTGTGGGCAAAATGGCAGGCGTGTGGCTTCCATTATTAGGACCAATTTTGGGTTGTCGGAATTCAATATGGGTAGCATCCCGTTGGCTGAGTCTCTATCACTTAACATCAGGTACTCTCCAAATTATGCATTGAGGAGTATTCTGGTGTATAAACCTCCTGGGAAGGCTGTAGAGTTCCTGGTTTGTTTGAAGTATTTTCAGTATGTATGTTTGACTCCAATAAGATCATTGGGGCCTATTAGCAATAACCGGCGATAATTATCGCTAAGCGCAGTTAGCGCTAGGATAATTATTGCCGGCTATCGCAGGTTTCTATCGCGGAGATAGCGTGCTATCAGCAACGCTTATCTCCAAAGCGATAGAAACCCTGGAGAACAGTGTGAATATCGCTTGAAAACAAGCGATATTCACACTGTGACCAGTGTTAGCTTGGCGATAGGGCGAGGGGGATTTAGCCATGTAATCTACCTCCCATTGGATTACATGGCTACGTCAGGGTGAGACCAGGCGTTAACAAACCAGCGCTAAACGTGTTTAGCGCTGGTTCGTTAATCACCTCACCTGCGTCGCTAATAGGCGATAGCGACCTTAGCGACTGTTTCCAGTCGCTTTTAGGTTGGGAACGCCTACTTTGCATGCCATTAGCGATAAATATCGCTGGCATGCAAAGCGGCACCCAACCCGGTCGCTATCGCCTAGAAGCTGTCGCTAACAGCAGTTAGCGACAGCTTGCTAATAGGGCGTTTGAATTATCGCCGCTTTAGCGGGAAAAAGTCCTGCTAAAGCGGCGATCGAGCCCTTGATAATATGCCCCATTGTTTTATAAGGTTTTAACATTCATTTGGACGAAGAAGTGAATAAAGATGCCCCCCATACTAAGAGAATTTGGTGAAGCACCTAATTTAGACATCATTCTTAGCTTTCCATTGAGTGCAACCCTAAAAAAGGTTCTTTCCTTGCTTGGATAGATCTTTCTCTCATAATCTTTGAGGTAGGGTGGAGACTGGACCTCTTTAGTGCAGTCAAAAAACAGTAGGCCCCGAGAAGATCATGGAATAAAATAAATTACTCACAGTGGGCAGCCATGTTGGCAAACATCTGGCCACAATCTGAGAAAAACAATTCAGCTGAGAACACACAGAGGATGAACGAGTGGATGCTTTAATTCATTGATTACATTGTCCCATTTGAAGTTAGAGCACAGAACAGAGGGCACCCCCCGCATTGGTTTAATCATGAATTGAAGGGGTAGAAGCAGGATTTCAAAAGTTTGGAGAGGAAATGGAGAGTTGGCTATAAGGGGGAAAACAAAAAAATGTTACACAGCTAAATTACAGGCTCACTATCGTTGGGTAAAGGTGGTAAAAGCTAATTTGTTGCAGGCCAAAATTGTTAATTCCTCCAACCCCAGCAGGGAAGTGTTTAATCTTTTTAAAACCTTTGAACAACCTTTGGCTGAGTGTAGGGACATTTCACCTTCCCAAGAGGTCTGCGAAAAGGTTATCGATTTCTTCCACAAAAACATAACTATCTTCTAGGTTGCATTTGGATACAGCCCCTACTAGGAAGCTGAAAAGTGTTGCATCGATCATTGCTCGTGCTCTGGCGGAACTGTGCAACTCATCGCTTTGCTCTGGCTGCATGCCTTATCAATGGAAGGGGGTTATTGTCATATCACTACTGAAGAAACCATCACTAGATCCAAATGAGCTATCAAACTATAGGCCGATCTCCTTTTAACCAACCTGTGGCAAGTTGAGCTGCTGTTCATAGAAAGCTGTTCAATTTTATGAACATCACCCACTGCTTACATCCAGCTCAATCCGCCTTCCGTAAAGGTTCCAGTACAAAAACTGTACTTACCAAAGAGGTTGCGGATGTAAGATTCGATTTTAGAAAAAAAGATAAAAGTGTAATAAATGATTGGAGACAAAAATGACAAAACTCCAATCAGTAAAACCGGAGATATGCAATTTTAACGTTTTAAGAAAAAATAGTGCTTAGCAGAGCAAAGCGCCAACTGTGGTTACCTGGTCATGCCGGACTGGCATAAAGTCACATGTTCTCCAAGAGTGAAGGAGGAGCAGTACATGGCGTGCACTTTTGCAGACAGCCAGATTAATGCCCATTGCCCATCTAGCAACAACAGAGAAACTATTGATCTACATTCAGATCGAACAGTTTTGTTTAGTGAGAATAAAATGTACCTCACCAGGATGTTTCTCGTGGCACATGAGGATTGTTTCTTGTAGGTCTTCAAGATGGTGGGTGTTTTGCATTCTTGCTGGGAGTGTAGTGATTTGCCATTGCAATACCAGGGACTTTATCCCAAACAGGGGTGTAGATTCAGGGAATCGCCCTATTACTAAGACTTCCTGAATCACAGGATGCCTTGGCAATTGATGTCCTGTGAAATGTGAAGAAAAAGGCTACAACGTTCAAATGGGTCAGGCTAGACAATCACAAACCAGCCCATAGGCCATTTAAGGAAACAGCAATGCTCAGGCCAGAAATATTTAATCAGAAGGATATTTAGCTAACAACAATAGCCATTCTTGAGGAAAAGCAAGTTAAGCAAATAGCAGATGTAAGGAAATGTTTTTGCTGCAGTATGTTGCGGTCTGATCCATTGTTCCCTACCTTATCCCCTGTGCATGGTTCCTCTCTGCCTTACGGCAATGGTGTGCCTTTCATTTCTATGTTCTTGCTCCTATGGGGGGGGGGTCCTTCTTTTGTTTACTTTCCGCTTGCAGCGCCGTACTTTCATTTTTTGCAGCGCTGCCGCAGATGGTTCTGGCAGCGGGATGGGGCGTATTTGAGAGCCGCCCCATTCCTCCTTGCTTGGGTTCGCTTCCGGTTCCTTGCCCCGGATGGATTCTGGCCGTTGGCATTGCTGCGCCCGGTCGTAGTACGGAGTTCCTGCAGATCGGAGTGGGTTTCCTCGCTGGTTTTTTGAGTGTCCATTTGTTCCGGCTGGAGCAACGACTTCCTCTCCGTCCTCTTGCCTTGGATTTGGGACTTCCTTTACGTAGTCAGGTTAGCGAGGTGCCTCATTACCTCGTTACCGTAAACTTTGTTTTTCCCAGTGCACTGGAGAATTCATTTTTGAATGGACTTCCTCTTGTCAATTTCTGATTATTCAGAGGATCAAAGGCGTTTTTTTTGCATCATGTGTTTTTTCCCCGCATATCCAGTATTCCTTAGTTTCCATCCTCTGAATGGTGGTTGACCACTATATTGGTATTTTGGGGCTTCACCATATTGTTTTGCCTTCAACACATCGTTAAGGAGAACATTCTTTCCTGTGGATACCAGTTCCTAACATCTAAAGGGGTGAGCAAGGGATTTTCTATGTTTACTATGTCTTTGTGTAATACACTGCCTTGCTCTTTCGGGGTATTCCTTACTGATGTTTGTTCTTTCTCTTCCTGCAGTGTGACCCTGTAGGGGTGTTTTGGTGTGCCTGAAGTCCTGGTGTAGTACCGTGGAAAGCTAACTAGTGTTCCTACAACCATCCTTGCTTTCTTTTCCTTCCAACCTTCCCCCCGGTGCGTTGTCCGCTCGTGCTTTTGTTTGTATGGGCACGGAGGGTCAAGGCACAGGGCAGGGGTGAATGGGACTCTCTTCGTTCCCGCAGTACCTGTGATTCAGGTGAGTGGGGCTGGAACAGAAACCCAAGCCCACGATAATTAGGCTGCCCGAACGAAGATGGACCAGGGTGATGACGCTCCCTTACCTGGTGGCTTGGGGGTAAGTCCTACCTTGCAGGACTTAGCCTTGGCCCTTTCCTCTGTACAAAACGAAGTGAGGGATTTACGGCAGGAAAATCAGGCCTTGCATGTAGAACTGAATGCGTATAAGGCTAGGGAGACTTCCTGGGGTGGGATTTGGGGGGAGCTTCTAAGCACATGCACCCTTAGTACAACCGGCTACTTTTCATTTGGATCGGGCTTCTGGTGTTTCTGGGGGTTCCCCTGTCGCCCTTACTGTAAATACGCCCATACCGGTACCACTGGCTGTTCCTGAAAGGTTCTCTGGGGACAGCAATAAATATGGCATATTTATGAATCAATGCCATCTGCACTTTATGTGTAGACCAGCAGCCTTCCCTGAGGATGCCTCTAAGGTGGCTTTTGTGGTGACTTATTTGGCTGGTAAAGCAGCCATGTGGTCCGTACCTTTGGTGGATAATGATGAGCCCATTCTTTATAACTTTCTGGCCTTAAAGGAGCAGATGCGTCGCCTGTTTGTCAAACATACTTTTATGCAGGCGAGCGACGTGGAGCTGCTCAAATTGAAGCAGGGGAAGCAGGATTTACTGCTGTATATTACTACATTTAACCGATTGGTATCTGAGACACATTGGCCCATAGAAAAAAGGACTTCACTTTTCTATCAGGGTCTCTGTGAGGAGCTGAAAGATGTTTTGTCACAGGTGGTGATCCCCCTGAAGATTGTACGGAGTTTATTGACTTGGTGGTTAAATTGAATCACAGGTTACTGGAACGTAGGGCGAGAGAAATCGGATGCCCGTACCCCGGTTATATACTGGTCGAAGTGACCATATAGAAGAGGTAGGGGACAAGAATCCACCGGAACCAATGCAGATTGGAGGGGTGCGTGGTCCTTTGTCAAAAGAGGAAAAGGACAGGCGTCGAGTGCTTAATCTCTGCCTGTATTGTGGGAAGAGTGGGCATTTTGCACGTGAATGTCCAGTGAAGCCGTCTGTGGTGCCTGCCCGGAAAGCTGTGGCTTTGGTTGGGCCTGGGGAGACTTTGGCATATCAGGATTCTATAAGCAACAATAATCCCTATGATGTGGCAGGGTTGGTATCTCGTGTGCCATGCCATTTTATTATTTCAGTCACCCTTGTGATTACCAATAGTAAGAGAAACACTTTTCCTGTTTTACTTGATTCTGGCGAAACGGGTAATTTCATGGATATCCAGTTAGCCCAAAAACATGAAATCCCTTGCATTTATAAGAACCATCCTGAACCAGTGCGGGCGATTGATGGTACTGATCTTTCGTCTGGGCTGATCACAAAGCAGACTGAACCTCTCATCTTGATCTGTGATAACGGCCATTCGGAAGCCGTTTGTTTTGATCTTATAGATGCCCCAACCTTTGGTATCATTCTTGGGGTTCCTTGGTTGCAGACACATAATCCAAGGATAGACTGGGCTAGACGTACTGTGACCTTGGATTCGGTATATTGTCTAGCAGCATTGTTATCAGGAGGCAACAGATTGGGTGTCTCCTTTGGTTTGTGCTACGGGTTGTTATTCTGAGAATCCCAGTATTCCTCTTCAATACCAGGAGTACGCTGATGTATTTGACGAGGTCAAGTCGTGTGTTTTGCCGCCACACCGTTATTTTGATTGTCGCATTGACTTGGTTCCTGGGGCGGTTTTGACCTGAAGCCAGATCTATGCCTTGTCCGAGCCCAAAACACAGCATTTGCGGTTGTATCTGGATGAGATGTTGGCCGCTGGTTTTATCAGGCAGTCCTCCTCTCCGGTGTCCTCTCCTCTCTTTTTTGTACCTAAGAAGGGGGGGGGATATACGTACCTGTATCGATTATAGGGCTTTAAACAAGGTGACGATCAAGAATAAATATCCTCTTCCCTTCACATCAGTGTTATTGGACCAATTGCGGCATGCCACTATTTTTATGAAATTGGACCTGCGGGGGGTATACCATCTCATTCGTGTCCGTAAAGGAGACGAATGGAAGACCGCTTTTCGTACGAAGTTTGGTTTATACGAATATTGCGTTATGCCTTTCGGTCTGTGTAATGCCCCCGCGTTCCAATTTTTCATCAATGAAGTATTAAGGGACCTTTTGGATATTTGTGTCATCGTATACATCAATGACATATTGGTGTTCTCTAAGGATGCCGTGGATCATGATTCTCGTGTGGCTCAGGTTTTGCAGAAATTACGTGACAACCATCTGTTTGTTAAATTGGAAAAATGTACGTTTCGGACACCCCGAGTGGAATTTTTAGGTTTTGTTATTGCCGCGGATGGTATCCAAATGGAGCCCAAAAATACTGAGGCCATAACTACCTGGCCTATCCCGGCATGTGTTAGGGATGTTCAGGTTTTGTTAGGGTTTGCCAATTTTTATCGGCGATTTATTTCCCATTTTTCCGATATGGTTACTCCCATCACCTCTTTGTTGAGAAAAGGGGTTGTCTTTCAATGGACACCAACTGCTCAATTGGCCTTTCAGACCTTGGTTGAGAAATGTACCTCTGCTCCTGTATTGAAACATCCAGATCCTGCACTTCCATTTTATGTGGAGGCTAATGCCTCCCAATATGCGGTGGGTGGGGTTCTGTCTCAACGAGATATTGAGTCCGGCCATATGCATCCCCTTGCCTTCTTTTCCAAAAAGTTGTTGCCGCCCGAACAAAATTATACGGTGGCTGAGAGGGAATTGGTGGCTATTAAGCTGGCCTTCCAGGAATGGAGACATCATTTGTGGGGCGCGAGATATCCTGTAACAATATATACGGATCATAGGAATCTTGAGTTCTTTCGCTCTGCTCGAGCTTTGACACCACGGCAGATGAGATGGGTGATGTTCTTCAATTAATTTGATTTTACCATCACATATAGGCCCGCTGCCCAGCAAGTGAAATCAGATGCTTTATCTCGCATACATGTGTCTCCATTGTGTGATGATATTCCTAAAAGTGAGGGGCATTTGATACCCACTGAGAGGATCATAGGTTGCTGTTCCTTTGATGAATTTGTGGGTGAGGTTAAAGGGTTGTTATCCTCCATAGATGTGACACCTTGGTTAACTGATACCTCCTTCCAGTTGAAACATGGGTTGTTATATCATGGTACTCAGTTGTTTATACCCCCCAAACTTAGGAATAAGGTTCTAACTTGGTGTCATTCTTCTTCCTTGATGGGTCATCCTGGAATCACCAAGACACAGGATATATGTCTTCGTTGGTTTTGGTGGACCATCATATGTCATGATGTACATGTGTTTGTGTCTTCCTGTCCGGTATGTGCTATTAACAAAGCTTTGCACACCCTTCCAGCAGGTCTTTTACATCCATTACCTGTTCCCCCTGCCCCTTGACATACGATTAGTATGGATTTTGTTACGGATTTACCCATGGAGGCTGGGTTTACCACCATTTTGGTGGTTGTTGATTTGTTTACCAAAACTGCTCATAATGTACCATTGTCTAAGGTGCCCACTGCTCAGGAATTAGCTGAGGTATTTATAGCTCATGTTTTGCGTTTACATGGTATTCCTACTGCCATTGTTACTGACAGGGGTTCGCAGTTTGTGTCCCATTTCTGGAGGGAATTGTGTTCGTCTCTAAAAATGGAGCTCTGTTTGTCCTCGACTTACCATCCTCAAAGTGATGGGCAGACGGAGTGCACTAATCAGATGATGGAACAATACATTCGTTGTCTTCTCACCTCCCTTACTGGCAGTTGGGTGAAGGCGCTTCCCATTGCCGAGTTTGCTTATAATAACAGCCTTCATTCGACTTTGGGTTTTTCTCCTTTTTTTTGTTCAATGGGTTTTCATCCGAAGGCTATACCCATTCAACCCTCTGGTAGAGTTCCTGCTGTGGACTCCTTGAGTCGCGCGTTGACTGCGATATGGAGTATGGCCCAGGAACATTTGTTGGCTGCCAAGACGGGAATGAAGTCCAAGGCGGATAGACACCGTCTTCCAGCTTTTTCTTATGCCCCAGGGGATAGGGTGTGGTTGTTCTCTAAGAATTTGCATTTGGGGGGCCCCCGGAAATTACAACCATGTTTTGTGGGCCCCTTTCGGATACTCAGGGTGACTAATCCGGTTGCTATGGAGCTCGAGTTGCCTGACGATTATCGTATTCACCCTGTGTTTCATACCTCCCTTCTGAAACCTTATACTTCCTACACTGTGGCTTTGCCACTGCCTCCCCCTTTTTTGGTTGATGGGTGTGAGGAGTTTGAGGTGCATTCCATTCTTGACTCCAGGAGGTGGCGTGGTCGTCTGTTCTATCCGGTGATTTGGAAGGGGTATCCCCCTGAGGATCGTACTTGGGAACCTGTTAGTTTTGTGCATGCTCCCCGATTGGTGCGAATGTTCCATGTCCATCACCCTACTAAACCCCGTCCAGTGGGGGGTCTTTTGAGGGGGGTACTGTTGCGGTCTGATCCATTGTTCCCTACCTTATCCCATGTGCATGGTTCCTCTCTGCCTTACGGTGATGGTGTGCCTTTCATTTCTATGTTCTTGCTCCAATGGGAGGTCCTTCTTTTGTTTCCTTTCGGCGTGCAGTGCCGTGCTTTCATTTTTTGCAGCGCAGCCGTGGTTGGTTCTGGAGGTGGGATGGGGTGTATTTGAGAGCCACCTCCCCGTTCCTCCTTGCTTGGGTTTGCTTCCGGTTCCTTGCCCTGGAAGGATTCTGGCAGTTGGCGTTGCTGCGCCCGGTCGTAGTACGGAGTTCCTGCAGATCGGAGTGAGTTTCCTCGTTGGTTTTTCGAGTGTCCATTTGTTCCGGCTGGAGCAACGACTTCCTCTCCGTCCTCTTGCCTTGGATTTGGGACTTCCTTTACGTCATCAGGTTAGCGAGGTGCCTCATTACCTCATTACCGTGAACTTTGTTTTTCCCAGCGCACTGGAGAATTCATTTTTGAATGGACTTCCTCTTGTAAGTTTCTGATTATTCAGAGGATCAAAGGTGTTTTTTTTGCATCATGTGTTTTTTCCCGCATATCCAGTATTCCTCAGTTTCCATCCTCTGAATGGTGGTTGATCACTATATTGGTATTTAGGGGCTTCACCATATTGTTTTGCCTTCAACACATCGTTAAGGAGAACATTCTTTCCTGTTTTCTGTGGAGACCAGTTCCTAACATCTAAGGGGGTAAGCAAGGGATTTTCTACGTATACTATGTCTTTGTGTAATACACTGCCTTGCTCTTTTGGGGTATTCCTTACTGATGTTTGTTCTTTCTCTTCCTGCAGTGTGACCCTGTAGGGGTGTGTTGGTGTGGCTGAAGTCCTGGTGTAGTCCCGTGGAAAGCTGACTAGTGTTCCTACAACCATCCTTGTTTTCTTTTCCTTCCTACCTTCCCCCTGGTGTGTTGTCCGCTCGTGCTTTTGTTTGTATGGGCATGGAGGGTCAAGGCACAGGGCAGGGGTGAATGGGACTCTCTTCGTTCCCGCAGTACCTGTGATTCAGGTGAGTGGGGCTGGAACACAGTACAGCATATTTGTCAGTACTTACACAAAAAACGAATTTGAGAAAACAAGTTTTCTTAAGCAAAATGCAACACGACTTCACTGAAAAACAGATTCAGAAAAGAAAGGAAATGAATGACCGGCATTTTAGGTGAAACCAGCAAAACTTGCATATCTAGCCAGTTAGAAGGTGGAGATGAAGAGAAATCTGATCGGAGGTTTGAAAGCAAAATGAGGCCAATCTTGCAAAAAGGCTTTTCAAACTGGTAATGATAGAACAGGGAAGCAATTCACAAGGCCGTTCACTGGGAATTTAGGAACCTGCAGTGCTCATGTCAGATGAATTTCTTCACAAAGAGATTTTGCTAGCAACAGTGCAATACAATGCCACCTCGGGTCTAGACCAGTGCTCCTCAATGGTATCTAAACCTTACATCATACCAATCTGGTCCAAACTGGAGCAGCCAGGACAACGATCGGCATATAAGATCCCACTAGACAACCTTTTGAGGGACTTCTCATTAATACAAGCCTGGAGCAAATACCTTTCCCAACAAGCATTTAAAAAAGTGACTTCTACCATGGCCAATAAAATGTCGTCACTAGAGGACAAAGCAAACACAAGGAGATGATGGACGGAGTGCTGAAACGTTTCAGACACTCACCCCCAGTCACAGATCTGGGTTGAATCCATCATCGTTCTTTAGCTCACTTCGCCACCCAAGTTCAGACCCAGCCATAGGCAAATCAGTCTTGCCCTTGTGCATCATGGGAACAGTCCAGCCTGAACTACCAAGTCAGGTCTTCCCTAGACCAGAAACAAGCAATCAAGGACCAGTTTCGGGGTAACACCCCTCATCAGCCAAGCTATCTTGAATCCAGTGGCAAAGTGAGCAAGGGACCCAAGTCTGGGCATACCCTGCCAATTTAGGGCAAACAAAGCAAACACTAGGAGATGATGGGTGGAGCGTTGAAACATTTCAGACACTCACCCCCAGTCACAGATTTGGGTTGAATCCATCATCGTTCTTTAGCTCACGTCGCCACCCCAATTCAGACCCAGCCATATGCAAATCAGTCTTGACCCTGTGCCTCATGGGAACCGTCCAGCCCGAACTGCCAAGCCAGGTCTTCCCAGGCCCGGAAACAAGCATCCTGGGACCGGTTTAGGGGTAATACCCCTCATCAGCCAGGCTAGCTTGAATCCAGTGGCAAAGTGAGCAAGGGACCGACATCTGGGCATACCCTGCCAACTTAGGGCAAACAAAGCAAACACAAGGAAATGATGGACAGAGCGCTGAAACTTTTCAGACACTCATCCCCAGTCACAGATCTGGGTTACATTCATCATCATTCTTTAGCACACTTCGCCACCCCAGTTCAGAAACAGCCATATGAAATTCAGTCTTGACCCTGTGCCTCATGGGAACAGTCCAGCCGGAAATGCCAAGCCAGGTCTTCCCAGGCCCGGAAACAAGCATCCTGGGACCGGTTATGGGGTAACACCCCTCATCAGCCAGGCTAGCTTGAATCCAGTGGCAAAGTGAGCAAGGGACTGACATCTGGGCATACCCTGCCAACTTAGGACAAATAAAGCAAACACAAGGAGATGATGGATGGAGCACTGAAACTTTTCAGACACTCACCCCCAGTCACAGATCGGGGTTGAATCCATCATCAATCTTTAGCTCACTTCGCCACCCCAGACGTGGGTCCCTTGCTCGCTGTGCCACTGGATTCAAGCTAGCCTGGCCGATGAGGGGTGTTACCCCGAAACCGATCCCAGGATGCTTGTTTCCGGTACAGAGAGGACCCGGCTTGCCAGTTCGGGCTTGACTGTTCAGGCTTGATTGTTCCCATGAGGAAGAGTGTCAAGACGGATTTGCATATGGCTGGGTCCAAACTGGAGTGGCGTAGTGAGCAAAAGAATGACGATGAATTTAACCCAGATCTCTTGACTGGGGTGAATGTTTGATTCATTCAGCATTCCGTCAATCATTTGTTGCCACAACACTTTTCACTCTAAGTGGGATGGGTATGCCCAGACATGGGTCCCTTGCTTACTGTGCCACTGGATTTAAGCTAGCCTGGCTGATGAGGGGTGTTACCCCAAAACCAGCCGCAGGATGCTTGTTTCCGGTCCAGAGAGGACCCGGCTTGGTAGTTCGGGCTTGACTGTTTCCATAAGGAAGAGGTTCAAGACTGATTTGCATATGGCTAGGTCCAAACTGGGGTGGCGTAGTGAGCAAAAGAACGATGGATTTATACAAGATTTCTTGACTGGGGGTGAGTGTTTGATTCATTCAGCATTCCATCCATCATTTGTTGCTGCAACACTTTTCACTCTAAGTGGGATGGGTATGCCCAGACATGGGTCCCTTGCTCACTGTGCCAAGGATTCAAGCTAGCCTGGCTGATGAGGGGTGTTACCCTGAAACCAGTCCCTGGATGCTTGTTTCCGGTCCAGAGAGGACCCAGCTTGGCAGTTCGGGCTTGACTGTTCCCATGAGGAAGAGGGTCAAGACTGATTTGCAAATGGCTGGGTCCAAACTGGGGTGGTGTAGTGAGCAAAAGAACAATGGATTTAACCCAGATCTCTTGACTGGGGGTGAATGTTTGTTTCAGTCAGCTTTCCATCCATCATTTGTTGCTGCAACACTTTTCACCCTAAGTGGGATGGGTATGCCCAGACGCGGGTCCCTTGCTCGCTGTGCCACTGGATTCAAGATAGCCTTTCTGATGAGGGGTGCTACCCCGTAACCGATCCCAGGATGCTTGTTTCCAGTCCAGAGAGGACCTTGCTTGGCAGTTTGGGCTTGACTGTTCATATGAGGAAGATGGTCAAGACTGATTTGCATATGGCTGGGTCCAAACTGGTATGGCGTAGTGAGCAAAAGAACAATGAATTTATCGGAGATCTCTTGACTGGGGGTGAATGTTTGAGTCGTTCAGCATTCCGTCCATCATTTGTTGCCGCAACACTAGAGGACAAGGCAGCTTTGTGTAAACGTGCGCTTGCATGGTCAGTGATGAACTCGTACTCCACAATAAAACAACACAGCTATACAACCAATACATATCCACTAGGGAATAAATACAGGCTGGGGGTACTAATAATGGGGGAGTGAAATTTCTTGGACCACCGTCCGGCCTGGCGCCGCTCTGCCAACCATGGTACTAGCTAACGCCTATGTGGACTCGGAAAAGAAACCCTAATCCACGTCCTAAATAGCTGCCTCAGCTCTTAACGCAAAGGAAATTGCTACTTCACGCCGATTTTATCAGCCTAGGCGTACGCACATGCCGGCAGGCAGTAATCACCAGCCTGGATTCTCAGAATAGTCTGCACAACATAAAAACCATTAAATATCTTCAAATAGTAGCTACCAAACTAGATACAGCAGGTACAACTAGTAGTACGTGGAACATCTACCTGGATCAAAAGAGACTGGAATACTCAGGCTGATGAGGAGCAAAACTAATTATGACCTGCACCCCTTAGACTCTAAGCACTGCTTGCACCTTACAAATTGGAGCATATCGGATTCACAATCTCAAAAAGTTTTAAACTGAATGCCCAGGGGAAGGAAAGTGCAACAGCAGCAGGCACCAAGCCTCAAAATTTGCTTTCTGGACATGGACTGCCTGAACCTAACAACCAGATGTCAAACTGAATTGTGCAATCTTTTTTCAAGGCTGCAACACTTCAGGACACCAACTCTTGCAAAGAGGCTGACTGTAACAAACCTCACTATGGACCAAGCGCACAATTTTTATCAGCTTTTAGCACTTTATTACCGCTTGCACTTGAAAAGGCTTTTTTTTCACAGTTCTTAATATTTTTAAACATCTGATTTTTGTAAAGGTTTTTATTAACTGTACAATAAATATGACTATGACTATGACTACATTGTACATGTGGGATGGTGTGTGGCCCATCTTTCTTTACTTACCCATCTTGTGTTCTGCCAAAAAGGAGACAGCTACCTTTGCAATCTCCCATAATGTCCAGAGGTCTTGCGCCAGTAAATGAGCAAATGAAGCATTGTATGCTTGGAGGGCTACACATGCCAATGAAAAGATGGTGTGGCCAAGCACATCTAGATGCTTGCACTCCGTGGGCCTTATTTATGAAAGCCTGCGTCACTTTTGCGCCGCTGATGCATCACTTTTAGTGACGCAGCAGGGGCGCAAATAATGCGCCATGTTGCGCCATATTTACGAAGTGACGCATCTAGGTAGATGCGTCATTTCGTAAACCCCTGCGCTACATTATACCTGCGTCAGGTATAATGTATGCAGGGTGGGCGTTCCCCCGCAAGAAAGGGTCGTAGGAGTGGCGCAGTGAAATCTATGAGATTTCGCTGCGCCACTTCTAGGATGCCAATGCGTCAAAACCATACGCCTGCCTCATGGCAGGCGTAAGGGTGATGCAGGCCCTTTCACATGGGGCTTGCCCCATGTGAAAGGAACATTGCTGGAGTTGCGTCACGCTTCCGACACAACTCCAGCAATGCACCACTTTTGCTCTGACAGATACATCAGTAAAACTGACGTATATGTCATTCCTTGCGACATGATGCGTCATACAGTAAATATGACGCATCATTCGGGTCGCAAGAAAGGTGCACTGAGAAGTTTTGCATCGCTGCTTTCACGCAGCGGTGCGACACTTCTGATAAATGAGGCCCCCTGTATTGAGGAAGAGAAGTAAATTCACTGAATCTCTGTTTCTCTGACGATGCCTGTGAAACTCAAATCACTAGAAATCACTTACTACATTTTTTATCAGCATGTCCCACGGTACAGAGCTGTGTGGAACAATCAAGCTATGAAGTATTAACAAAGGATTTCTAAAGTTAATTATGGTTAAACTTCGGGAAATGATAACAGCATTCATGAGTTTGGCAAAGAAGGCAGTATTCTGATCTCATTTTGCTGATGAGCAGATTTGCAACCTGATTGATTCTGGTCTCACATGAAACATATCCTTGAGAAAAAGAGATGGATTTCAGCAAAGTATCAAGATATTCTTGCAAATGTGTACCAAATAACACTTAAATGGCATTTGAAATGACTGTAGTTGATGAAGTGTCCACATTAAAATTAGGAGGCAGAAGTATGCCACTTGATCTTCATTTTTAAATCACAACTTATTGACCAGTGCTCTTACGTATGGTCATGTTTTCTTTTCTTTTCATTATTTTTACATATCATAGTATGTCACTCTCGGTTTACAGACTGCAAATTATAATTTACTTCTAAAAAGAGCAAGGTAGAAACAAATTTCCATAAAGCTTAATAAGGATCAGAATGCATAACAGGGATGAGCAATTATTAGTATCTAAAGATAAACAAATAACTTATTCAGTGTGATGCACAGTGTCACGCTGATGCATGTGGCATGAAGCTAAACTAACAGGTGCCTAGTGAGGTAATTTTAAGTGTGAAAGAACAGTGAATGGTACTGGTAAAACAGTAAGGGGCATATTCACAAGGAGCTATCGCTGAATTAACGGCACTTTATCGCAGCCAAAGTCATGATAAATATACCTCCCCATTCACAAGCTGGTGTAAACAGCCCACAGCACCAGTTTACCCGCGATAGCAGCCGCAAAAAGCTTCGCCACAGAGGACCCGCGCAATTATCGCTATTGAGATGCAGAGTGGGCGTTCCCATGCCAAAAGGCGCAACAACATCACACCTCAACATTCTCCACGACCAGCCACATCGGCGATAAAAACACAAAACAGGCGATAAGGCGCATTAGCACCAGGAAGCCTACACCTGCTCTGACCTGGTGTTAAGTCGGACGGCAGCCTGTAAACCAAAAGGGAGCACAGCCCAGGGCTACATCGGAAGGGCAACAGATGCCATGGAGCCACCCATCATGCGGCCCGGACACCCAAGAGGGCCACAACACCCACCGCCACCACCCCCAGAACCGCCCCTCCCTGGCACCCCCCCGACCAAAGACATGCAACATCATCCACATCTAAACATGTACAAAATATTCCACTTGATGTCGCACAATCACAACTGGTGACATGCATGTGTCATCACAGAAATGAGCTGCACACATTCACTTTCAAAGCAACAAATGAAACTTTATTAAAATGAACACCGAAATGAAATGAAGACACATGGCCGCTCCCCTCGGGACAATACGTAGGTCACAGCCTGTAAGACAAAAAACATGATGAGAAGGTGTGTCCTGCGCACATCAGAGGACAGAGAGAGAGCGAAGGAGAGAGAGAGGAAGAGAGGGAGGGAGAGAGAGAGGAAGAGAGGGAGAGAGAGAGAGAGAGAGAGAGAAGAGGAGAGAGAGAGGAAGAGAGGGAGAGAGAGAGGAAGAGAGGGAGAGAGAGAGAAGAGGAGAGAGCGAGGAAGAGAGGGAGAGAGAGAGAGAGAGGAAGAGAGGGAGAGAGAGAGAGAGAAGAGGAGAGAGAGAGGAAGAGAGGGAGAGAGGGAGAGAGAGAGAGTGCCGCCCCTGCGCACCCAGGCCACACTGCTCACCTGCTGCCACTGGTGTGTCTCCAACCACGTGCCGGTATGTATAGCAGGACACCAGGTCACACATCTGAGTCAGAGCCGTCAGCTGAAACAAAGTCCAGATACAAGACTGGCACAGTACACACACTTGCACAAGACAACATCGCCTGCCCGCCCATGCACACCCAGGCAGAGGCCCCCCAACCCCTCCCGCCGCCCATCGGAGCATGCCCGCCCATGCACACCCAGGCCTCAATGCTCACCTTCCGCCACCGGCGCGTAGACAGGAGGTCCCACCACGTGCCGCTGCAAGCCACAAGCCCAGGGCCCGCGGACATGGCACCCTCCACATCATGCAGCCCGCTCCGCAGGCCACCAGGTCTCACGTTTGTTGCTGGGTCTTGATTAGTCCATGGCATAGGACATACCAGTGCATCCGGTACCATCGCAGGCTGCACACCCGCTCAGCAGCTTAAGGTGCCACTGACTCAGTGCACCCAAAGTCACCGTCCCGTGGCGGGGTGCCTGTGCCGTCCGCAAGGCCCCGTGTGCCACTAACCCTGTGCAACCCCAGTCTGCGCCACGTGGTGGTAGGCCCGTGCCGTCCACAAGGACTCGTGTACCACTAACCCTGTGCAACCCCAGTCTGCGCCACGTGGTGGTAGGCCCGTGCCGTCCACAAGGCCTCATGTGCCACTAACCATGTGCAACCCCAGTCTGCGCCACGTGGTGGTAGGCCCGTGCCGTCCACAAGGCCTCGTGTGCCACTAACCCTGTGCGCAAAAACTCATGGGCCCTTAATGATTGAGAACCGTGGAGCGTCGGTCATCCAGTCACCACCGGCAGAGGGGAATGTGACGTCGTCGGCCCCTTATGTTGGCAGATTCACATGGCCTGTGATGCCTGTGCCGGATGGGTGTGGTGTGCATGCAAACCTGTCCTCAGGGAGTGGCTGTGACATGCTGACAACTAGACCAGTGACCTGCACACCACCAGCGAGTATGCCTGCGACGGGTAGCAATGAGGGCCCCCCCTCGGAGCGTTAGCGGAGTGGTCTGGCCTGCCGTACGCAGGACCAGTGCAGGGCTTGCAACAATGACTCGTGGGCTCTGGGCGTGGTTCAGTCCATGTTCGGACAAGGAAGTGACTAATGCGTGTGTCCCTGTTGTAGTGTTCATGGGACCCGGTACACAAAATGCAATGTAGCACCCTCTGACTGGCATCCCACAGGATGAGCATCATTGACGCAAGGGAAGTCACTGTCCCTACATTCATCCACACATTCACACATGAATGATGAAAGACATGACACAGCAGTGCGTTACTGGATGTTTATTGCACATCCAGTGCAGTTATGCAGCTGGAGCGGTACAGGGCAATGCCGAGCACACTACACAATATGGGCACGTGGAGGGCCAGCCAGAGTCCATCCGGGGATGACATGTACTGCGGAAGAGGAAGGGTACAGTCCGCAGTCTGGTCGACGTGTCATTGGTCGTCAAACAGGATGTGGCAGTCCATGTCGCTGTCCAAGGTGAGTGCATCGGAGTGTATCGGGGGTCAGTGGAAGGTCATGAGGCCATGTGCGGGACCAAGCAGAAACAGGCCAGGTGGCAGAAATGTATGCTAGTGCCTCCTTCTGAGAGCCAACCCATCCACGTCCTCGTCCTCGGATATGTGCTCTGCCCCACCTGTGGGTGTTGCAGTACCGGCTGCGGCACTGTGTGCCACTGACACATCAGGGGCCTGAGTGGATACGCCTGCCACACTGGGAGGCACTGACACAACAGGGGGCGGAGATGTGGATGGTGTGGGGGCAGCCGCATTCATCAGCGACACGCCTTGTGGCAGCAATGCCATGATGAAATACTGCAGGGCATGGTAGATCCCTGCTACATTTCGATGGTGTGCAGCGGTGGCTGCCATCCTTTCTGCCTCCATCCGCACCATGCCCTCCATGAGCCTCCGCTTGTGTGCCAGCTCACGGCTGGCATCGCTGGAGCCACTCTGAGCGGACAGGTGTTCTTCTCTCCACGTCATGACTCCAGCGATGTCAGTCAGGGCTGGTTGGAGACCATGGGGTGGACGTAGACACCCGTGGATGGCGTCCAGTTTGGAAGCCATGAGGTCGAACCGCACCCGCACCTGCTCAGCCATCTCCCTCTGGCCCTCCAGCACATGGCGTTGAAAGGCCATGTGTTGTTCCTGGGGGTCTTGGGAGAGTTCCGGGGCTGTGGGTGCCTCCTGCTAGGTGGTTTGGGTGGTGGGTGGGGTCTCATCGATGTGGCTGGGCTGCCCTGATCCTGGAGGTGAGTGGCGGATGAGGTCAATGATGTCTTGGATGGTTTGGGTGTCGATGCTGGTGTTGTCCTCCTCGTCATCAGTGAAGAGTGGCTGGGACTGCTCTGCAGGAGGTGTTGACGATGCCCCTGCGATGTGAAGGGGGATGGTGTATTACAATGTGTCCACATGTATGTAGCCGCATGGTACAGGTTGACATTCAGACAGCATGGCATTGTACATTGTGACAGTCTGTGGGTATGGGCGAGGACCCAGGGTCATTGTGGGTATGCACTGTGCCCTGCTTGCTTGTGCATGTGTTCCATTGTGGCCATCTCCACCCGTCCCCCCAGTACCTGGTGGTCACTCACCCTGTTGCGGTTGTGTTGTGTCCTGTCGAGCAGTGTCCGGTCCCCCGACTCCAGTCACAGTCTCCACACTGATGACTGTCGACACCAGCTCCTCCATGTCATCCAGCTCCAGCTGTGGCGCTGGGCCCCCACCTCCGGTCTGCGTTGCTGCCTTCTGGTTGGCGGTGAGTTTCTCCTTGGTCTTCCGCTTGATGTCATTTCATCGCCTCTTGACCTCGTCCATTGTCCGCTTGTGCTCTCCAACGGCATTCACCTTGTCGACGATGTCCCGCCATATTCCAGTTTTGGTGCCCAATGACACGTTGGAGGTGATGAAGAGTTGTTGATGGTGTTCCATCATCTCCGTGACTATGATCCTGTTCGCCTGCGGACTGAACTTGGTCTTCCTCGTCTTCTTGTCCGTGCCCTTCCCTGTCCCCGAGGTCCCAGGCTGGTAGTCCGGGGTGCTTGTGGGGTTGCGCTCGTCCTCTGTGCCTGCTCCGGCTGCCTCCATGGTACTTGGGTGTTGGTCAGTTTGTGTGTGGGTATTTTTTCTACTTTTATGGTGATTTTTGACGCCTGCCAGGTGTGTGTTGCAGGCCTGGCACTGCTTGTCGCTGATTTCCTCATCGCGCTTTGGCCCATCGCTTGTTTTTTAGTGTTGTGGTTTGTGTTTTTATCTCCATCGTGGTGGTTGTATCGCGGACATTGTCCGCGGTTTCGGCAGACTATCGCTTGCTACCGCCTTGTTGTGAATTCCACGTTGACATGGGGTTATTTTCCCGCGATAGGCTGCGATATTGAAAGTTACGTTACGCTACTCTTGCGGTAGTTATCGCACGTTCTTGTGAATATACCCCTAAAATGTTTTGCCACGATGGCCACTGATTCTAATGAAGAGTACTTACAATGGAGGCACGGCGGAGTTGTGGTCCACGTGCAAACACATTTCTCTTTGCTTTGTATTTTTAGTGACCCAACTTGTAACATTTCTTGCCTCTCAAAATGCTGACCTAAATCTGATGCAAAAAGTGTTTTCATATATTAATATTTTTGTATCATTAATTTTCTCACTTTGTGTTTGTGCCAGCTTTTTACGTGACTACTGTGATACAAATCTCACACAGTGTAAGCAATGGAGTACCGTTTTAGTTTAAAAAAACACCATTAAGGACCAGGTGTCGGTCACAGCCCCTATTTCCAGTTATATCATTAATGGAGGCTTTGGTTAGTCCTTGAAGGGAGTTGCAAGAAGGGCTTTCAGAGTTGGTTGTAGATTTATTCTCAAGTGCACTTGGGCGATTGTTAGAAATGGGATCTCTAGTTGGCAAGGGCTCGCACCTTTGTCCAAGTAGGGACCCTTCTTCCTAGTCAGGGTAAGGGTGTTACACTCGTGAAGTAACCCCTGCTCACCCTCGTGGTAGCTTGGCACGAGCAGTCAGGCTTAATTCAGAGGCAGTGTGTAAAGCATTTGCACATAACCAACAGTAATACAGTGTAAGCACTACAAACGGACACCACACCAGTTTAGAAAAATAACCAATATTTTATATACTCAAGACAAGACCAATTACGACAAAAATCCACAATACTATACTTTAAAAACGAATACTTGATAAGGTAACTTCTTCTTTGCAGGAATAGCACAAAAGCAAAGTTTGTACGAGTCGGTAGCTCCGTCCGAGCCTACCGTGATGCTGAAAACCCCAGAGTCTAACAGTTCCAGCCGACCGCGTCGATACGGGCCAGCAGAGTCATGAACAGACTCGGTTACAGTACCTTTCTCGTTGTGGCTGGTACGGAGTGTACGAGCCGGTCGGCGTTCATCGTGGTTGCGGTGCAAGACGGAGCGATGCAAGGTGCGGTGTCCCTCGATGCGGTGCAGGCAGCGGCTCGATGAGCGTCGTGCAGACGGAGTCGGTGAGTCCAAGGCGTGCGATGCAGGGTGAGGCGATGCTCGATGCGGTGCTGACAGGTTGCGATGCAGGCGACCTAGCCGGAGTGCGGGAGCTGGCGTCGGACAGCGGTGCGAGTCGGAGCAGTGCGTCGCAGACGTGCGAGCGGTGCCCCAAATGCGGTGCGGTCACGACTCTTGAGCCAGTTGCAGCGACCGCGTCGGTCGGGTCCGGTTGGTTCAGTGAAGCGATGCGATGCGAACTGCGGTGCCCACAGGTCACGGTGCAAGCAGCGGCTCGATGTTGGCGGCGTCGGACGTCGCCCACGGTGAGACCAGGGTTGCGATGCGAAGCGGGGCGATGCGGTCTGCGGGGCAAACAGGTCACCGGCCAGGGATGGATTCGGTTGACGGAGTCGGTTGCAGTTCCCTTCCTCTGTGGCAACTGAAACAGCGTTCCAGCAGCGGTACCCAGAGGCTTGCGAAGTCTTTGTAGTCCCTGAGACTTCTTAACAGGAGGCCAGCTCGGTTTCAGGCCCTTGGAGATACTCAGCACAAGTTTGTAGAAAGTTCCTTCCTTTCACTGCCCAAGGCAGAAGCAGCAGCTGCAGGCCAACCCAACAAAGCAACAACACAGCAAAGGGGCAGTACTCCTCCTGGCAGCTCTTCTAGCTCTTCGTCTTGGTAGGTTCCTTGATTCCAGCGAGATCTAAATTCATGGGGTCAGGGCCCCAATATTTATATCCCTAATTCCTTTGTTCTCTGAAGGCAGAGAGGCCTTTGCCTAGTCCAAACCAGTTCTGGAGCACTTTGTTGACAAGTCTCCATCCCTTCTTTCAGTGAGTAGGCCAGGGACATCAGACGCACCACAGGAGGTGGAGCCAGCATTGTGGAGGGAAGGCACTGTCCTATTCAGGGCCCAGGTGCGACCCCTCCCACCCATCTACATGTAGATCTTGCTATTCAGCCCTGTGCTGACTCACCCTGTCTCCTGGCATCCCCCAGCCCCCTGTCACTCACATTCCAGACAAGGAATACACAACCTCGCAGAGGCAGGCTTGGATGGTTAGACAAGAAAATACCCACTTCCTAAAAGTGGTATTTTCAAACACAGAATGTTAAAACCAACTTCACTAAAAGCTGCATTTTATCATTCTGAGTCCAGGCATACTAAACTCGAATTTCTACCATGTTCCCGGGGTCAGTTAGGATTATAAGCTGTAATAATCAAAACTGCCCGTTCTAGCCTAGGGGGAGCATCGCCCCCTCCAGTGTGGATTTACCCGGCACATCGTCTTCGGAACCGCCGCACTCAGCACTGGCACTTCGTTCAATGGCCTATTGTATCGTTGCCACTGCGTGAAGAAAATAGGTGCATCACCTCGACTGCGGGCTCGATATTGGCGCATCACTTGTCTGCACTGTGCATCTCGCTGTTGCGACCAGGATCAAGGCACGCCGGGCCTGCAGGACACCTGTCCCTGGCCTGCGCTCCATCACTGTTGGCTTTAATGTTGAATTTGCCCCTGTCCAGCACGAACAGATAAGCCCCATAAGCGCGTATTGCTTCTAAGCGCAAGAACTCTTTGTGTTCTTAAAAATTCATATCTCAACTTCTATTTATTGGATTTTTGTCATTTTGGTCTTGATTTACTTATAAAATTAATGTCTATTTTTCTAAACCAGTGTAGAGTCTGTTTGTGGTGTTTTCATTGTGTTACTGCATGTGTGTGTGTTGCACAAATACTTTACACATTGCCTCTTTAGATAAGCCTGACTGCTCTGTTCCAAGCTACCAGAGAGTGAGCATAGGTTATCTTTTAGTATGTATCTAGCTTACCCTGACTAGAGTGGTGGTCCCTACTTGGACAGGGTGAATTCCTCTGCCAACTAGAGAGCCCATTTCTAAAATTTGTGATCAGCAGTGAGGATAGGACTTGTGTTTGTGCAATACCATATAGTAACTCATTGTTCACTACAACTCTATACCAAGACCAATTCAAAACCTTTTCAGTTCTCCCTAATTGCCCTTTTGAGTTTTTAGCTAAACCATGTCTCTTTCTGGAGAAGCAACACCTGCACCTGAACATGCAGTAATTGATTTTGAGCTGGCCAAGTTAGAATCCTACACTGTGGCCCGGCTTACGGATTTTTGTAAGGGGTTTCAAGTATCTATGAGAGGCTTCACCTGGAAGTTGGAGTTGCAGAAGGCTTTGAGACCCTGGCCAGGCACCCAGAATGGAGGTCCCAGAGGAGGAGGAGCAGGACATTCAGGAGCAAGAGGATGAGCTGAATCTAGATCCTAATGAGGATTTGGAACTGCCTGTAGAGGGGGCCAACAACTTGCCGGAAGCAGTAGTGGTTCCCTGAGCAGAGAGCAGTGTCTCCTCAAAGAACCTGTCCCCAGAGGAGCTGGCAGACAGGAGGTAGGGAAAAAGGCTCACATTTGAGCTTAGCACATTAAAGTTGGAGCAGGAAGTAAAGCTGCGCAAACTGAAATTTGACAAAGAACAGGCTCAAGAGAGAGAGAGAACAAGAGTAAAAGAGGTTGCTCTGGAGGAGAGGAAACTAACCTCGACTTCTACTGATTTGGAATTTCGTTGTTTTGGTCTTGTTTTACTTAGATACATATTCTATATTTTTCTAAACCTGTGTGGAGTCTTTTGTGGTGTTTCCACTTTCTGCAGCTGTGCTTTCTGCTTTTATTTAAAGCAGACAAGCAGAGATGCGCTGACAGTCTCTCAGAAAGCTCTGTCAGCTTGGCCTGGAAGGCCTTAATGGCATTCCAATAGTGGGTAACAAGTTTGTTATCAACTGTTGCTAGTCAAATCGGTGAGTTATCAGATTCAGAAACGTAAATAAATGGAAGTGTCTCTCTACCAAAGCAATATATAAAATGTAATTATAGATGGGTAACAGTGAATATTGGGATCTGTTTCACTGAAGGGTTCTGAGTGAAATCAAATAGACAACAAGAGTGAAGCCTGCGTTGTCTATGTAATACAGAACCCCAAGGTTCTAAACATTCCCTTTACTCAATTGTAATCCATGTATACTTTACAAATTAAGCTCACCACCCCCTAGGCCAGTCCAAAACCTCCCCTCCCAAAGCAGAGCCACTTGCCCTCCATTAGGGCAGAAAGCTAGCACTGCACTGACAGGCTCTCAGAGAGGCCTGTCAGACCAGCCTGGAAATCCTGTATGAAGTAGCAACAGTGAGAAACAACTTTTATTACCCAGTGTTGCTACATCATAGCAGTGAATAATCATATTCAGAATCTGATGTTCATGCTCGTGGTTCTCAGTCAGAGATATACATAACATATAGACTTATAGATAGGTAACAGTAAATTAAAGGGATGTTTTTCACCTAGGGGTTCTGACTAACATCAAATAGACAACAAGAGCGAAACTCGAGTTGTCTATGATGTCACTCAGAACCACGAGGTAAAAACATCCCCGTAATTCCCTTTTACCCATCCATAATTTTATATTATGTATGATCCCCAAAATCATCTACTGTTTCCA
This sequence comes from Calotriton arnoldi, assembly GCA_963921515.1. Taxonomy (NCBI): domain Eukaryota; kingdom Metazoa; phylum Chordata; class Amphibia; order Caudata; family Salamandridae; genus Calotriton; species Calotriton arnoldi. The sequence goes on from CAWUFW010005986.1 coordinate 524,281, forward strand.
AATGTCATACATAACATATGATGTCAACTATTTTTGTTGTAGGAGTCTGTATGCCAGTCCTCGGGCTCTCTCTACGATTCCATGAACATACAGGCAGCTGTTATTTCCATGGAGTGCTTACTAGCCTACACATGTGTGTGTTCTTAAATGGCTTGATACCTTTGTCATACAATAAAGGAAATGGTGGCATTGTTTGAGATTTAAGGTACGTTGGGTATATCTATTGCATTACTTTTGTGCATGGAGTTTCTTTCCCCTCGTCATTTGATATTGAAGTGTTTCGAACTATTTCAGATGACTGTAATTTCACAAGTGAACAACACACTGTGAGAACTAATTTCGCATTGCCAACAATACAATTGTGTAGTATTCCACTACTTCACATGCACATCATCATGACATACTGTGCCAGTAGAGGAGGAAACGTTTTTAGTGAGCTCTAATTACTAAGCAAATGTATGCTACATCACCATCTCCACATTTGCAGAACCTGTTTATGTGCATTGCAGTACTTAATTTGGAGCTTAAAATGCAGACGATTTCTTTCTGCATATGGCTGAAAGCACTTCTTGTGAAGAAACACATTTATTTCATGTGGCCTAAAACTGTTTTGCAGAAATTGCTGCGTAGCATGATTCGATAAATGTTGCAGAAGGGAGTATTCCCTGGCTTAATTAACTTTGCAATTTGAAAAACTTGCGTGCAACAATTTACACATATGTCATAAATGTGTGAGTTTCAGTAGTGGATTGCAAGATGACTTTTTTTTTTTCTTAAACTGATTTTCTATACATGACGCTTAATTAACATGAATGTATTGCATTTTATTTGTTTCAGTGTTTTCGTTTGAAAACAAAAGATGTATTAGCAAAATAAATTTGCTCTGCAAATGCATATTTTTGAGCAGTAAGCATTTTTTTAAATCATACACAATCTATTTTGTATGTGCAATGGAGCTTGTTAGACCTGGCACCATTGGCGTGGGTCTCCCTTCCATTTTTTGCTGTTGCCTCCTGTGTTTTGCTATGTTTTTGCTGGTCTAGATGCTTTTGGCACTTTGCCACTGCTATTCAGTGCCAAAGTGCAAGTGCTCCCTATGGTAAATTGTTGTATGGATTAGTGATTCCATGATTGGATTATTTGATTTACTTGTCAGACCCTAGTACAGTGCACAGCGTGTACCCAGGGCCTGTAAATCAAATGCTACTGGTGGGCTTGCAGCGCTGATTGTGCCACCCATTCGATCAGCCTGTAAAGTGTGACTCAGGCCTGCCATTGCAGAGCCTGTGTGCAGTCTAGTACTGCCATGTTGACTTGGTAAGTGCACCCATTTGCCAGTCCCTAAACCTTCCCTTTTCTACATATTAGTCACCCCTAAGGTAGGCCCAAGGGCAGGGTGCATTGTATGTAAAAGGTAGGACATGCCCTGATGTGTGTGGCATGTCCTGATAGTGAATTACAGCCAATTTTGTTTTTCACTATTGCAAGGCTACCTGCTCCCATAGGCCAGAATGGGCAGTTTGATTATAACATCTTATAATCCTAACTGACCCAGGGAACCAGGTAGAAATTTGAGTTTAGTATGCTTGAACTCAGAATGTTAAAATACATCTTTTAGTGTCGGTGATTTTTACATTCTGTGTTTGAAAATACTACTTTTAGAAAGTAGGTATTTTCTTACCTAACCATCCAGCCTGCCTCTGCTAGGTTGTGTATTGCATGTCTGGTTTGTGAGTGACAGGGGCTGGGGTGGCTCCAGGAGACAGGGTGATCAGCACTAGGCTGAATAGACCTACCTGCATTGGGAGTGGTGGGAGGAGTAGCACCTGGGCCTGAATAGGGCTGTGCCTGCCTTCCACAATGCTGGCTCCACCTCCTGTGGTTCGTCTGATGACCCTGGCCCTCACTGACAAAGGGAGAAGTTGTGCACTGGCAGGATGCACCCAGAACTGGTTTGGACTAGGTACAGAGACTCTCTGCCTTCAGAGACAAAGGATTTGTGGGTATAAAATGGGGGACCCAGACCCCGGAACTTTAGATCACTTCTGGGAATCAAGACAAACCTTTGCTGAGGAGAAGAACCAGGAAACTGAAGGAGGAGACTACCCCTATGCTGTGTGCTGTTTGGGGGTTGTCCTGCAGTGGTTGCTTAATTGCCAAAGAAAGGAGAAAATGACTGAGTGTGCTTTCATCATCTTGAAGAAGATCTCCAAGGGCTTGAACATTGAGCTTGCCTGCTGCCTGAAGTCTCAGGGATACAAGACTTCACTACCAGCTTCCCCCTGAATTCCCTTGCTGGGACTTGAAGTGCCTGCTGTTGTGTTGGGCCTTCTGAGAGACTGTTTGTCGCTGGGAGCTGGAAGCGCGACGCAACAAGGAGAAGCGTGTCGCCGCCGCAGCAGTTGCTGTCGCATCACCGAAGAGGCGTGCCGCAGCTGTTCGCCGTCGCATCACCGACGAAGCACGTCGCATCCCCAGAGAAGCGAGTCGCCACCGCAGAGGTTGCCGGCACATCACCGGAGAAGCATGTTGCAGGGCCTGTCGCGGCTCAGAAGTTACCGAGCTCGCCGCATGGCCGTCGGGCATGCACGCATCGCATCCAATGTTGTCGCATCGCATCGAGGCGCCATCTTGTCGCATCGTAACCGGAGCGCAGTAAGAACCCGACGCATCACCTCCCCACGCGGTAAAGAACCCGACGCATCACCTCCTCTCCGGTAAGGAACCGACGCATCACCTCCCCTGCGCTGTAGTAAGGAACAGACGCATCACCTTCCCCGAAGCAAGGAACCGACGCATCACCGTTCTTGCGTGTAAGGAACCGACGCATCACCTTCCCTGCTACCCTTTTGTTTGTTTTGCGTTTCGCATCCAAGGTACATTGAGAGTAAAGTGTCGCATTTACAATCTAAAGTGAACTAAGCTATTTCTACCATTCTAAAGTCTTATTTTTGAATACTGTATTGTGGATTTTTGTCGTTTGGGTCTTGTGTTAAGTCTATATAAAGAATACTTATTTTTCTAAACCTGTGTGGTGTCCATCTGTAGTGTTTTCACTATATTACTGTATGTATTCACAAATGCTTTACACACTGCCTCTGAGATAAGCCTGCCTGCTCGTGCCAAGCTACCAAGGGGGTGAGCAAGGGTTATTTTAGGAGTGTAGCCCCTTACCCTGACTAGACGCAAGGGTCCCTATTTGGTCAAAGGTACCTACCTCTGCCAACTAGAGACCCCCAAATCTAACAGAGCTTAAAACACTTACGCAATCAAAATGTCCATTGACTCATATTCACGACATTCAGTAGGCTCAAATCTATATTTGAGGTCCTTTTCCAACTTTTCAGAATTCGAAACTTTCAAATAGCTCCAGGAGTTACATCTGCAAAAATGTAGCAGGTGAACATTTAGGCCTCTGTAAATAAGACACAGTAGTGAATTTGCACTTGCTAATCCTTTTCATTACTCCACTATTATCTTCAGGGGTGGCCCCTAAATAGCTGCCCGTCTGCTCCGGCCATATCCAGGGTGAAAATGCGCCTCCCATAAGTTTGCGAATGCCTAGCAGTGCGATTGTTTAAAGGTGTTCACATTTTTCTACAATCAGTCCCTATGAGCTGATTAGCTCCCTTTTAAAGTTAGACTGTACTTAAATAACGCTATTTATGAGTAAATTCCTTTATGAGTGTAATTTCAAATTTTGTGAATAAAAAATGTAAGTTGGTGGTCATACATTAAGGTGTTTGTGCACCTAGGTTTATATTAGGGGGCTAATTTATGAAAGCCCTGCGTCACTTTTGTACCACGTAAAGTGGAACACACATGACGCAAGGCTCTCATAAAGATTTATGAAGCCGTGCAAAGCCACCCTGCGGGGCTTTGAGTGGCTTCATAAATCATGAGCAATGTGACGCAGAGCAAATTGCTGTGTCGCCTTCTCTGCGCCCGGGAGGCGTTCCATGTGCGCTGCAGTGGGTTTTCCCACGCAGCACCCAAGGAGTTTGATGCTGCCCCAAATTTACAAAGTGATGTAAACCTGAAGCATCAAATCTGTATGTCTCCCGAGGTGATGAGTAACGAGGAGAAATATGTTAATTTCTCCACGCTTTTTTTCTCTTTCCATGTGTGCAGGAAGTTGCCCCTTTCTGCACAAAAGCAATCCTGCTTGCAATGGAGGCACCCTTGCACCTTGGTGAAGGGTGTCTAAGTTGGCACTCGCCTGCCAAAACGACTCAAGCGCAGGCTGAAAGGACAGCAATGAGCTGTATTGCTTAAATACGGTTTATTTCAATCTAAACCTGGGCTGTCTACTGTAGACAGATTATATATATACGTACACACACATCCTAAGGAAAAACAAGGACATTTATAAATATCATGTTTTTTTCATTTGCCAAAAAGTGTTAGGAATCGAGGTAATGGTTGAAATACACCGCAAATGGCAGGGGTTTCCCAACACATCTCCTGGTTAATGATCTTCTGATGAACTGGTCTTTTATTGTGCTCAGCTAAACATTTTTAACCATATTTAAAAGGGCGACTAAACTATTTATGATAAAATAAATAACAAACTTTCATGCAGGGTAAGATGTAACAATTAAATTGAACTTAGTAATGCAGAAAGTAAACTAATGTTAGTCAACAATAGATGGGCATTTTATTAGAATTTCAATTCAATCTTATGTCTTTTATAGTTTTTCTTCTAATCGTTGAGTGCTGGTTCTAAGTGTAACATAAACATCATTGTTTAAGTCAATACCGATAATATTTTACTACATCGTTAGTAGAAAAGAAGAAGCCAGATCACAGAACATGGTTGTTTCTATGACATAATATCAACAACAAAATTGCAGGCACATTAAATATCGCAACAAAAAATTGAGGACGCAAATATTAACTTTACATAATTGGTATGTAAAGTACACAAATATCGACTACATAAACACAGTTGACAAAAATATCGTCATTAAACAAGAGTGCAGAATTTAAAATATTTAACATATATTAACTTCAAGCATATGTTCATTTAAGAAATATATTAAATTAAACAAATATACACATAATAAAGAAAATATATGAAGTAACTATCAAACTTTAATATAAATTAAAAACATGTAAACAAATACAACAATTAAATAGGTATATGCACAAAAATATAATTCAAATTAAATAAAAGCAAATCCATATCTTGCTGCAGGTAGTGCGATGCGAGAAATATAAACACAGATTTAACATCATGGGACTTATTTAGTAGCTCCTTGCACCGCCGGTGCGTCACTTTTAATAAGGGAAAAAGTGACATACCTGCGGCGCAAGGCGCTTGTAAATAAGCCCCCATGATTGAACAAGATGGCGTTGAAGCATAACAGAGGACTAACTAGCCTAAGCAAGAAAAACAGGGCCTTATTTATGAGAAGTGTTGCACCGTTGCGACAAAGCAGCGATGCAACACTTCTCAGTGCATCCTCCTTGCAACACCATAGATGCGCCTTATTTACAGTCCGGCGCATCATGTCGCAAGGAGTTACAGATACGTCAGTATTACTGACGTATCTGTAGGCGCAAAAGTGACTCATTGCTGGGGTATGTCTGAAAACAGACGCAACTCCAACAATCTGTCCTTTCACATGAGGCAAGCCCCATGATTTCAGTGTGCCACTTCTACGAGGCTTTGATGCGGGGGAACGCCCACCATGCATAGATTATACCTGAAGCAGGTATAATGTAGCGCAGGGGTTTACAAAGTGACGCATCTGCCTAGATGCATCACTTCGTAAATACGGTGCAACACAGCGCATTATTTACGCTGCCGCAGTGTCACAAAAAGTGATGCAACGGCGACGTAAATGTGACGCAGGGCTTCATAAATAAGGCCCACACACTTTAGCACAAAGTAATGATTTCGTTACAATTGCGTTAGCTCCAGGTCAGTATACACGCATGAACTGAAGCGAAGAGCAATTAATATTACTGCACGTTTTATGTCAAAACCACAAAATCTCCCTCTCCTATTAAAGGTAAACATCTTGAACTCGATTTAAAGACCAGTAGTCCGGATCTTAATGATTTGCCAGTATGTACACACCAGTATTGTTATGAATATTGTTATGAGGCTGGGTATAGATAAAAAGCTTGCTGTGCAAAGGGTAACATAGCATACAAGCATTTGTGACTACATACAATTTAATTGCTTTAGATATCTGCAGCCAGGTCATCCCAATGAAGAAGAAAAGGTGTATTCGTGTATTTTATTTTAGAAGGCTCTCACTGGGATATGCAGTGGCCTTGGTGTGTATCCAATATTAAGTATAGCCGAGAGATTTATTACTGTGCTCGTTTTATAGTTTTACTCTGGACTTCCCCTCACTTCAAAAGCTAAGCCCGCAGTGGCATTGAAAAGTCCTGTATATAAATGGCTCTCTACTACTGTGGATTTCGGTGTATAAGCATGATCTGCTAACTACAGAAGACATATATCATGGATGCCCATATAAACAAAAGCAATAGGCTTGGAAATGGGTCTTCACACACTGTACATTTCAAACTGTGATGCAATGGTCTGCAGAGAAGACAGCCTGCGGCAAAGAGAGCCATTTCCGTAGCTTCAGGGCACTAAAAAAAGCGGCACATAAACAACAGAAAATCTCTGCCTGAAAAGCAATTCTGCAGGCTCCAAGCCCTATGCATTTGTAATTGCAGTGTATTGCTGCAAATATGATTAACAGTACGATTTTGAGCTTACTTTTGAAATTCACTCGTGCACAGTAAAAGTAAAAACGGTTGAAATGAATGTTAAACAATCCCTGAAAATACCTATTCTAATTGCAAATGATGGTAAATATGTGTGTTTTGCATAGAATTCATGAATTCCTATTTGAACCTGTGGTGATATCTTCACATTGCTGCGAATTGAGGCTATTTTAAAGTCTGTATTACAAAAATACTCTGGGGCATATCTACAAGGCCATGCGATAATTATCGCTCAGCGCTCTTAGCGCGAGGATAATTATCGCCGGCCGAAACTGAATTTTATCGCGGAGATAGCGTGCTATCAGCAACGCTTATCTCCAAAGCAATAAAATTCAGAGCGCAAGCTGCCAATTGTGCGATTATCGCTGGAAATACAGCGATAATCGCACAAGGTTTGGCAATAGCTTGCTGATAGGGCAAGACATACTTAGCCATGATATCCACCTTCCATAGGATATCATGGCTAAGTCAGTCTCAAAGCAGGCGTTAGGAAAGTAGCGATAACAGAGGTTATCGCTACTTTTCTTGTCACTATGCTTCTTTGCCTGAGGCGACATTTTCTCCCGTTATCCTGGGGAGGAACGCCCACTTTGAATCTCATTAGAGATGCAGAGCTGGGCGATAGGGAAAGGGCGATGTAGCATGGATTCACGCGTTAGCGTGTCCTTGCTAATAGGGCGTTAAAATTATCGCCGCTTTTCGTCCGAAAACGGACGCTAAAGCGGCGATAATTTTATCGCCAGCCCTTGTAGATATTCCCCTCTATTTGTTACATCCCTCCTACCCCCTATGTTCACTCTGAGGACAATTGGGGCCCTCGAATGGGCTTACGGTGGAACTGTTCAGGGGTGTAACACAGGATCCTGTGGCCATTGCAGCACTGGGGGCCCCAACCCTTCAAGGGACCCCCCTGTTGTTTAATTCTTCCAATCATATCACAGGAATCTCTTGATAAATGAACTGCTTTATTCCAAGTAAGATGCACACACACAGGAAACAGTTGCGTCTGGTTCCACCGCAGCATCTGTACTAAGTCAGAGCCCCACAGTGGAACCTTAATATGTCATAAACACATTCAATAGATGCAAATCATACCACATCCCCCTTTTTATAAATCTTCAGCAAAGAAAGCTAAATTCAGAGTAAGATTATAATAAAAAGAAATCTGATAAACATTAATAAATAAATGCGCGCACATCATCTACCCCCTATAAAAAACAAACAACAAAAAAACATATTTACATAACCCCACAACGAAATCCTTCAACCATCCTGGCAATTCTCTCTTCCTGCCGCTCTTACCAGAAACATCATCCGGCATACTACCTTTAAAACCATTCTCAACCCCACCAGTACTTGGTCCATCCGTATTCCCAACACTCATCTCTCCTTCCACTCCAACAACAACACTCTTATCTTGCATAGATGTCTGTTCTTTAGATAATTCGCAAATGTCTGTGGACCAAAGCGGATCAGTTTCAAATATAGGATTTAATTTCTCAAACCCACACTGTTGTTCTTTAGAACATAAAGCCACATGCTTCAAATTCCACATGATTCCATTTTCCAGTCCCACCGCATTCCTTAAGATTTCTATCACTTTTTGAGGTTGGTAAAATTGACTTTCTCCTTTAGGTGCTTATATAGGTTTCATGATTCTCATCCAATCACCCACCTTAATGTGGACCATCTTGACTTTATTGTGAGCATTGTGATAATCTTTGCTCTTGCGATAAGTCTCCTCTAATTTTTCCTTCTCCAATTCAGGTGACCGCTTCTGCACAGCATTGTCGCACAGGCACTCCAGTGTAAACTTTCATTTGGGAATCCTACCCCTCGTCGTAACAAACGGGGACATACCAGTCACATCATTGTTGGTCACTCTGTATGCCCAAACCGCTTCCTTTACAGCAATCCTCCGATCATGACCTTTATGAACTGCACCCTGAATCACCCCCTTGACCACACGGTTACATCTCTCAAACTGTGCCATTATCAAATGCAGTAGTCTTAAGCTTCACACCCACTCTTTCAAAATATGTTTTAGCTGCATGAGAAACACATTGTACTCCATTGTCACTCAAAAGTGCAGCTAGAATAACTTCTGACCAAAATGTCCTGTCTAAAAATTCCAACACTGCAACTGTGTCAGCTTTTTCCACTACATCCACAACTGGCCATTTTGTAAACAGATCCATCCGAACAATCACATACTCTTGCACCTCACCCACCGGACCCAACAAATCAATAGCAACGATCTCCCATGCCTTTTTGGGAATAAGACTTTCACTCATGGGAGGAGTTAAGGTACTTAAAGTTTTATCAGATGCAGAGCAACCTCCACAACTGCGGATAAATCTTTCCACAGCTTTATCCACACCAGGCCACCAAAATGACTCTTTAACCACACTCTTAGTCCTCACCACATCAAAATGGCCCTCATGACAGCGATTTAAAATCATTTTCTGCACACCCACTGGAGGAATTATTCTGCAACCTGTAAAAACCACATCTCTATCCACCGACAACTCAGACCTAAGTTCCCAAATAGGTCTACATTCTTCAGATAATAACTCTTTTCTAGGCCAACCACTGGTCATGTACCTCAAAATATCCTGCAAATCTCCATCCTCTTTCTGTTTGTCTACCCACTCCTTTTGCTTAATAGCTGGTGACCCAGAATCATGAATCAAAGCAACTTTAAAATCATTTCAAGAATCATTCTCATATTCCTCTAAAGGACTCAGCAATCTAGTTAAGCAATCAGCCAACAAACTGTTCTTTTCTGGAACATATACAATGCTGTAAATATAGTCTTTCATACGCATATACAGTCTCGCGATTCTTGCTGAAGCAGTTATACTGCCTTCACTCATGAGCAACTTAACCAGAGGCTTATGATCACATCAAATAACAATAGGTCTACCCCAAACAAAAGCTTGAAAATGATCAAGTGCCCAGGCACATGCTAAAGCCTCCTTTTCTATAACAGGGTATTTCTCTTCTGCTGGCAATAATGACCTAGAGGCACACAGTATGATGTTTTCCTTGCCGTTGTCATCTACCTGTGTAATCACTGCCCCAAGACCTTTATTACTGGCATCCGTGGTAACATAGCTTCTCATATTAGGATCAAAACTGCTTTAACTAGATACTTTACTTAAGTAGTCTTTAATATAACAAAATTCTTCCTCACACAAAGGATCCCACGTAAACTTGGTATGTTTCTAAAGTAGTTGTTTGATATTACAGAACCTTTTGAAAGATTTTGGAATAAATTTGGCACAATATTCTGCCATTCCTTGTAAATACCTTACCTCTTCCTTGCTAGTGGGAGCAGGTGCTTAAGTGATCGCATTTATCAAGGAAGACTTAGGTTTGACCCCACCTTCATCAAGTCACGCTTTTCTCTGCAAACTTGCATTTACTCAACTCAACAGTCTAACCCTTATTCTCCAAGATCCTTAATACTCTATGTAATCTCTCATCATGTTTAGCCCTGTCCTCCTCAAAGATTAAAATGTCATCTTGGAAAAACAGTACACCATTTTCCCTCCTAAACAAAGTATGCATAAGTTGTTGAAAGAGAGCTGCCGCAGACGCCAGGCCAAACGGCATAGGTTTAAATTGAAAGCATCCAAATTGCTTGATGAATGCTGTAATCCTCCTAGACTTTAGTGTGAGAGGAATCTGGTGATATGCGCTAGAAAGATCAATTATTGAAAACCAGGTAGCTCCCTTGAGACTTGATACCATCTCCATGATTTTAGGTAACGGAAAACGGTCAATAATAATGTTATTATTCACATGGAGTAAGTCTACACATAAACAGATTTTGCCATTACAACGGCGAGCAATAACTACCAGAGAAATCCAGTCTGAACATTCTACTGGTTCAATGACATCCATCTCCTTCAGTCTTTCCAATTCTTCGGATACTTCACCCCGTATCATCATAGGCACCATTCTCATTTTGTGAAATTTAGGACTGGTGTCACACTTCAACACAATGTCTTGCTCAAATCCTTCTAGCATACCCAACTGTTTGCCGAAAACATTGGGATATCTTTTTGCCATTTTGTCCACCACCAAAACTTTGTCTACACTATTCGGATCCAGAACAAAATGAAGGTTGCCTGTCACCCCAGAACCGATGGCCCTTTTTTAGCCACATACAATTTACTCTTTGCGTCTGCCTTTAAACACAAAGGATAACCATCTAAACCCCAAAATGTTGATCCTTTCTCCAGTGAAACTTTCCAGATTGATGTCAAGTGGAGACAGATGTGTGCTGATTTTTTCCAAAAATGTATCCTTCCAGACTTCTGCATTCACAATGGTGATCCTGAATCTGTGAAGATTTTTATCATCACACCGCCAATAGATATATTGCATTCAGGTTTACCTTTAGTATTTCTCTCCTCTATGTTAAGAACACATTTCTCCTGTAGATTCATAACACTGTCCTGTTTGGTAAGCTCTTCTTCATCATCACTCTCACCAGAGCTTCAATTCTCGTAAATAAATTTCACTTTGTCTTTATTTTTTTTGCATACTTTAGAGTAATGTCCTTTAGTGCCACAACTACTGCATTTTTGCCTGAGTGCAGGACATGTTTTACAGTATGCAAGATGTTCCTTGCTGCCGCAGCGGTAACATTTCTTGTCATTGACTCCACGTTTATCTTTAGTGTCAACCTTTTCTTATATTCCCCTTTACGAGGAAACACATTACAAACACAAGATTGTTCCTTATCGAATTGTTTTAACTCCGTGGCACACTTCCCAGACATCTCCGCCTTGCTCACAATGGTAACCACTTCCTGCAAAGGTGAATCACCATTGATCCACAACCGTTCTTGTATTGCAGGATTATTTGCATGCATGCATGACCAATTGATCTCTTATTAGATCATCATGGATGATGCCAAATTTACAATCAATAGCCAATGTTTTCAATTCTGCTATATAGTCGTCCACCGACTCACCTTTATTTTGCTTGCGTTGGAAAAACTTGAACCTGGTAATACCTATGCACACGTTAGGTGCAAAATATTTGTCCAGATCTTGAGGAGCAGCAACAAAAACACTAACATCCCCAAGAATAGTAGATTTTGGCATGCGATTATATGTTTTCAAAGCAACAGAGCCAAATGAATGTAAAAGTACCTTTTTTTCCTGATCTGTCGACATTTTTTTAGATTCATCAATTGCAGCAATATAGTTCTCAAAATATTCCTTCCATTCCACCCATTTCATTGGAGGTTCAGATCCTGATGCCCAAAATGCATGGGTGGTGCTGCTTGAAAAATGTTGATGCGCCATAATGCAATTGTTCAATAATAAACAGTGTAAGCTTATAATAAAAAATGCTGTAACCAAGAAGCAAAATAACATGTGAAGGAGACCAAGAGGACAAAAAAAAATTCTTGACGAAAAAACAATGGCCTTATGTCAATATAGTCAATTTCCACACAAATAAAAATCAAGTTTAGCCTTTGTGTATGGTGACTAGAAACTCCAGTAGTTCCCAGTACACAGAACAAAAGTCTCACACCTGTTCCCTGTGCTGAAAGTTCATTAAAATTAGAAAACATAAAATGAGATGCAAAAATAAATGAATACTGTCCGTTTACCTCCAATATCCTGATGACCGGTAACCAACAGTCTCAGAGATGCATAAATCGAAGGAATAAAAAAAACCTTCTCCCTCGTGAATTTCCTCGGTTGAAAGCCAATGACAAAGAAAAAAAATGGCCGCCAGGTTACGTTGTGTGATCTCTGCATGACTACTGCACGCTAAGTGAATGTCACTGAAAGATGGCCACCCAAATCACGCTGTGTGCCCTCAGCATGACCCTTGCACATGTCATACTGCTCTTCTGTAGTCCTGAAGTAGGTGCGGCGAACTCGGCGTCTTCAATGGAGCTCGTGAACGGAGATGTAATTTCGATTCCGCAGGCATGTTACGACACGAGGGCCACGCTCGCCAGGTAAGGCTCAACAGCATTCATTTGAAAGATGCACTATGTTAGCAGTGCCCATCTTTCCTCTCCATGCACTTCCACCGCATCCTTACACGACAACGTAAGGATCCTTGTAGAAACCTGCTGATGAAAAGCTAATCTTCCTAAGTTCCCAAATACCAAATTTTAGTCCAAAGCCTCGAAATTCCTGGCTACCATGCCAAATCAGAATATCACTAGCATATCAAAAGGCAGGTCCACTTCCAGCTCATCACATATTGTTGTGTTAATTCTTCCAATGATATCACAGGAATCGCTTGATAAATGCTTTATTCCAAGTAAGATGCACACACACAGGAAACTGTTGTGCCTGATTCCACTGCAGCAACTGTCAGAGACCCACAGCGGAACCTTACTATGTCATAGACACATTCCATAGATACAAATCATAACACCCTCAAACCTTCAGGGAGGCCCCACTCAGCCCAACACCAATAGATACCCAGGAGATATGCAAGACTCGTGAGCCCCTCATCGCATACTGCATGGGGACACCATCATTGTTCGTTATGCCACTAGTACTGTACTCAATGCCCTGCATGCCCTGTGTACCATAGCCCTGGTATTATTGGTTACTGACCTCTGAGGCTCAGGTGTGAACTAGCTTTTGGTAGTTCATAATAGAGGTGTGGCCAGATGAGCAAAACTTTTTTTGAGGTCGCAAAGAGGCCAAATCACAGAATCGGCCTATTTGCAAATGCAAAAAGCATTTTGGCATGTACGAATGCCAAATTGCAATTCAGTAGCCTGTTACCGAACTACAATTTGGTTTAACAATTTGGTATTTGGAAGGGCATGTTTAGGGCATCCCTTACAACCACCGAAATCAGTGGTATGCATTAATTTTTTGAGACTGAATTTCAGTCAGAAAACATTAATTTCTTACCAACTACTGAAAGGTCGTGGTAACTGTTCGCAAATGGGAAAGGGGATTCCAAGGGACTCCTTTCCCTTCGATAATGTAAACAAAAATATTTTTTAATAGCAAGCAGTGGTCCCACAGACCACTGCCTACTCTTCAAAAATTAAACTTAAAAGTTTAATTTTCCATTTTTTAAATGCATCCCATTTTCCTTTAAGGAAAAAGGGCTGCATCAAAAAAAAGAAAGATTGCTTTATTAAAAAGCAATCACAGACATGGTGGTCTCCTGGTCTGCAGGCCTTCATCCTTGCGATGCCTGTCATTCCTTATGGGTCGAAACTGAAACCTACCTCATTAATATTTATGAGGTAGGTTGATTTGCTGTCCAATACGAAATGCTATTTAATAGATGTAAGATTTCTTACATTAGGGATTGCGATTACCTAATTGCGATTTGGGAATCCCAATTCTTGATTTTTGTTCGTATGGCCCTTAGTTCTGGATGTGACCCTTATTTTACTACAGGTGTGGAATGTTTGTTTCTTACTGCTTTTATTTAAGAATTTTTTCTTAGAAGCATTTAAGCTCACGCTCAGACCAATGGAATTGCCTAGTCTTGACTACATGGCCAATGCGAAACTACAGCAGTAGGCGGATATATCAAAACAAACTTGATACATTGTATTTTTCTGGATTGCATCTCTGCCACACTAACTAGTTGGAAGGAACAATCATTGTAGTAAACCTGAGCACTTACCAAGTTTGCTGATGGCACCAAACACCTCTCCTTAGCAATAGTCACAGGTCCCCTATTTGTTTTGGTGTTTGTAATGTCTTTTATTATTGTATCTCAGCCCCAGAAGGTGGTGTGACCTTTTGAGGTATTTTGTGTACATCTTCATTTTGTCTGCCTTATGTTCGAGTGTACCAATAACTTGGTTATCCGACTAGTTTGCTCTAGTACATGAGGCCCCAAGGCAAGAGTGAGTACATAATTTCCCAGGATACTGGTGATAAATGATAATATACATGGTGGATACTACCCAAGAACATATATAAGAAAGGTATATAAGATAATGGTATAAGGACAGGGTTGGAGAGATGAACTGGTTGCCAGAGTGGCTACTGAAATATGTAGTTCAGTCTTCAAGTCTGAAGGCACAAAAATGTACAGACAGAAGCTTTACATGACTTGGCATATTGAGATAAGCTAATACAACTATGCTGTTAGAAGTCTGGTTATAACTTAGGTAGGTTTCAAGTTATCTAACTGTTATACTTGTCATCCTTAGGGTGGTCTTCCTCCAACTGTTTGCATTTTTGCCCCCTATTATTGCTGATTTTTTTGTTGGCCTTAGGACTCTGAGCTCTTCACCACTGTCAACCAGTGCTAAAGTGCATCTGCTTCTCCACTAAACATGATGACATTGGTGTATACCTGTTTGGCATACTTGTTACACTGGTAAGTCCCTTGTATAGTGGTATACCATATACCAAGGGCATGTCTCTCAAATGCTTATAGTGGGCCGCAGCACTGATTGTGCCACACACAGAATTAGCCTTTCACACTTGTCTCAGGCCTGCCACTGCAGTGCCTGTGTGCGCAGTCTACTGCCACCATGTCTAGGCATTTAAAACTACTTGCTAAGCCTTAAACTCCCCTGTTACTACATATGTCACCCTTAAGGTATGCCCTAAGTAGACCTAATGGCAGGGTGCTATGTAAGTAAAAGGTAGGACATGCACTTTTATGTTTTGCATGTACTGGTAGTGACAAAAAGCATATTTCATTTTCCACTACTGTAAGGTCTACTCCTCTCTTAGTCAAGTATTATGAATTCCATAAATATACCTTTAAGCTGTAATTCCTGATCAGAGAGGAGTAGCTTTTTCATGTTTAGTATGTTTGGAATGGTAATAATAAATCCTTCTTACTGGTGAAGTTGGATTTAACATTACTGATTTAAATATGCCACTTCAGAAAATGGACATTTCTCTGTACCTCCTGCTCTTTGTGTCTGACAGCCTGTCTCCAAATACATGTCTGGGTGGGGTGACAGCTACACTTTGTGCATTCCCTCTAGACAGCCACAAACACAGGAAAGTGAGGCTCATCTGCATTCTGAGCACTCATCTGCATTCTAATGGGTCATCCTGGGCAGGGAAGGAATGGAAGGAGCTAACATTTACACTTCAATAGAAAGTGTTTTGTCCATACACAAAGCACTGATGTACCCTCCAGGATTAGCCTCGCAGACAGGACTGGGTTGAAAGGGATCCTTGTGCACGTCAGAGAGTTCTTTTGAACTCAACCCCTACATCAAAGGCACTTTTGGGTAGAAGTACTGGGTCTCTACCCCTCTAAAAACAGACACTTCTGGATCTTGAACTGAACCTCTGTCTGAAAGACTGGTGTGCTGCTTAAAGGACTCAACTGGACTGCTTTTCTGGAAGGACTGCTTTTCTGCTTGTTGCCCTGCTGCCTGCTGCTCCCTGACTCTGCTGGAAGGACTCTTTCTTACCTCCAAGTGATCTCCAAGGGCTTGCTAGCTTGCCTCCTGTACTTCTGAAGTCTCAGAGACACAAAATACTTCTTACAAATATGCTGGTGCTGCTGGACTCTGCCTTCTGTGAGTCCTACCCTTGTCTGAAGTGCCACCTCCAAGCATTGGGCCTCAGAAGTGGGTTCTGCAGCTGTTTCATAAAAAACAGATGCATTGCATTGAATGCATGAGAAATTTCGCCACATCACCCTTCGATGCCTATGCAGCGGCTGCCCGACAACAGCTGTTCCACAGCCTGAGTGTCTCCACGATGATCAGCACGGTTTGGTGACGACACATAGCATTCACTTCAATGGAGCTCGACGAAGACACAGGACCCCTTTAGCATTGGCTCGACAACGTAAATTCTCAAAGTCGACAAAAGCTCCATCTGAGTTATTTCTTCAGCGGGACCTATCAGGGTCCTGTAGCCAGTCTGTCATTGATCGTGGTTGGCCTGAACTTTGGGTTTGCACCTGTCCCTCGTGACCTCAAGCAACCTTTTGCCCACTAGTGAATTACCTTCTACTGATTGGATTTTTGTCATTTTGGACTTGTTTTACTCAGATAAATATTCTCTATTGTTCTATACCTGTGTGAAGTCTTTTTGTGGTGTATTCACTGTGGTACTGTGTGTGTGTGTGTGTGTGTTGCACAAATACTTTACACGTTGCCTCTTTAGATAAGCCTGACTGTTCTGTGCCAAGGTACCAGAGGGTGAGCACAGGTTATCTTTTTGTTTGTATCTAGCTTACCCTCACTAGAGTTGTGGTTCCTGCCCAGCCTGGGTGCATACTTCAGCCAACCAGGAATCCCATTTCTAGCACTAACCTTTACTCATTCATATAAGTATTATTTATTTGTAATATTATCAATCATTATAATGCACATGATTTGTAGACATATAACTTGCGATAAATAATTACATTGTGTAAATACCAAATATTGCATGTGCTTACTGATTTTGAGTTATAAGTTAGGGATCCATTTATACTACCTGCAGATGAGAAATTCTCTAAAAGGTTTGCATAACTCCAAACCCTAGGGGCTTATTTATGAGAGGCCTGTGTCACTTTTGCACCATGTAAAATGGTGCATGCGTGACCAAGGCTCTCATAAAGATTTATGAAGCCACGCAAAGCCACCCTGCGTGGCTTTGAGTGGGCTCATAAAGCATGAGTTAGGCGACACAGGGCAAATCACTGCTTCGCCTTACTCTGCACCCGGGAGGCATTCCATGGGCATTGCAAGGGTTTTCCCATGCAACACGCATGGATTTTGATGCTGCCACAGAATTTTCAAAGTGATGTAAACCTGGGAATGCATCAAATCTGTATGCCTCCCGAGGTGAGGCATACCCAGGAGAACTATGTTTATTTCTCCTCAGTTCATTCTGCAGCATACATAGAAAGAGGAAAACACCTGTAGGATTGTTTTGGTGCAAGAAGGTGCCCCTTCCTGCACAAAACCAATCCTGCATACAATGGAGGCACCCTTGCACCATGCAAGGGTGCCTGCATTGGCACTAGGCTATCAAAACGGTGCCAGCGCAGGCACAAAGTACAGGAATAAACCGTATTGCTTAAATGTTAAATGCAGTGCATTCCTGCTCTTTCACTTTGGCGTAGGACAGTGCAGCAAGGTGCCAAAATGCCAAAAATGAGGCCCCAAATGTCTTCCAGAGCAATAATGAGTCGATTGTTAAAGTTGGAAATGTCCATCTTGAACACGAAGGTGCAATTTGTTGTTCCTAAGCAATGATTAACAGCTGCTGCCAGCTTCTAGATCAAACAGAATAACAAAGTTCAAATGCACATTTTTTTATCAGTTTTGCACCAAGAAGCACACCGTATCATGTTTTCGGTATTAGTTTAAATTTTCCATGAATTGTTGAATGCATTATCTCATTACTGGTTTGCAAGTTAGGACTGTTATGATACGTTACGCATATGTACTTGGCTCTGAAACTGTGATGTGCGATGTTATTAGTCCCTGCATCCATGCTACTGTGTTGAAGTTGCTGCTTAAGTACTGATGTAAGTCAGAGATTTCCCATGGAACCCATGTTTATCAAACACAGCGCAGTACATTGGTAACATCCTTCTCATTTAGACTGCACTGAGAATAAATGCTTGTCAATCGTCATTGGATAGTAGAGGGGCAGGACACTGGTTGCCATTGCTGTGCGCAGCTTGGGTGGTGATGGTGTTAGTTTTGGCACAGAATTATATGCTGCAGTGTCCTTTGTTAACTTGTTATCTCTTAAACTGATGGTAAACTTAATTGCTGGCTTGATAGCGTGCTTACACTTGAGATCTCTTCGGGATTGTGTTGATGCTGCAACTTACATGTTTCCATCGACTGGATCTATGTTCTGTGTATGTGAAATAGGAATTTGCATCATCAAAAGTTACAAAGGCAGACTTCAGCATTGCCTTAGTTGGACCGACACCACTTCTATTTTGATGGAAGCTGTTGAAAGTAAAGTGTTGGTGTGGTAGCATCTCAACGTTTATGCTCTGTCTGAATCCCTCTGTTCTAGTCAGTAGTAGTTATGAGTCATGTAGACTTGCCCCACTTCCACATTCAATGATGTGATTGCCCTTAGTTGTGATTGCCCTTAGTCATCTCAACTAACCTCAACATTTTCACTTGTACAGACCCACGTACAATTTTATTAATATTCACACAACAGAACCCAGCAAAGCAATTTACTGACTTACATGAAAGGGAGAGAGCATAAGTTATGGTTCAGTTAGCACTGGTGCATTGTGTGCTGCCTAGATAATGCAGGCACCCTTGCACCATGCTGCCAGGGTGTCTGCATTAAAGGCACCCCTGCAAACAATCTTAAGAAGCAAATTCCTCTTTCTATGTGTTCTGCAAATTGCATCACTCTTAGAAAGATGAAGTAACCAGGAGGAATAAGGATTCTTCTCCTCGGTACGTCTCTCTGTGGCACCATTTTGGCGCAATCCCAGATTAACTGCCTTTAGTAAATCTTGGATTGCGACAAAGTCCATGGGTAGATGCACCAAAACGCCCATGCTCCACCCATTGAATGCCTACATGACACAAAGTAACGCAATGCAATGCTGCGTGCTGCATTGCTTTACTCTGTGTTTACTAAACCACAAAAAGCCATACAAATCGATTTTGTGTAGGCTTAGTAATTGCCCAAATGGATTTTTCATTGGGCTGCATCAGAAAAGTGATGCAACCCCGATGCAAAATCTCATTAAATCTATTTGTCACAGATTTAAATTTTCAGCCTCCTGTATGTCTTGAGAACTTGGGCACAGATTTACTAAGATTTTGGCTCTGGCTTGCGTCACTTTTCTGACTCGGCCCTGGCGCAAAATCCATTTTGACATTTATTAAGCAACGCAAAGTCGAATTGCGGAGAGCGAAACAGAGAGAGGCAGATACAAAGTGCAGCAGTCCAAGATAAAGAGAGAGAGAGCTGGAAAGAAATTGTTAAAGGCAATGAGAAAGAGATAAAAATAGTGACAGGTAGAGAACAGAGAAAAGAGTGAACAAGATAAAATACAAATCGAGACATTTACTGGCAGATTGAAAAACAAGCAACAGAAAGAAGGCGAATAAAAGTGTAATAGATAAAAAGAGAGGAAGAAAGAGAGATCCAGACAATGAGACATACATGGACAGACAATTTAAAAGGGAGACTCGCAAAGTGACACAGACATAGGAGAAAGATAGCAACGGAAAGAAAGAGCGAAGAAGCTGAATGATAGAATGAAAGCAATAGAGCGAAAGACAAAGAGAAATAGAGAACCTTAGGGGCATATTAGCAAGGGCTGGCGATATAATTATCGCCGCTTTAGCGTCCGTTTTTGGGCGAAAAGCAGCGATAATTATATCGCAATATCATCAAGGACACGCTAGCGCGTGTTTCCTTGATGTAGAGCCCGTTTTTTCACAGCCTCGCCTCGCTAATGAGATGCAAATAAGGCGTGGCTGTGAAAACAACACATGTTAATATCGTGAAGGCAGCTTCGCGATATTAACAAGGAGGTGCAGCGCTAAAAATAATCGCGCTACCTCAGCCTTAACTCAGGAATTTAACGTCTGTTAAATTCCTGACTAAGGCATACTTTTAATGGGAGATGGATTATGCTGATACGACCACAGGGTCGTATCAGCAATGTTATCGCTGTTTTCAATGGAACATCGCTGGAAAACCAGTGATGTTCCATTGAAAACATCGCTATCGCTGAAATATTATCGCCATAGTGCTATGCGTTGTAAATATAGCGTTATCATGGCGATAATATTCAGCGATAGCCAGCGATAATATTTCTATCGCTATGTACGGCCAGCGATAATTATCGCTGGCCGTTGATAATATGCACCTTAGAGACTGATAGCCGGGATGAGAAATATATGAAGAGAGATTATTAACAGATAGAGTGAGAGATTGAGATAGAAAAAAGACAGAGAAAAAGGGATGGGGAGAGAGTCGAAAAGAATCTCGCTTTGACAGGTTTAAAGCAAGCAGTTTCACATTATCAAAGCTTAA
>CAWUFW010005986.1:552500-557500 GCA_963921515.1 Calotriton arnoldi
TGGGCCGCTACCGGCCTAACACCGTCTGCGGGGTGAGCATTGATCAGAAGGACTTGGGCCCCCTGAGCGACGCCAGGGAGTCGGTCTTCTGTACGCCACATTTCCAGCGCCCGCCGCCGGGTGGGGATTCGGCGCTGGGCTCGTCCCTCTTCGTTACTGGGGGAATCCTGGTTAGTTTATTTTCCTCCGCTTAGTAATATGCTTAAATTCAGCGGGTCGTTAGTTTATAACAAGTACTGAGACTTGAATGTGCTGTGCACTGTTCACTTGGTGATTATCACCGTTATATAAACACTTTATATTCAATCTAAACACTTAATATTCTGAATCATATGTGTTTTTAATCTTGTTTTTCACAATTATTATTGAAACTCATATATGAACACATCGGTTCTCTTCACTCTAATGGTGAAATTGATACATCAATATGCACATTGTACATTTCATACAAATACTTGTAAACAACATTGTTTATGCAAAATTATACATTTCATTATGACGCCCAATGCATTTCGGGACCTAAAAAGTCCCTTCCTCAGGGGAAAATCTGAAAATATAAAATGACATAATTACATTCATTCAATTGCCATACGGGCTCAAAATCACATAAGTGCTCAATATGCTATTTAAGGTGGGTCACATGCTGACCTGTAGCCATTAACTATTAACCTAGTGAACCTCATATTGATAATAAAAAACTAACACCCAGTGTTGCTGTGTGTACGTTGTGTACCTTAAGGTCATGCCTGTCTCCTCATGCGTCTGCCAATAACCTCTGCCAGTTCTGTGTTGAAACTGCAATCAACCAATACCACTGTTACGAACTGACCCATTGAAAAACAACACTCAAGGATTATACGCAGTCGCCTATTTTCCAATCCAAACCAACTGTGGTCTCTTACCTCCAGCTAGACCCCGTAAGCCAAATCTGTCAAAGACAAAACAAAAAACAACAACTCATACGCCTGCTAGAAAAAAATAATAATAATGCAGGGACTGAGTATACCAGCCCGCCTAAAACAACGGTACTCTCATAACAAGCGGTACTGTGATTCTCACCTGAGTACTTGCAACGTCGCAACGATAATCAACTTCTATAGCACAGCATGTGTGCCGGATGTTGAACATACTCGGGTTTAAAGTCGCCGCATAAACAATAAAAACGGACTGCTGTACAAAGTGGACCCATCGGGAGACTACTCTCGTCCGCCATGATGGACTCGCTAATGCTGTATACCAGACGGTATAACTGTAATATAAAGATGGTCCCTGAAGCGAGTACTGTGTATTGCACCCCGAGTAGAAATACAATACCGAACGATGCGGGTCATAGTCACTATATAATAGTGATGACGCCTGCTCAAATGCTCAAATGTAAAAACCGAAAACAGACTTCCATAAAAGACACCTCCCGAGGTAAACTCATTTAGCCGTGTACCACAATGAAGCCGCTCCAAGTAGGGTGTCACAAGTACTAGTGCAGTTTTAGTCTGTGAGTGAAGACATCTCACATAAAATGAAGGACTGGTCTCACACACCACCTGGTGTCATGCTTCATCATTGACCAGTCCTCGCCCTCTAAAACCTTGGTTTGATAGAGGGCGGGCATACACCTGACGACAGGGATGCACTTCTAAACTAAGTGGGGGCCCAAAGAAAATAGTGAGTTAAAAAGCCATTAAGGATGTCAGCTTAAATTTAATAGTGCTGGCATCTATATGGTAGTTAAAAACAAAGTGATCGGTGTAATGGGGATATTATTGTCCCCCCACCGCTGTCAATGGGGTCGACATGTTTCTGCCTAAGGCCCAGTTGGGTCCGCGGTATTCATCAGGACCATATTACAAAAAATTCTATATAACGGGCTCCACTCTTACCACACTACCACACTATGGTGAAAGGATTTCCACTCAGTGGGGTGATGAGGATCACGCTACCACTGTGATATGGCTAAATTCTTAAGCCCTAAAATGAGGACACTTGTGCCCCATAGGAGGGTGAGGGCAGGAGACCCCTTAGGTCAGAACGTGTGACTGGACGTGATCTCCGCCTCTGTGCCTAGATCTGTGCACCTCCGCTCCTCGTTGTAGCCGCCATATTTAAGAGATTTGAGAGATTAAAAAACTGTACCGCATAATGCAGGTTCTCAAATCAACTCTCACATACAAACAAATCAAATGTTTTAAAGCAAATAGATTATAATGTCAAAAAAACATCTAAACTGAATACTCAACCAAGTGTAAAAAACTTAACAAACAATATCGGGGAATGTCGCCGGTCCTCAAAAATCTTTACTACTATAAACATATATAAAAGAGCTAATAAGTTCATCATATGACCGTTTGCTATTAGGTCTCTATTCACTGAATGTAATACCTGGCTGATGAAAGCCAAAGCTCACCGCTTTAACATCACGTTCCATGCCTATCGTTGTACTATGTTGAATAATGTGTGCCTGTGCGTAGATAAATGATGTGTTGCTCACCCCATACATCTAGAGAAAGCATGACATATCTAAACGATCATTGAGCCCTTTCGGAATCATTGTTTCTAGGGTATTTATCCAGTATGTCTCACGTTGAAGTAATTTTTTGTTGTTATCTATACCTGGATGTATCATAACCTTTTCTATCACCTGAAATCTTATTTGAGAGATAGAATGATTTGCTTCGATCCAATGACTTGCCAATGCCGTAGTTACATTTTTTGTCCTGATTCTGCTTTTGTGTTCTGTGAGCCGTATTTTTATCTTACGCGATGTCTTGCCAACATAGGTTTTTCCACAAGGGCATTTGATACAATATATCACATTATTAGTATTGCAATCACTGGTGTGTCTCAACGGGATTCTTACTTCTGAAATAGGGTGTGTCAATGTGTTACCTGTGATCACATTATTGCAATGCATGCAGTTAAAACATCTCATTGTGCCCTTTGGTTCTTTTAGCCTTTTATCTGCACTTGTGGTAGTCAATAGTTCTCTCAAGTTCCTGCCTCTGGTGTATGCATGTAAATCTTGTTGAAATCTGTTTCATTAGCTAGCAGTTCCCATCTTTCATTGATGATCTTTTTGATTGCTGGTGAACTCGTAGTATACTTAGATACAAATACTATTTCATTCGATTTCTTTGTCATGTTAGGAGTAAACAAATCTTTACGCTCTTTACTGGCGGCTCTATTTGCGCAATCATCCAATATATTTTGTGGATATCCTCTTTGCTTATACCTCAGTTTGTATTCCTCTATTTTCATCTTGCACACATCAGGATCAGAACATATCCTCTTTATCCGAATAAATTGCGAATAAGGTAAATTTCTGATGAGGCTCCTTGGATGGAACCTAGAGTAAGCAAGCGCATTGTTACGGTCCGTGGGTTTAGTGTATATCAGAGTGTCTACTCCTGAACCTTCCTGTTTTTTGAGTATTGTAACATCCAAATATTCAATATGTTTTTCATGAATTTTATGGGTGAACTGTATCCGTGGGTCAAAAGTGTTTATAGTGTATAACAGTTCGTCCAATGTCTCTCGTGTGTCCATCCAGACCATAAAGATGTCATCAATGAATCTGCAGTAGAGTTTAATTTTTGACCACCAAGACTGATTGCTCATTATATGTTGATGTTCAAATTGAGCCATGTAAATGTTAGCATACGTGGAGGACCCCGAAAAACCCATAGAAATTCCTGTGAGTTGAGCATAGTATCTGTCATTCCACTTGAAATAACTGTGTTGTAAACAAAAATTAAGTAGCTGTAATAATAGTATCTTCTCAGTTTCAATATCCTCTAACTGAAGTAACGCCCACTCAACTGCTTCTACTCCTGCTGCATGAGGTATTGAAGTGTAAAGTGCAGTGACATCAATAGTGCACAGTAACCAAGTAGCTTGCATCTCAGGTTGCATATTCTGTAATTTTGACAAAAAATCAGTAGTGTCTCTTATGTACGATTCCCAACCCTTTACAAATCTTTGGAGGAAATGATCCAAATATCTGCCTAGGGGGTCAAAAATTGACCCACACCCAGACACAATGGGCCTGAAAGGAGGGTTCATCACATCCTTATGAATTTTAGGTATCATATGTAGTGAAGGTCTCCGTGGGTTGGATGTAGTAAGGTATGCCCTTGTAGATTCATCAATCCAATTCAAATCTTCAGCATGTTGTAAAATCCTGTCCAAAATGCCTAACAACTCTGTTGTGGGGTCCGAATCGAGTGGTAAGTAAGTGTTAGTGTCCATAACATGTTGGTTCACGTTGTATTGATAAAAAGAAGTGTCCATCAACACAATAGCTCCCCCTTTGTCAGCAGGCTGTATTGTAATATTTGAGTTGTTAGCTATGGATTTTACTGTTATTCTATCAAGTTTGGTTAAATTCTGTTTTCTCAAAGATAGTAAGTTCAATGCTTTAACATCTTTTTTGACCATTATTTCTAATGTGTCTAACATCTTATGTGAGATAGGCGCCAAAAAACTGCTTTTAGGTTTGAATTTCACAGTCTCTATGCTCTGTTCCATTTGTTCGGAGTTGACTGCATTGGAGAAAAAATGACGTAGACGTAAAGTTCGCATAAACCTAAAAAGAGATGCTTCCACTTCCATTGAATTAGTAGTACTTGTAGGTACAAACGACAACCCTTTGTTTAGCACTTTCATCTGTTGTGAGGTCAAATGTGTCGATGAGATATTAACTATTAAACAATGTTCTTCCCGCTTCGAAGCGAATTGCCCGCCTTTTCCTCTCCTGATCGGGCGGTTATTCCTGTTACTCCCTTCTGTGGTGCCGGTGGCAACCCTTGGTCTGGGGCCTGTGACAAAAAAGACACACTGGTAGAAATATTAGTAGTTTCACCTGACTCTGTGGATGGTCCTGCTGTGCTGACTCCTGATGTTCCTGGTTGCACTGGTACCCTGTTTGTTGTAGTATCCTTGTCTGATACTATACTTCCTCGGATGAAGTGGTTGTGGTCTTTCTTTGATCAAATCTCCTTCAGGCA